>ML794807.1:284556-341721 GCA_009831015.1 Picea engelmannii | reverse complement strand
AAATCCAACCATAAGCAAGCAAGGTGATTTTGATCACTTAGATGCCCCTGGGTTGTTGTGATCGGGGTGATTTTGATCACTTAGATGCCCATGGTTGTTGTGATTGCTTAGATGCCCCTCGGTTGTTGGTTTTTAGTCAATGATTGAAATGTTGGCCCCCAATTCACGGGCAATTCTAACAAAAAAAAAAACATATTACATATTTATTATTGATTTTTTTTACTTTATAGAAAGATCTTAACTAATTATGTTAGCAAATTATTTTAACTATGTTGACCCAAGCATTTCTAACAAATAACAAGTGTTGTGTGACAGCGTAGTCCCTGCCAAGTAGCTTATAAGGTGATTTTTGGAAAATGGGGAGAGTAGAGTAATATTGTTAAAAAAACAAAAATTAACAGTATGGTAAGTAAACAGTAATTAGAATAGATGTTTAAAAAATATTAAAAAGTTATGTTCAATTGTTTTTTAGAAATGAAATGATAAAGAAAATTGTAAATATGAAAAGGTATACTGAAATTACATTGAATAGTAATTTAATAATTAATGTGCATTGGCAATCCTTTCGAACTTGTATGGCGAGTTGTCACTAAGAAAAGCAGTGCCAATCTTTTTCGAACATGTGTGTTGAGTTGTCACTAGTCAAAGCATAATCCATGTGCATTGGGAAGGGTGTGAAGGTAGCATGGATGGAAGGCAGCAATAAATGCTTTGAAATAGTTGTGAAGTCGGGTAGAGTGAAGCTTGTGAGCTGGAGGAATTGTAGAGCACAGAAGTTTTCGGTGCAAGATGTACATCACAGAATTGTAGATGGCGGAAGTTTTGGGTGCAAGATCTATAATAGTGCCAACCCGGGGATCGACGGCTATAAAGTTGGCTAACTATGGAATTGTAGATCATCGAAGTTTTGGGTGCAAGATGTATATCACGAAAAAGAGGGAAGGAAAGTTCGGTTACGGCAACCCGGCAACTAGGTATGAAAAGCAACGACGGTGGGTTGGAGTCTCGTAAATTGCAGTTGAATGCGTTTCTTGCTTGTTAATTCCAATAAGTGAACCTGTGTGGTGAGTTGTCGGTAGTAAAGGCATAATGAATGTGCATTGGGAAGCTCGGGAATGTGGCGGGGGGTTGAAGAGACCGATAAATGGTTTGAAATTTTTGTGAATCCGGGTATAGTGAAGGTTGTGGCCATAAAGTTGGCTAAGTATGGAATTGTAGATCAAGGAAGTTTAGGGTGCAAGATGTATATCACGGAACAAGGCCATAGAATTGGCTAGGTATGAAAAGCATAACGAATGTGCATTTGGAAGAGCGGGAATGTGGCGGGGAGTGAAGAGAGTGATAAATGGATTGAAAGTTTTTTGAACCGAGGTTGAATTGTAAATGATGGAAGTGTTGGGTGCAAAATGTATATCATGGAAGTGTTGTGTGCAACATGTATATCACGGAACAGGGGGCATAAGAATTCGATAGCGCTAAGTCGCGACCCCACGGAGAGATAATTGGCTAAGTGTTGAAAGGGATTGTGGTCGGTAGGGCTCATGATGTGACAATATAGGACCAATCCACGAGTTCGAGAAAGTTAGGTTCAAATTTAAAGAGATTTTGTCTATATTTATTTAAATTGTATTTATATTAATGTATCTTAATAGATTATTTGTGGTCCAAATGTAAGCCATGTTCCAATATGTGGACGAATTATAGACCACGGAAGTTTTGGTGCAAGATGTATATCATGGACTTGTAGATGACGGAAGTTTTGGGTGCAAGATTTGTAATAGCACCAAACTGGGGGTCGATCGGACTCGCGTAAATCATTGTTGAATGTGTTTTTTGCTTATAAATTCCAATAAGTGAACCAACATGTATATCACTGAACAGGGGGCATAAGAATTCGATAGCGCTCAGTCGCGACCCCGTGGAGAGATAATTTGCTAAGTGTTGAAACGGATTGCGGTCGGTCAGACTCATGATGTGACGACATAGGACCAATCCACGAGTTCGAGAAAGTCAGGTTCAAGTTTAAAGAGATTGTCTATATTTATTTAAATTGTATTTATATTAATGTATCTTAATAGATTATTTGTGGTCCAAATGTAAACCATGTTCCAATATGTGGACGAATTGTCGCTAGTAAAAGCATAATGAATGTGCATCGGGAAGGGCAGGAATGTTGCAGGGATTGAAGAGAGTGATAAATGGTTTGAAACTTTTGTGAATAGGGAATTGCAGGAGTTTGGGGTCGAATTGTAAATCATGGAAGTATTGGGTGTAAAATGTATATCACGGAAGTGTTGTGTGCAAGATGTATATCATGGAAGTGTTGTGTGCAAGATGTATACAACGGAACAGGGGGCATAAGAATTCGATAGCGTTAAGTCGGGACACGGTGGTCGGTCGGGCTGATGATGTGATGATATAGATGGAGAAGAGCTAAGCCGGGAACCCGCGACCAATTCAAGAGCTGGAGAAAGTGAGGGTCAAGTTTAAAGAGATTTTGTCTATATTTATTTAAAATGTATTGATATTAATGTATCTTAATAGATTATTTGTGGTCCAAATGTAAACCATGTTCGAATTTGTGGATGAATTGTAGACGAGTGAAGTTTTGGGTGCAAGATGTATATGGCAGAACTGTAGATGATGCAAGTTTTGGGTGCAAGATTTATAATAGCGCCAACTCAGGGGTCGATTGGGCTCCCATAAATCGTTGTTGAATAGGTTTTTTGCTTGTTAATGCCAATAAGCGAACCTGTGCACTAAGTTGTCGCTAGTAAAAGCATAATGAACGTGCATTGAGGATGGCGGGAATGTGGCGGGGATTGAAGAGAGCGATAAATGTTTTGAAAGTTGTGAACCCAGGTATAGTGAAGCTTGCGAGTTCCAATGGTTCGGGGTAGAATTGTAAATGATGGAAATGTTGGCTGCAAAATGTGTATCGTGGAATTGTTGGATGCAAAATGTATATCACGGAAGTGTTGGGTGCAAGATGTATATCATGGAACACGGGGCATAAGAATTCGATAGCACTAAGTTGGGAGGCTGCGATGAGATAATTGGCTAAGTGTTGAAAAGGACAGTGGTCGGTCGGGCTCCTAATGTGAAGATATAGAAGGAGATGAGGATCTGGCAGTCCGCTAACCGATCAACCCACAGGCAATCCAGGAGCCCGAGAAAGCCAGGTTCAAGTTTAAAGGGATTTTGTTTATATTTATTTAAAATGTATTCATATTAATGTAGCTTAATAGATTATTTGTCGTCCAAATGTAAACCATGTCTGAATTTGAATGGTGTTTTGGGCTCGCAATTTTTGCTCAAACCCACAAGCAATAGAGAAAAAAATATATGACTTTTCATTTTGTATATCTAAGAATATTATGAAATATAGGAAGTTGCAATATATGCACAATATAGAACGGGAACATGTACAGGGAAATGAGTTAATTTTAAGAAGAAATACAAATTTCAAATAACAACACCAAACATTGAAGATCACCATAGAACAACCTCAAATAATTGTATTCAGATAAACTGAGTCACAAAATACATTTGAGAATATTTCCCAAAAATAGTTGTCTTCGAATTTGTAAAAAAATATATAGTTCAGTACATATTCTGTGAAATAAAAATGTGTTTTCCAGAATGACTGGGATTGGGACTGTCGCGGACTACAAAGCAAAGATGTACAAGAATGAAGTTTGTAGAAAGAAGAAAGTCAGCGATGGAAAACAACAAGACCTGGCAAGAAGAAAGAGAAAATTGTCAATCCTCAGTTAAAGCTTTGTTAGAGTGAGTGTATGAAGACAGAAGAATGTGATCAGTATCAACTTACTATGATGGTGTCCCATGCCTTGTCATTTGCTCGTTGATGTCCTTTTATGGCTTTCCTCGGCTTTGACCTTCATTGGTAATTTGGTCGACAACCTTTTTGAACCACTCTTCGATGTAGCTTCTCATGGACGCTACGTTGATTTCATGTCGGATTTTTATATTTAACAATTCACTTTCCAAGTCCCTTAGATCAATAGACAGGTTGTGCAATGCTTCTTGAATATTTTGGTTTTTAATCGCATAACCAACTAGCTAGGTTTTCACGTCATCTTCACCATATTCAAGAATGCCATAGAAATTTTCAAATGACATTCTTTTATAGATATGAACTTGATCATCAAATGCTTGCTTGGTTAAAAACAATGAGTTGAATATCAATTTCAAGTCCTAGACTTCATTGGTGCTGGCAGCTAGATCTATCTTAGTTAGCTTCTTAAATAGTTTGTCTCTTCTAGATATGGCTTGGCTACATGCTTGAATGATACCATTAAGGTTCTTTACCTTTTCTTTTCAGCATGCGTTTAGCTGGTCTATTTGATCCAAGGAAGGGAGATCCTTATGTCTTCTTTTGAATTTTGTCATACCGGTAACTTTAACACCAAATGGTAAAACTGCATTGAGGTAGAAACTTTGCTCATTCTTGAGATCTGCTTGCAGATACTCATGAAAAGCATGTGCTTTTGTTCCAAAAGAGACCATATTCTTTGAGTTCTCCCAAGCTTCTGTTATCAATTCCATTCTTTTGTTTATATTCTTTTCCACATAGCCTCAGGTCGATGTGAGAAGGCTTGCTAGTCCTTTTAACTTTTTTCGCAGGTGCGGTGGGCCCGACCATTGCCAAAGGAGTAGCAAACAGTGGAAGAGGCATTAGAGTTGTCTCAAATTCTTTGATTCGCTCCTTTAACATGACGTTTTTTATTTCAAGGCTGCTAATAGAGTTGTCTACAACATCTCCAGTTGCTCGGTGTATCTAGGAGATCTGGGAAGGGTGCATGTTGCGTAGGTTGATCTTTGAACGAGATTTCCCTTTCTTATTCTTTACATCTTTCTTTTCAATAATCATTTTTTTGGATTCGTTGTCAAAAACAATGCTCTGAAATGAAAAAGACTCTTCTTCGTCCAATGTATCTATGCCAATTATTTCCATCCCAGGATTGTGCGAAGCAGTGCTCTCTAGCTAGTCATCATTGGGGAACATTTTCTCAATGTCAATTTCTAGTTCCATATCTTCGAGGGAGAGATCGTGGATATCAATTTCTCCACTCGGTCCCTCCTGTTCTTGGACTATTGTTTTCAGTTTTTTGCTTGCAGGAAGTTTGTGACAACTTTCAATTTTTTCGGAGGGAGGGTTCTTATCTCCTCCTCCGCCTGAAGAACTGTGTGTGACTTTGTTTATTGGGTAGGTTGTTGGAGTATTGCTCCGAGATGTTGTGGTCTTGGGTGTGGCGGTCGAGGATTGGGCACTTTTTTCACCCGGGCCTTTTTCGTTTTTGCTTGTGGGAGTCATTGGTACTAGCACCGAGTTCATTTAGGACAGTGTCAGTGAAAGAACTGTTGAAGTGGTTCCTAACCATGAAATCCCCGACTTTCCAAGGTAGAGAGATGAATTGAATTTTTCTTTTTTCATTGGAAAAATGCAACCAGTAGATGTATTGCCTTGCTATTCCAGCAAAAAACATTGTACCAGATATGTGACATGGAAGGAAGCAAGGATTTTTTTAGACCCAAAAATCCTTATAACATTATAGTTCTCCATTTCTTCTAGTGTGCCCTTCCTATCCAGGACGATTGTCAGGTGGCCAGACAACCGGGGAAAATACTTTCCAAATATCAATGCTTTAAAAACTGAAACAAAATCATTAAAGACTTTATAAAAATGTTGGCAAGCGTCGTGTCTCCATAATACGCGGTACAAGAATGTTATTGGGTCAAATTCACAGTTCAGCTTCTTACACATAGATAGTCCAAGGAATGGATAGCAATTCACCACAACGGAAATTAAATAAGACGAAATAAAGAATTTCTCCTGCCTTCTATATTGCAATAACTAGGAAGAAATTTCAATGGAAATCAACTTATCGTAATGGAAGATGGCTTCTTCCTTGACCGTAAAATATAAAATATATAGAATCATCCGAGAGATGTTGGTTGCACTTTCTTGTCTCGTCATCCTCGTAAAAATCCATGCAATTTGTTGAAAAAGGTTTTTAAGTGCACTAACCTGTAATATGGCCATGTCTCGGGGAGCGCCCGCTAGGTGTTGTAAGAACTTCGGCAAGAGATCCAATTCATTGACATGCTTCTTTAGGAATTGTCTGCAATTATCACCCTTGAAAGTAGGCATTGGGTCGGGAAGTGTTAACATATTTCAAAATACTTGAGGCGATAGGGAGACTTGGGAATGGTTGCCCATCTGAATAATCCGCTAGTTCGGAATATGGTTCTCAGCGCAGCACGTGACCAACTCCTTAAAGTAAAAAAATTCAGGGACACAATCTGTCGTTGCAATTCCAGATGTCGAGATAGCTTTCTTCTGGGCAGAAGGGGACGAGTAGTAGTCATAAGCTATGAACCACTGAAAACTCTGGTCCTCGCGCCCGAAAATATTCAGGGTATCTCCACATAAATGTTGTCGAGATGCAGCCATAAGGTGATGAGAACGATCCTTTGCTTCTCATAGTATTTAAAATAGACGTTGCAACATCATAATATAATCTCCAGTAATTCTTGGTTAAATGTGTTTTAATGGGAGATGTGCTCGACCTTTTCGCCTTTTAATGCCAATCTTTTTTATGTGTCTAGTGAGTTGTGAGTAATAAAGGCATAATTAATGTGCATTGGGAAGTCCGCGAAGTTGGCGGGGATGGACAATAGCGAAAACTGCTTCAGAACTTTTGTGTACCTGGAAGCCCGAAACCCGCGAATCTGTGAGAACATGAGCTGAACAATCCACTAAGTATGGAAAGGTGGGGTACAATTATTTCAAAAAAGTTAAAGTAAATAACAATTTTTCCGATTTGAAGATCCATATACCCAAAAAAATAAAATCAAATGCCATAATATTGACCTCTACCAATTTGATAATAGGGAGGTTTAGTTGATGGATCCAAATATGGCTTAGTTTAGGCGACTGGGATGCATGTGGGGTGTCTGTGAGAAAAGTTAATGTTTTGATGAAGATTTGTTTATATTGCTACATGTGGCAGTAATTGTTTGATAGTATTTAGAATGAACACTGGAGGATGGTAATATAATCTCCCATAAATCTTTTTTTAATGCATTTTAATGGCAGATGTTGTCCAACTTTGCACTCATTAATGCCAATATTTTCAAAGCCAATAAAAGTGTAATCAATTTGCATTGGGAAAGTGTGCAAAAATGGCAAGGAAATCGAGGAAGTATGGAAAGGCGGGGAAAACATTGTCAGCTATGTAATATACCTGGATCTTGACAAAATCAGGTTCAAGTTAGAAGATAATTTGTTTATATTTACTTAAGCAATTTTCATATTATTTTATTTTATTAGCATTCTTTGTGGCCCAAATGCAAACTATGTT
This sequence comes from Picea engelmannii, assembly GCA_009831015.1. Taxonomy (NCBI): domain Eukaryota; kingdom Viridiplantae; phylum Streptophyta; class Pinopsida; order Pinales; family Pinaceae; genus Picea; species Picea engelmannii. Next base: position 334,333 of record ML794807.1, on the reverse strand, counting down.
CAAATTGGAAGGGTGGAGCAACATTTTCATATGCAAGCATTTTTTCAAATATGTGACCCTGTAATATATGCACAATACTAAAGAGGGGCATCATGTCAACAACTTTGTAGATGACAGTGGGCCAACACAATATTGCATTCTTTCTATGATGATGACTTAAAAAAACTAAAATAACCAACATTTTTTTGCCAATTCAAGATTGACACAAAAAAACTAATCATATTCCATAATATTCTCCCATTGATGCATTTTAATGGGAGATGTCCTCGAGCTTTCCGCTTATTAATGCCAATATTTTCGAACATCTGTGGTGAGTTGTCACTAGTAAAATCGTAATTAAAGTGCATTGGGAAGGGGTGAAGGTGGCGGGGATGGAGGGGAGTGAAAAATGCTTTGGTACTTTTTTTAACCTGGGAGTCCATGGTCGAATTGTAGATCACCCAAGTTTTGGATGCAAGATGTATACTTCGAACACGGGGCATGAGATTTCAATAATGCCTACCCAGGAACCCGCGGCCCTAAAATTGGCTAAGTAAGGAAACGAAAACGATCAGTCGGACTCATGATGTCAAGATATAGATGGATATAGAATTTGTGAGTCTGCCATCTAAGAACCCGCTATCATAGAAATGTGACTAAGTATAGAAGAGGGAAAAAAGAAAGGGAGTGAAGAACTTTATGCTTGACAGAAGAACACTTTGTTTGAGAATTGTCAAGCGATAGAAACACATCGATTATGGAGCATGAGAGTTCGGGGCATGAGAGATCCATAGGGCCTAGCCGGGAACCGATGGGCATAAAATTGGCTAAGTATGGAAACGTACAACATTTGGTCGGATTCGTGATGTGAATATATAGATGGATATAGAATTTATGAGTCTGCAACCTCGGGAACCCGCGAGCATAGACATGTGACTATGTATGGAAGCAGAAACAGATAATAGAGGGGAAGAAGAAAAGGGAAAAAGTGGCAAGTATAGAAGAGAAAAACAAAGGGACTAAAGAACTTTATGCATCACAAAACAACACTTGGTCTTAAGTATGGAAAGGCGAGGCGGTCAGACAGAGTTATCATAGGCAGAGTGAGGCTTGCGAGTTCGATAATACCTCCGGGGGAACCTGCGGGCATAAAATTGGCTAAGTGTGGAAACAAACTGCGATCAGTTGGATGTGTGATGTGAAGATATAAACGGATGTAGAATTTCTGACTTTGCCACCCTAGGAACCTGCAAGCATAAATATGCGACTAAGCATATAACCATGAATGGATAATACAGGGAAAGATGAAAAGGGAAGAACGGGTAAGTCTAGAATAGGAAAAATAAAGGGAGCAAAGAATTGTATTTGTCACACAAGAACTCTTATTCTTATAATTATCAAGCTATAGAAACACATCAACTATGGGGAAAATATTTTCATCCATGGAATATAGCTGGAGCTCAACAGACCCTGGTTCAAGATAAAATATATGTTGTTTATATCTATCTCAACAAGTAATAGACAAAATATATGACTTGACACATTTATATGCAAGCATTCAGACAAAGTCATCGTAGGTAGAGTGAGGCCTGGGGGTTCGAGTCTGGGGTCAAATTGTAGATCATTGAAGTTTTGGGTGAAAGATGTATACCGCGAACACGAGGCATGAGAGTTCGATGGTGCTTACGTAAAAACCCGCAGCCATAAAATTCGCCAAGTATGAAAACGAATGACGGTCGGTCGAACTCATGTTGTAAAGATATAGATGGACATGGAATTTGTCACCCCGCCATCTCGGGAACCCACAAGCATAGACATGGGACTAAGTATTAAACCAGAAATGGATAATAGAGGGGAAGAAGAAAAGGGAGAATGGATAAGTATAGAAGAGGAAAAATAAATGGAGCAAAGAACTTTATGCCTCACGAAACAACACTTAGTGTGATAATTATCAAGCGATAGAAACGCATCGACTATGGGCAAAATATATAACTGGACAAATTGGACAACATATGCATATCATAGTTTTTTGTAACCATACCTCTTAGTATCAGGCATACACATTGTATTTGTTGCGGCACATTGCACTACAACTTTTTCAAATGTGGCACATAAGGCTCCATCCTTGTGCCCAATTACTGTGTTCTTGTTTCAATGTAGCAATATAAAGAATACAATGGACATGAAAGTAAGCTGCTACGTACGAACACATGAAAAAAAAAGATGGAGTACAAATTTATTTATTTCAAGATAACAACACAAAAAATAGAATTGACATGAAGACAAGTTAATATATAGGAAGATATGGAGTATCCAAGGAAAAAAAAAAACAGAGTTGCAAACCAGTGCAACAAATATAAACAGAGTAAATGAAAAACAATTGGATATGGAACACGGGTAGAAATATGCACCTTTGCATGGATTCTTCTACATTTTTGGTCAAGAGTTCTTTGCCGTGTCCAGTTTCCACTTCGTTTCTATGAAAAAAAACACAAAAACAAAATGGACATGAACATAAGTTGACATGTAAATAAAAAACCAAGGAATATGTACATAGAGTAAATAAAATAGAATAAAAGGAATAGAGTAACAGATAGTGTTAGAAGAATGTACCATTTTTTTAATTTTTTATTCATCCATGTTTGTGTATATATACAAATTTGTGTAAAAAATATTTGTGCCCAAAATCAATTACAAAGCAGGGAAAACTAAGAAATTGGATAGCTTAGTTTTCTGCAACAAGATAGACAGATATGCTTTGAAACATAGAAATATGATTTTGCAATATGTTTGATGTATATTTCATAATTCAAGTGCAATACCAATTGTATCGTGATCAAACCAGTATGTGTAAAAACCAGGGAAAACTAAGAAGTTGGATAACTTGGTTTTCTGCAACAAGCTAAACATATATGGTTTGAAACATAGAAATGTGATTTTGTAATATGTTTGATGTATATCTCATAATTCAAGTGCAATACCAATTGTATCATGATCATACCAGTATGTGTCTAAGATAAAGACATTGTATTGAGAAATGGGCACATTCGACCATACATGGTTAATAAGTGTGTTTTGTACATGGCTTGTGTTGTTCAAAAGAAAGCGGAGACTGTATGCACATGTAGTTTTCCAATTATTTTGTTATGGCATTATTTTGTAACATGCCAATATTGAAGTCTCCTACAATGACAATGGTTTCGTTCAGATGCAAATGGTCTAATCCATTGGAAAGAACATTTAGTATGTTGGAGAATGTTGCATGGGGAGTGGCATAGAGATTCAATATTGCAATTTCTGGTCCATGAAAAAATACTTTTGCAAGCACCATCTCAACATTGTTTTCTTCGAAATGTATATGCTCCAAAATTGTTACATGTTTTTTCACCAATATCATCACCCCATGTGTAATGTAACTTGATATGCAATTGTGATTTGGAAATTGCTTGTTTTGCATGCATAATGGCATGTATGTTTCTGGTAGGCATAGAATATCATATTGCATTGTGTCATCATAGTCATTGATTATATCATCCATGTGTGCATGCAAGTTGTGTGTGTTAAGTGAGAGAATTGATACAGATGAGTTTGTTTGTATGGATTGGTAATCATATTGCAGATGCCACTTTGCGGTAGTCCTAAGGCGTTGCATCTCAATATCAACTTTGTGTTTGACTTTGAAGTTATCTTTTGTAAGAGGACTTGGTAAATATAAGGAGTCTATACTTCTGACATGGGACAATGTTGTGTATACAAGTCCATGTATTCAAATTCCAGCAGGCTCAAATGCAGTACTATCTGAGCACATGCAAGTGTTAGTCCTTGCGATCTGTGGACTGTACATGCACATGCAAGTTTAATTGGAAACTTTTTTCGAATCTTCAGTCGACATGTCTTTGTTGATGTCGATATTGGTTTTGATATTGGCAAGATAGGTGTCCAATCGCTTGCAGTGTTTGAATTATGTAGATAAGCCAATTTGTTTGCTTGTCGGTGGCCTATATGTGGTTCATGGAACTTAATCTAGAGGACATCAAGTTTTTTTGTTTTGGTATAGCCTTTGAGTATTCCATCTGCACCATTGACCAAGCCATCCTGTGAATCATAGTTGCAGGCATATATTACAACCAACACGTCCAATTTCAGGACAAGTTGCAAAGGTAAAGTGGGTGTATGTTCATGACGTGGCACATTTCCATGGTCGTCTTCTTCGAGGTCAATTGAATTGATGATGATATCATCGCTAGGCATGAGCGATAGCATGAACCTATTATGCATTGCAACATCCCTATTCACGTAGAACATGTAAGGGAAGGTTGGGTCTATTGGTGTAGGGCGCATGCACCTCAAATTGATATATGTTAAGTCATCATGTGTTTGGTTGTTTATCTGCATTCTATTCAAAATTGCAATAAATGTTTCATCTGTCTGGTGCATTGTAGTATGTAATTCAAAGAATTTAATATTGTCTTTCCAATAGTCACGCGTCATTGTTTGCATGTTGACCGTAGGTTGTTCAAATATTAAAGAATCTTGGATGGGTTGTGCCTGGTAAAGATCCCCACATAATATCATGTCAATGTTTCCAAAGTATTTTGTGTGCACATGTTTTATGTTTCTTAGTCGGTTGTAAATGGAATACAAGAAGCGACTTCCAATAAAAGATGCCTCATCTATGAAGACAAGTTGTGGTTCGTCATAAATCTTAGACAAGGTATCTAACATTTCCTTGCTGAGTGGAAGAAATTGTGACTTGTTAAAAGGCATAAAAAATGCAGAGTGGACTGTTGTTCCACCTGCATTATATGCATCTTTTCTTGTGTATGCAACTATTAGGCCCTTTGGCTTCATAGGATCAGAGGAATTGTTTGAATCATAGATTCGTAAAAGCATTTGGAATAATGATTTCACCATTAATGTCTTGCATGTTCCTACTTCGCCTGTAAGGAACAAGTGGACATGAGTGTGCATGCTCAAATGTTTTTTAAGCACAATGTCCTTTAGAATTGTTTATTGTTCTCGATTCAACAAATGTCTAATTATGTGGTATTCATTATCTTCAATAAGGAAAGGATGTTTCATGACTTGAAAACCAAGATTGATACGTTTTTCAATGCTGCCTGCTCGAGGACGAGGCAAATCTGCTTGCAAGTCATAGGACTCGCAGGGAGTTCTGGTTGTTTTTCAGTTTGTGAATGTCTCATCAAGATTGTCAGGGTTTTCTAGTTCATTAACTGCACTTTCTAGATCACCCCATGTTGGATTAACATTGTAAGTAAATATAGATTCATTAGTTTGCACTATAGTCTCAGAGGAAACATACACAGTTGTAGGGAAGTTATGTTTTAATGTGTTTTCGTTTTCATCGAACAGAACGTATAACAATAGTTTTTCTCTACAATAGTTTTCATAGTCAATATGTTTGTTGTATTTGACAAACCGTGTCACAGAGGGGTTTTTTATTTTTGATATGGGTGCACCATTTTTTTTGTAATGCGATACGAATTCTGCTAAGCATATATGCTTAATAGGAGATGGACGTTGGAGGTAATAATCAATAATAGAGCGACATAACACACCCTCTAAATTGTCAGGCTCTTCTTCTAGCAAAAACGGTGGTTTAAGCACAAATGTATGTTTCTCAAGTGGAGATGTGTTTATGAAGACACATTTTCTTGAACTACAATTGAGGGGTAGGGAAAGTGTAATGTGGACTGCTTGTTGAGCAAACATTTTTTGAAGATTAATTAATGTATTACCAAGCATACGTATCATTTGTGTAGCATCAATATGACTTCTTTCATGTTCTTTGTGTATTCTTCTTAATGCACTTGTCATAGATCTGTCAACCTTTGTCATATACGAGGTACAATACGATGCTACAACATATGCATTGAGAACATACTACGCATCTGTATTTGCATTCCACATAACTGGCATGTCCTTAGAGAAATTGTTGTTCCAGATATGGGAATTTTTTCATTTAAGAAAATTGTTGGTTGTTTAAGCGTACATTGTATGGCTTGGATGTACTCATCTTCTGTTAGATTTAGCTCTATCAAGAAGTCATCGAAGCTCATTAACTCATCAAAGTCTCGTTGTTCTAGAAATGCGAACAAGGATTTAGATTTCTCAACGACAACATTGTCCTTTAAACTAAGTGGCTCTATGATTCTTGTTGTTCTCATTAGTGGCATAGGGAAGTTGTATTTGCAATGTGAGTTTTTTCATTTTTTACAACTTTTTGTATGATAATGTCTATGAACTTTGGCAAGTTTTGGATCCAAATGATCTATGTTGCATGTTATGTATTTGTTTACAAACTGCGCGATCTGTGAGTTGTTGTCATTTCATAGATCGGTGCACCCTCTATCCACAATAGTGCATGGTCATGCTCACTCCCCCTATTCTGGAATTCAGTCACAAAAAAGTAGTCTGATATTTTTCTGAAAAATGTTTCATCATGGCATATCAATTGTCTCAAAGCATTTATTCTATGTCTATAGTAGTGAGTACATGTCACTGGGTCTTTTCTTATGAGGTAGTCAATGCCATCATTTTCCAGTGTATCAGTTTGTTTTTTACGTTTCTCGTTCCTATGCAAGTCAGATACCGCATCCACCAATGGATCCCAGCAATGTAATGAAAAATGTTGGCGGTCCCAATTGTCGGATCATTGCAAAAATAGTTTTCTTGTTTTGTTGCAAATAGTCAGGAGAGATGCAAATGTTTTTGAAATCTATGTATCCAATATCAGATTTTGAGATTTTTTCTAGGTTTACCTTGTACTTGACATCTTTGGCCGACAACTTTCTTCCTTGTAGCTGGCCTTTTCTTATTTGCACCCACATGCAAGACAACACTTTCTCTATTATTATGCGCATTGTTTTGAAAAACAAATTTATTATGTGACAGGAGAAGGCATCGCTTGAATGTAGCAGCTCCCATTGAACTATTTTATGGTAACTGAATCATTCTGTAATGTCACTGGGATGCAGATCTCCATAGAACAGTGTTGGGAAGTTCTTTTCCTCAATAAATTTGTCCTTGAATATTGCAAGTGGACGTTTCCCCTCAGCCGGTGCAATTTTGACAATCTTTTCCTGCAAGTCACGGATGCGTTGTGAATCAGTGAATCCATGTACCCATGTCTCACCAGGTGTTTCATTCTCCGATTCATCGCTTGTATCAAATTCACTAGTTGTTTCAAGATTCTGTGCAAAGCTGTCATCCCCTTCTCCAAGAACATTGTTCCAATTCTTATTTATACGAATGTTTTATGCTTTGTACAGGGCCCTGGAACATAATTCTTTTAATGCTTTCATGACAACATGCACACACACTTTATCTGCTTGATATGAATTCTTGTATTGCAAGCATCTTTTGAGAGCCACAACAATTGTCATTGTATCGCTAATGAATTGTGGCAAGGCTTTTTGCACAACATCTAGTTGGACAAGCACATTAATAATTGATCTTGTTAAGCCCATTTGGGGTCGTTTATAGCCCCAGGGTCTGATTTGTGCAAATGCAATTCGCAGAGACACAAGTATCTCTTCAAGTTCTATAAGTGCACTTACATCTGGTAGTGGTGTATTACATCTCATTTGGTCAGGAGTTTCAAACTGTGGCAGTTTTCCATTTTCAAGCGACCGTTTGCATGGAAGACAAATTTTTCCATTGGAAAATGTTTTATCATTTAGTGTCAAGCAGAGGTATTCTGCTTCCAAATCAAGCGTGAAAGACTTAGTGTTTTTTGCGAAATTCAATTGATCGCAAATTGCACATGCAATTGAAGGAGTGTCTTTGATTTGTTTCATATAGGTCTGTCTTGCATCTTTCTTCCGTAGGGAAGTATGAGTAGAAAGTGTTTGTTGGTTTTCATTTGTAACAGTGCATGGTGTTGGTTCTAGCCCACGAAATGTGATTTTTTCCTCTCGGATAATGGCATGACCATTGTGGGATATGTGATCGTACCTATTTCTCTTGTGTTGTGCACGAAAAATCTTTTTTAGGTTGTGATATGTCAGTTTCTGTCTATAAGGAAGAGTAGTAATGTATTTTTTTCTCTCACGTATGACCTTTTTGAAATTGTGATAACTTAGTCTACGTTTTTTGTTCAAGGCCAAGATGACCTCATGGCAACTGGGATGAGTTTCATTCTGATTAAATAACATGCGACGCTTATGCAGATTCGATGTGGTTTGGCTAGCATTGACACTGGACCCTAAACCGATAATATTTCCTATACCACCAATGTATTTTGTTCTTTCACATATAACCTTTTTCAAGTTGTGATAAGTTAGTCTACATTTTTTGTTTAAGCCCTGTATGGACTCATCACAACTGGGACGAGTTTTACGTATGACCTTTTTCAAGTTGTGATAACTTAGTCTACCTTTTTTGTTTAAGCCTTGTATGGCCTCATCACACCTGGAATGAGTTTCATTCTCATTAAATAGCATGTTACGCATATGCACATTCAATGCGGTTTGGGTGGCATGGACAATGAACCCTGAACCAATGGTATTTCCCATCAAAGGTTGATAATGGATATGTGGTGTATCTATTTTCAACAAGATGATGTCAATTGTTCGATCGTAGTTTGAATCAATACACCAGGAATGGACAATGTCATTTGGCAGAGCCGACCAGACCTAGATATTTACTCTGAATACAATAGATAGCCATTGCAAACAGAATTTATCACCCTCTACATTTCCTTTTTCATATGGAAGTGCCATGTTTACAAGGTATTTATGCCAACTTCCAATTGCCGACATATTTTCTAGGAGATATGGCGAAAGGTGTTGATGCAAGCAACTAAAATCCTGTTGGTTGCCGCCTATAATTGCATTGTAAAAGGATTGTACCGTGTAAATACACAGCGACTGCACATCGAACTTTGTTGCTACCAAATAGTAAATTTAATTGAACAAACTATCTCCACAACTAGACACAACAGTTGTTGCTATCTGCAAGCCATGGCAGTGTATACGATGCATAATTCGTTTCCATTGTGATTCAAGGTCTTTGCAAATGAGGGACAAGTAAACATGAGGTCCTCCAAGATTGCATATGGATAATTTTCTATACAGTAGTGGTTCATAATGACCACTGACAGGATTGGCATCATGGAACAAGATGCAATATGATCGCTAGATGCAGTTTTGTTGAATAGTAGATATCTTGTTTTTCTTGTCAGTGACCATATTCTAATTGATATATTGAGCCACTTAGACAACCACCGTATACAAAATGTATCTCCCCAAAGTCCCCTCTCATATGCAGGAAGAATTGCAGATGCAGACAACCACATCTTTGAAAAATACGTAGTGACATTTCCATGCAACTGCCAAAGAAAATCATATGTCAATTTGTATTCATACGACTCCAATGCTTCAGTGTCGCCATTTTTTAAATAGCCCAAGAAATAATCTATCAATCCATTGCGCAAGTCGATCGGTGAATAACGTAAATGCAATAGAACCTGAAATGCATCGAAAAGGCAATCTCCCACAATATACGATAATGCATCCAATCTAAAAAGCTCATTTCTATGCAATACATGGTCGATGATAATGCAATGCATGAAACGTATGGTTTCCAGAAACAAATAATATGAGGAGAACATTAGGAAAAATGCTCCAAACGTATGTTTTTTAGGAGCAAGAAAATGAGGAGTTATATTTTTTATATGTCACCATGGCTGAAACAAAGGTGGGTTTTGTATAGAACATTGGCGTTCAAGAACAAGGAAAATATTATGGTTGTAGCAACCACACAGAAATATGTTCTGCAACAAGATTTCAGAGCAGGGACTCCTAGTATTGCAAATTCTTGCTTGAAGCTACAAATAAAAAGCAACAAACAAGGAATAGCAACGAAACCATGGCACAGAAACTTACCTGTCAATGAGGGATGACAGAAGCGCATCTCCAAAACTTGCAAACCGCAACAACAGGTCCAATTACTTGCAAAGTTGAAGAACAACAAACCAGTGAACAACCACGAAGAGGTCCAACTGCAGCTACATGACCTCAACTTTGCAAAGTTGAATCAAACTATAAGAAGCAACATCGAATGAACCAACGAACAAGCATCAATCAGTGAACCAGTAATGCCAGTGAAGAACAATATTACCCAAATTCACTGCAGACAACACTGTATCAAAAAATGGAAGGAAATTGTATTGTAACACACTTGTAGAATAAACATTTAAGGCTGCGAGGCCTATTATGTAAACACTTAAGGCTATCAGAACCATCGAAGGGCATCGTGTTGTGCAAACATTTAAGAAAGAATGCAGTGTGGCAGGCCTGTTTACGTACGCAACAATGAAAAAGCCTCTCGAAGTACACAACAATAAAGAAAAATCAAACATAATAATAGTAATAAAAAATAAATAATAAATAATAATAATAATAACAACAATAGTTCGAACACTGGAGACTATGTTAAAAAAATTTACTCAGAGGACAAAGTAATATGAAAACTGACTATCCATGCTCAAAACTTTGGATATCCAAACATTTCAATATGAATAACACAAATTCAAAAACATCGTAGATAATAAAACTTTGGATATGCCAACATATAAATCATTGGGAATAGTGAAGCTGGCAATAAGACCTCAAATCTATTATCCAACGAGATCATGACATATATGGGTTTTTTTATTTTATAAAAAATAATGTTTTTAGTTATGTAGTTCGAACAATATAAATTATACAAAAAAATGTAGTCAAACGAAAAACTAATAAAAAGTCAACGAATTGTCAATCGCTATAAACTTTGGATATCTAAACATTTCATATGAATAATACAAATTCAAAAATACCGTAGATGATAAAAACTTTGGATATGGCAACATATAATTCATTGGGAATAACGAAGCTGCCAATATGACCTCAAATCTATTATCCCATGAGATCATGACATATATGAGTTTTTTTATTATATAGAAAATAATGTTTTTAGTTCTGTAGTTTGAACAATAGAAAGTATGCAAAAATTTGTAGTCAAACGACAAACTAATATAAAGTCAACGAATTATCGATCGCTATAGTCCCTGTACGCCTTCGGCAAGAACTAAAAAATACATATTGCATATTTATTATTGATATTTTTATATTTTATATAAAAATCTTAGTTAATTGTATTATCAAATTATTTTAACTTTATAAATATGATGTTATTAATAAATTTTAAAATATAGATTAATTAATGTATTATATATTTATTATTAATATTTATAAATATGATGTTATTAATAAATTTTAAAACATAGATTAATTAGTGTCTTATATATTTATTATTAATATTTATAAAAGATTATTTTACATACAACTTGAGTGGGCCTAATGGTTAAGAATATGTGTTTCCTCCTAAGAGGTCACAAGTTCAAATCCAGAGGGGGGTGGGGTATGTATACCTCCGTAGACTTTACCCGTCAAATCGTTCGGTGGAGGGGGTTCCTTGTCCCACAAACAAGGAGGTCTCATACACCAATTTGGTGTGGCTTGGTTGTGACCTTAAAAATAGATTATTATTATTATTATTATTAATTAGTGTATTATATATTTATTATCAATATTTATAAAAGATTATTTTACAATTTGTCTTTTTTATTAGTAATAAAATTTCATGTTTACTTTCAATGTTTTTATTTATTTTGAATTTCTTTTACATTTGTTGTGGAGAAGATGTCATAATTGTCATCTAGTAAATGTTTGATATTATTTTCATTTTTTTTTATGACTTTCCATGAAATATAAGTTGTAGTCTAAACGTTCTATGTTCAGGTCTTTTTTCGGAGATTTTTTGTGTTCAATTTTGCTCGAAATCTGACGAGAAAGTGTTGGATCTACATATTTGAGCGGCTAAGTCTGTATAATTTGAGCACCCCAGGGGTTTTTAAACTAATCCATTTATGCATTCATAAATACAATATAAACAACAAAAAAAATGTCATTTCGTCCAAATTTATGTCGTCGGATTCCGACAAAAAAGGCCAAAACGTAAAACAATTAGACAATGCCGAAATATAGTTATCATTATGTAAATGTTTGATATTTTTTGCACCTTTTACAACTTTCTCCTTGTAATTTCGACTCTTATTGATTATATATTTAATATTTTTTTGCTTCTTTTATGTTCGAACTCTTATCCATTGTATATTAAACTAGCTCAGCCACTTAACCCGTGGTTGATGAACACCAAGAGATGCCTGACATCTTGTCGCTCCCCATCTTGTCGCTCGCCATAGCTTATACGTGAAAAACAGGCTAATCACATTAATGAATAATCTATGTTAATCATGGGCCTTAATGATTAACAAACGCAGAATGACATGCGCGAGGGTTATCTATGTTAATCATGGCCTTTAATTTGTGGACACAACGAAGAATATTCTTCTATCGTTAAATCTCACATGCACATTGCATATTCTTAATTAAAAGATTGATTAATATGGAAGTTTTCAATAGGTATAGGCCTCACAATGTAATAAGAGTTTTTTTTATGATGAGCAAGCATCAAACTATATTAAATAAGAATTTGCCTAATTTAAATGTTTTTACATTTTTTGAACAATTTTTTATTTGTGGTTGTCAAGAAGATATTGTGGACATTAAGGTGGAGGTAAGGTAATCTCATAAATTTTACAAATACCTTATGACCTAAGTTTTATATATAAGTTTTAATGTTTAATTTTTTTTTCTCCTTTTACGGCTTTCTTGATCCAGGTGGATATTGGTGGTCACCCACCTATCCCAACTGGCTCCTCTTGTCAATTTTTAGTTCAACACGTTCTTTTGTACTTCTTTGTAATTGTGGGTTCTACACTTATGGGGTTGTCTTAAGCCCTACACATCTTCCAGGTGGATACTAGTGGCCTCTCACCTAATCCAAATGGCTTATTTTGTATGTTTTCATGTCAATACATCATGTGTAGTTTTCTGAAAGACCTTTCCAATGAGCTATCACGCACCTAAAACAGAGGTCGTATGCAAAAGTTACGACCCCGGGAAGTTGAGATGCCAACTTACCCGTAGGGGCCCACATGATTTTTGGTGTTTCACCTCCTATGGTTAGGTTTTTGGATGTTTAGGGTTTTGGCATTCACGAGTAATATCAAAAGGCCTTTGGAGCCTCATTGTAATCATTCTACTTAGATGGATGCACATAGCAGCCACATCTCTTCTCAGAGATAGCTACCACCATTCGAGCAAGTGTTTCAGTTCTACAGTTTTACAGTTTCAACCCATTTCATTTATTCAATAGAAGATATTGTTCATTGGATATCTGTGTTGTTCTTCATATCTCTGCGTTTATTGTATTTAGTTTGTTAATCGGTTATTTCCGCTCCTAAATCTGGATCAGTGGTTTCAGAGCGGTTTTCTCTTCATTTACTTTTCTTCGTGCATGTCCTCGACAAGATCTGGGTACAAGAAGTTTGGACTTGAACCAATCGAGTCGTTGTAAGATTGGTCGCACCGAGCCTGAAAACAACCCATGGGAGATGAAAAGAAAGATGATGGAGCAGGAGATCCTTTTAAAATGTTGTTCAAGGAAGCCCTTGCGTGACAAAGGAATGAAATGATGGACAACTTTGCGTAGATCCTTCGGCGACTACCCACAAAAGAACCATCTTCATCAAGCGACCATGCAACCCCCTTGAAGGTACAAGTAAATTTTGGTATTCCATTATTTGAAAGATTGATAGATGCAGATGTTGTAAATAAATAGTTGAATCTGCTCAAAGGGTATGTTTTGGTCCACAATTTTTCTGATAGGGAAAATATTACTTTTGCACTCCTCAAGGTTGTCCCCCATGTTAAGGACTGGTAGGACACTTACTCTGAACAAAGGGTCATAGAGGAATCTGCAATATTTGTGGTTGCCCCTACATGGGATTCCTTCTGGGGTGCCATTAAAGAACGATACTACCCTGTTGGAAGCTACGAGGACCAATACACCAAATGGACCACCCTGCGTCAAGAAAGGGACCAGACAGTGCCAGATTTCACCAATATTTTCCATACCCTGTGCACCAAATTAGGTATCAAAGACTCTGAGTGACATCGGGTGCTCAAATATTGTGGTTGTTTGCATAGATACATTCAAACGGAAATGGAGTTTCTAGACATCACCTCATTGGGTATGGCTTATAGATACATTGTCAAGATCAGAGCATAAATTTAAGCAGAAGAGGCAAGAGTTTGGGTCTGCAAAATCCTCACAACTGAAGCAGGGCAAAGGCGGCCCCAACCCACACAGTAAGGGACAGAGCAAACATGGCCACTCTCAAGACAACCAATCCAAGCCGCAACACAAGAAGGGCAATGAGAAGACAAAGAAGGACACGAGGAAATGGTGTGAGTATCATAAAATCCCTTGGCACAACACTGAAGAATGTTGCTCCAAGCAACCAATCCTGGCTGAGCTGAAGGCTTCCGAGCCAGAGGTCGATTCTAATTCCGAATCAAATGCCAAAGGAGGGAAGCAGATTATCGATGTTGAACCCAGTGCCACTGTTGCTAACACTAAAGTCCTGCCAAGCGAACCAGAAGAACCAGAGGAAGGGGAACACCTCTTTCGCTCACATATGTGGGTAAAGGGGGCTTTGCTTGATTTCATTATCGATAGTGACAGTCAGAAGAACCTGATTTCAATAGAGGTCGTCAAGCGGCTGGACCTGCCAATGACACCGCACCCACAACCCTACACCATCGGTTGTCTTCGCCAAGGAAGAGATCTTTGTGTCAGCCAACAATGTCGTCTTCCCTACGACATCAAGCCTTTCAAATATGAGGTATTGTGTGATATTGCTCCCCTTGAAGTTTGTGATGTTCTTTTAGGATAACCATATTTGTGGAAGAATCATGTTGTGTATGAGTCTAGACCCCGCAGTGTTATTATTACTTTGGGTAAACAATTGTATAGGATACCAGAGGTAGCGTCGCCTACCGCTATTTCTTTAATCTCTGCTAAGCAATGTAATAAGGTCATTTCATAGACCCATAAGTTCGTCTTCTTTGTGATTAGTGCTCACAGTAAGTAGAAGGTCTCCACTACATCTATGGCCTCTACACAAAACCTCTCTTTGCAGCAGAAGCAAGTGGATGGGAATGCGAAAGAAGAGACATCTTCTCCTCACCCATCGGGGTACTGACGCACTGCCAAGTCAAGCATCCAATTGATCTGACCCCCGATGCACCTCTACCTAATGGACTAGTATATCATCGCTCACTGATAAAAATGACGAAATCAGGCGCCAGATCCATGAGCTTCTTCAAAAGGGACACATCAGGCCCAAATCCTCCCCTTGCGGAAGCCCGATTGTACTAGTGTAGAAGAAGGACGGGACTTGGCAACTCTGCATTGATTACATAGCCTTAAACAAACATCACAGTGAGGAATTGGTACCCGATTTCTAGGATTGATGACCTTCTTGACCAACTCAAAGGGGCAAAGTTCGTCAACAAGATTGACCTAAAGTTTGGCTACCCCCAGGTTCCCAATTAACCAACTGATGTATGGAATACAACCTTCAAATCTAAATAAGGTCTCTTCGAATGGTTGGTCATGCCCTTTGGCTTAACAAATGCACCAACTACTTTCACGAGGTTGATGGATGATGTATTGAGACCCTTCACCAACTCTTTTGTGGTGGTATATTTGGATGACATCCTCATCTTCAACATAAGTTGGGAGGAGCACATGTGGCATAATCAACAGGTTTTGAGCACTCTGCGACAACACAAGGTATATGCCAACTTGGAAAAATGTTCTTTTGGCATGAACATGGTCCAATACTTGGGCTACATTGTTGATGAGCATGGGGTACATGTTGATCCCGCTAAGATCCAAGTCATTTGTGACTGGCCAACCCTGACCACACTAACTGAGCTTCAGAGCTTTTTGGCACTGGCCAACTTCTACCAATGATTCGTGTTGGTATTCTCCCATATTGCATGGGTCCTCAACTAGGTGACCAAGGGCAGTGGCAGGGAAAAGTATGTGTGGGGGAAGGAACAACAACGAGCATTCGATGATTTGAAGCATCGCTTGTGCTCAGCTCCAATATTCTCCTTGCTCGATTTGTAGCAACCATTCGAGATTGAGACTGATGCATATGACTGTGCTGTAGGTGCAATTCTCACTCAACATGGCCATCCAATGGCATACCACAGTGAGACACTCTCAGATACTATCCAAAAATACCCCACCTATGACAAGGAAATGTATTCCATTGTACAAGCCTGTTGTGAATGAAAACATTACATTATGGGAAAGGAGATGATCATCCACACTGATCACAAGCCTTTGCAGTTCATACAGACACAGGGGAAATTGTAGAATGCCTTCCATTAGAAGTGGTCCACTTACCTACAACAGTTCCATCTCAACATCAAGTATTAGGAAGGGATCTCAAATCATGTCATTGCCTACCTCAGTTGGCCTCCCATGGCTGCACTCACCATTGTGCTCCATTCTTGTGGACACGAGGCATCTGAGTGGCCCCAACTTTATCAACAAGATCCAGACTTCGCCACCACCTATCAGCTCTTGGGTACATGCGTGACTGCCACCGATTTTCACATTTAGGATGAACTATTATGCCATCTGGGCCATCTGCGTGTTCATACAAGCAAGCATGCAAAGTTGATTTGGGAAGCCCACTACAGTCAGATGGAAAAACATTTTGGTGTGGAGAAAATTGTGGTCGTTATTCAAAAACATTTTTATGTGCCAAAACTTCGAAAAGACGTCAACAAGTATATCTGATCTTGCACTACCTATGCCATTTCCAAGCCAACCATCAAGAATCAAGTCTTATACACCCCTCTTCCTACTCTCGAGAAGCCTTGGGAATCCATCTCAATGGATTACATGTTTGGACTTCCATCCACCAAGCAAAGCAATGACTGCGTATTTGTGATCGTTGATCGATTTTAGAAGATGGTCATCCTCACAATCTGCAAAAAGAATATCACGGTGACAGATACTGCCAAGCTCTTCTTCGAACGAGTGTGGGTCCATTTTGGGATACCACAGACCATCATTTACGACCGGGACAACAATTTCCTCAACACATTTTGGTTGAGTCTCTGGTCACTATTGGACACCAAGCTCACTAAATCCATTGCTTTCCACCCCCAAACAAACAACCAAGCAGAGGTCATCAATCGGATGATTGTGCACATCATGTGCATGTACTACCCTAAGCATCCAAGTACATGGGATGAGAGTCTCCCCTATGTTCAACATAGTTACAACATGTCTCTCCATAGCTCCATCGACCATAGCCCATTTCAGGTGGGGTTGGGATTCCAACCTCTAGGTCCCATTTATGTTGCACTACCTCTTGCCACCACACATACAAACTCTTCCCATGTTCATTCTGAGATCAAAAAATCCACCAAATTCATTGAGCGTATTCAACACATCTGCTAACTAGTCCAATAGATTTTGCATAAATTCAATGCTAAGTACAAGCAATGCCATGATCAACACATGGTACCGCATTAGTTTCAAGTTGGAGACAAAGTCTGGTTACATTTGCAGAAGGTGCGTCTCACTGGGCCCCATTGGAAGCTCCACCCACTTCGCTATGGACTTTACACTATCACCAAGGTTGTGGGTAGTAATGCTTTTGAGCTCAACACTCCACCCTTCCTTGGCCTGCACCTAGTGTTCAATGTGGACCTCCTTTTTTCCACCATTATTGGACACTTAAAAGATCACAGAACAACTGAAATCAACATAACTCAACCCTCACTACATGGAACAAGCATCCACTATTTAGATAGTGGACACACAGGTCAACAGAACTCGCCACCAGAGGATCCAATTTTATCGTGTTGTCAAGGCAGGGAAACTCCTACACCAAGGCAAGTGGCTCACTCAGGGCCAAATCCAACAAAAGTTTCCTCACCTGATGGGGGAACTCAACGCAATGGAGACCATTGCTTCCTAAGGGGGAAGGATTGATCTAGGTGGATATTGGTGGCCACCCACCTATTCCAACTTGCTCCTCTTGTCCGTTTTTATTTCAACACATTCTTCTATACTTCTTTGTAATTGTGGGTTCTACACTTCTGGGGTAGTCTGAAGCCCTACACATCTTCCAGGTGGATATTGGTGGCCTCTCACCTAATCCAATTGGCTTATTTTGCATGTTTTCATGTCAGCACATCTTGTTGTACTTCCAGGGCCGTTTTGGGGCGCTAAATAGTGTTTTTTTTGCTCACCACAGTCAAATTGTCGATGGAGTTAGAGTTTGACGACGTAATGTGTAGATCTCTAAAATACCTTTCCAATGGGCTATCATGTGCCTAAAACAGAGGTTGTATGCAAAAGTTTTTCCCATAGGGGCCCACATGACTTTTGGGGTTTCACCTCCTAGGGTTAGGTTTTTGGATGTCTATGGTTTTGGCATTCATGAGTAATATCAAAAAGGCCTTTGGAGCCTCAATGTAGTCATTCTTCTTAGACGAATGTGCGTAGCATCCACATCTCTTCTCAAAGATAGCTACCACCATTTGAGCAAGTGTTTAAGTTCTACAGTTTTACAATTTCCGCCTATTTCATTTATTCAATAGAAGATATTATTCACTGGATATCTGTGGTGTTCTTCATATCTCCGCGTTTATTGTATTCAGTATGTCAATCAGTTTGTTCTGCTCCAAAATCCGGATCATTTCTCCTCATAATTTGAACTCTTATTTATTATATATTTAATGTTTTTTGCTTCTTAATTAATGTGTGGTGCTACGGATGGCTATATCTTGGTGGTAGACTTTTATCAATTTCATTTTAACTAGTATCCATGTGTACCAGTTCTCACTTGTAGTGGTACCGACTTCTATTCTTAAGGTTATTTGAGGAAAATCTTTAATTTCTTGTGGTCAGGTGCTGTAAATTCCAAGAACAAGATACATCTCACTTCATGGGAGTCAATCTTAAAACCTAAGGCTTTGGGAGGTTGGGGTATTAAGCACCTCAATTATTTTAATATTGCACTCATGCTCAAGACAATTTGGAAAGGTTTAAATGGATGTGGCCTCTAGGGAGACATCCCTAAGACAAAGTACTTGAATTGAATATCATCGATGGATTGGATTAGAAATACAAGTTAGAGAAAGGCCACAGGATCCATCATATGAAGAGGGTTCGTTAAACATTTTCATTGGATTAGACATTTTCTTTCATGGAAAGTGGGAAATGGGCATTCGATCTGTGTTGGAGTTGATCCTTTCATTGGGGGGGAGGAACATTACAGTTTTCCCAAATCAATGGTGTTATACCCAAACTATTATGGCCTGTCCACTCTGGATCATTTCAGATGTCTTTCTATTTTTTCTAGTAGGTATTCGGATTGGATCTCGGCTCGGACCTTGGGGTTGAAAGGTTCTTGGATTGCCTATTGGAAGTATTTTATTAAGGCTCTTCGCAGGGCTAATATTAGATTAAATTCTGAAGAGGATTATCTGGTTTCGTCAGGTCACCATACATGTAATGTTACTACAAAAGGTTTATACTATGTGATCTACAATTCTCTTTTTGATGCTTTGGTGAAATCATAAATGGTGGATGGGGAAATTATGGAAGTGGAATCTTCCTACAAAGATCAAATGCTTTTTGTGGTTATGTATAAATAGGAAAATTCTAACCTGGGATTCATTGACTAGAAGAGGATGGCAGTGATCCGGATTTATGAGCAGAATGAAATGAATACAAATTATTATCAAAAGACGTGTTTAGGAAAAGATATAAAATAATCTTACTCAAGCATTTTTAGATCTTGCTTGGCTAAGGAAAGATAAACGAGAATATCACCCTATGTTTATAGCCTCAAAATTTGTTTCCTAATCCACAAGTATTAGTTACAAGGGCTTAGGATGATTTTTTATAAATAAAAGAATGTTGTAAAATTCAACAGTTTTATATAATTTTCTGAATATAACAGATGCAAAAGTAAATGTGGATACAAAAGAAAAAATACCAAGTCACATATTAACACAAATGAGACAGAATAGAAATCGCGTATTTCATTCCAAGAAATCAAAAGAATCGTTCTCTTTACAAAAATTCATGAGGGAGTTTGGACCAAAGTCAAACTTAGATGTCCCTGATGAAAACCATACAAAAGGACTTCCGACGGAAAGTAAAAACACTAAACTTTAAAATCTGGATCAACTTGCCACAGATTGCAACCCACTTGACTCTCCACGATATCCTTTATCAGTCATGCAATTTAATTCATAAACATACAAATCTACACAAACTATCAAAGATAGATCAACACCTCTAAAAAACAAGTGTCTGAATGATGTAATTCAACCTTGAATCTTGTTGTCTACAATAGGACCGTGTTGTCATAAAAGAGAATTAGGCTTTTGATGAATTAAAGAATGAATGAAAACTGAACTATCTCAATAAAATTTGAGAGCAAACCTTAGTATGCTTTCTTCTTCTATTGTCCTTTTGTTCTTCCTTCTCACTTTGCCTTTAAGCATTCCAAATTAGTTGAGGTAGTTCAACTACCTCTTTTAGTTAAGTTAACAAAAACTCAACTAACTTTTAGTTTAGGGGAATAATTAATATAATAATAATAAGGGTCTTTAATAAATAATAACTAGTAGGTGGGACCCCTTATGACTCCCTTTAGTTTCTTAACAAAAATAAACATAACTACTCAATCAATCAAACACATCACTCATTGTGGCTCCCATCATCATTCTCGTAATTTGAAAATTAAATATCAATGATATTTTAAACCATATCTAACATATAATATCCAAAATATCCAAAAATAGTATGATGTCCAAAAACTTCAGCAGTCAACAGTTCTCAACAATCAACAATAAAATATACTCAAAAACCATATTTGCCACTTTGGGAGGCAATTTTCCCTTTGTTGTTGTTGTCTCCCTTTGACTTTTATGAATTAGCCTTAGGCTGTGTGGAGCCTTTAGGCTTGATCTCACTGATGACATGAGAGAAGTCATCTCTGAAGTGCACGTGGGATGAAACAGATTTGGTTGAATCACTTGAGGGAGAAGAAGGGACAACACCCGCTTTTCCTTTATCATGCATGTGATGGCCTTCGGTTTTGAGTCTCTTGCTTGTGTGGGAATATTGAACAGGTGAGTGTGCAGGGGCAATTTGGACATTTGGGTTAACCGATGGAGGAGGATCAAGTAGAGACAAATTGGGCTAGCCACGATGTTGGGAGACTACTGGGTGAACAATCTCTTACCATCTGCCATTCTCATGGACTTCAGGTTGTAATGAAACATGAGGGGGAACAGGGATACCAGGGACATGATGGGGTTGGAAGGGAGGCCTTTTTGGCCTATGTTGGACTACCTCTTGTCCAATCCAATTGAAAAATCCAGCTTGGAAGAGCTGTTTTAACTCTTATGGATCTACATCAAAATGTATCGAAAATCTAGGCCTTCTAGGGCCTCTGTTCCAATTCCCTCTACCCCTGTTATTTTGGCCATGGCTTCCTCTCCCGAAGAAGCTCATCCTGTATGCAATGTATATTAGCAACTAGCTTCTTAAACACTCTATACATGACATCTCTTTTAATATGAAACAAAGTTTGGCTCAGTAATCACATCAAACCCATGCAATCCAATCCATAAAATTCATTTAACACTTGTCAATGAGCAGGGGGTGAATAAGGGTTATGGGATATCTAAGGGGGTTGTATTGAGCGAAAAAGTGATAAAATGAAAGGGAGTAAGAACATGATTACTGCTCAACAAATCATTAAACAATCAACTGTGTTACAATAACAAAATCATATCAACTGCGACCCATCTCTGTGTCATCCTTTAATTGTTGTAATACAAAGTTTCCATTTAATTTTAAGAACATGGCGTGCAAAGTGAATATGGGATTGCGAGGGGATTCATAATGAGCGAAAAAGTGAGAAAATGACAGGGGATAATAATGGATATTGTTCATAAAACAAATTAAATAATCAATAATCATAACTCTGTATTAGAATCAATCTAAAAAGCACCAACATTCCCTGATTTTGAGTTATATACCAAACTGTTTGTTGTTCCAATAATTAAATTTCCCATAATTTCTCGATTCATAACAATCTGTGCAATCATAACTTATAAATAAAACAACATTTCCATTAAACATTCATGTTTAACAAAGCGTTGATCTTTTCTTTCTTTTTAAGAATAAAAAAAAAATACACAACAATATGCTCGACATCTATCCCTGATAATCCATAGTGCATCACAATAACAATCAACATCCACTGTTTACCAATTTAGAATCGGGCCTAATTAAAATATACACAGGTCTCTTTTCAAATACGAACAGACTTCAAGATATGCCCGATTATACACAGTCTTCATCATATCAATCGACAAGATCTTGCAATGAAACAACATTCAACCAAAACATAAAACCCAAGCCTTATCTCTGTGTGTATAACTTTATTTTAAAACCATTGGTAATTTGTACGATGATCCAATATAATATATGAAGCGAACATAACCAACTACACACATGTATCATTTTTTAAACTGACCATAACCCTGATCGGGCCTAGCAAAAACCACACATGTGTTTCCATATGCAATCAAGACCACGCTGGTAAAAACACAGTGAGTGAAACCATAATGAAAAGAGGACATCTCTCGACTGTATGCAAGTGCCTGTTCCCATTTTTATTTGTTCAACCAATTTTATCATAGAAGGACGAGAGAAAGACTCGACGATAGAGCGTGTTTTTCTTCTTCTTTTTTAAAACCTCCATAACCATTTCATTGATAAACCAATACTTGACAACCTAGAAGGTGCCCGAAGGGAGGAAAGACAGTTGGAATGTAAATTGGGCTCTGTCAAAAACAAATGCAGGGAGACAACAAGAGCACATTCATCTTTTAATAATAACACAGAGAGTTGATGGTCTTCGAAGACTTATATCAACCACATGAAAAAATACCTTTCGAAAAAGACACAACAGTGAGCCACACAATCTTACTTATTGCTCCAAATCTTGGACGGGACCAATGATCAACACCTGAGGAGAGCAAAGCCAGGTAGAGTAAAATAACCCAATGCACATGGTGCATTTAACACTTGCAGAGAAGAGGCGAAGTTTAATTGAACATTGGTAGTTATTAAAAAAGACCACGGAGATATAACATCTCTTTCCAATACTTAAGAGCCGAACAACTTGACAACCACACCAATGAGGATGCACACATCCTTTTGACATAACGCCGAGATAAAACTTGTATCAATCCACAACCATACATGCATATATTAATGTTAGGGCCACCCAAGACTAGATCTTGGGATACTTCGGTGAAAAGATAGTAAGAATGGGCCAACGACAATGACTCGGGGTTTGAAAAAATAACACAACAACTGTTGTCAATCCTTCTGTGACTAGGTAAGGGTTACAATCATGACTGTGAGGGAACTAAATAAGCCACGGTAATACACAAAACGAAACCCTCCATCATCAACGCACAACCATATGTACCACAATTCACTTATTATCCCATAGAGACATCTCATGATACTAAGTTGGTCGAGCAAAATCCAATGTGCAACTTGAAATACTCATTTATTTGCTTGCAATCATAAACATTTTACAGTCATCACAGAGAGACATAACACACATCTACATAGTCAAAAATCTCAAGAACACAAAGAATCCAAGCATCACTGAGCCATCATTTGTTCATAAAATAGAGAATACCTCATGGATGGAGAGAATAAGAATCATACCTGTGGAAAAACGCTTAAATGACGAGTTCGTCGAGCCGTCTTTCTTCTAAGAGCCTGAATATGTGGAGCTTCATAACCAACAGAGCGAAAAATGCAACAATGGAACAATGCTAGGGTGACGGGAGATAGGGGGAGTATGGAGTGACATGCAGTAAATGCACATCACTTCTATCACCTGGCCTATTCAATTCAAAGTACGAGACAACCCAACAAGCATCACATTCACCAACAATTAAACCATGTATTCAATGTCAAATCTGCAATGATATCCATTGCCTAGTACACCACCCAATATCATTTACATGTTAACCCTTGCCATAACTCCATGCCATAATGCATATTACAATGCTATATGCGCCCCATTCAAATCTAATGAAATTCACATAGTCCACTAACCAACAATAGCATAATAGTTAGGACTAACACTGATATCCCTTAAATTTTCCATTCGAACTTGCATATAGTCCTTTATCATAGCTCAACATATAACTTCTTTCCCTTTGTTACCTTTTTAGGATTTTTTTCATAGGTTTTTTCCTTGTTTTACTCATGCTATCATTAAAATATCTCTTGCATATATATGGCTAGGTGATAGATCACAAAGTTAAATCATAACAACTGTAAATAACATGCTCTTCATAACCATGGAACTGTTTTGCATCCCAAAAAGCATTCCACAAATTGCATCATCCACCTATTATCATGTCAAAAGAAACAAAGACTGCATTGTAAAAAATGTAGGACTGTGTAGGCAACATAAAAAACAACAACAAAAAATGTGTGATATGTCTATCTTTGCGCCTCTAGTCTACAAAGGGGTCCCACCTACTAGTATTATATTTTTAACATAGTTAAATAACAAGGTTTAAGCAATAATTTATGAGCAAAATTCATTGTTTACGATTTTAATCATCAACAAGATGCTTAACACAAAATAACAGATATACAATAAAATTGGTTTCTATTCAATAAGGAAATAAGCTGAAATTGTTAAATGCAACGGAAAACAAGCTTGTTAAAATGGTGGCGGCTTATCTCTGAGAAGAGATTTGACGAATGTGCTCATTCGCAAGAAGATGATTACAATGAGGCTCTGAAGGCCTTTTTACAATAAACATGAATGTCAAAAACCCTAGACATCCAAAAACCTCACCCTAGGAGATGAAGCGGCAAAAGTCATGTGGGCCCTGTTTGGGTAAGTTAGTATATCAACTTCTCGGGGTCGTAACTTTTGCATATGATCTCTCTTTTAGGCACATGATATCCCGTTGGAAATTTCTATCTGAGGACTACACATGTTGTTGTTAAACTCTAACTCTGTTCACCATTTGACTGTGGAGAGCCTTAAAAACGTTGTTTAGGGCCTCAAAACGACCATAGAAGTCAGGGACCCAAAAACTAGGAAAAAACTGCCAAACTGGAAAACTGCCAAAATGAGTCAATTGGAATAGGTGGGAGGCCACTGACATCCATCTGGATCAATCATCCCCCTTTATGAAGTAATGGTCTCCATTGCATTGAGTGTCCCCATCAAATGAGGAAATTTCTATTGAATTTGGCCTCGGGTGAGCCACTTACCCTAGTGCAGGAGTTGCCCTGCTTTGACAACTTGATAAAGTTGGATCCTTTGTTGGCGAGTTCCCTTGACCTATTTATCCACAATATGATAATTGGATGCTTGTTGTATGCAATCAGGGTTGAGATCTGTTCGTGTCCATTGTTCTGTTATCTCTGAGGTGTCCAATAATGGTGGGAAATAAGGTTGAAAGAGATCTACGTTGAACACAGGGTGCAGGCCAAGGAATAGAGGAATGTTGAGCTCAAAAACATTATCACTCACAACCTTGGTGATGGTTTACAACCCATAATAGAGTGGGCGAAGCTTCCGATGGCCTCATATAAGGCATTCTTTCTGCAAGTGCAACCAAACTTTGTCACCCACCTGAAACTTATGTGGCACCCGGTGTTGATCGTGGCGCTGGTTGTACTTGTTATTTGACTTCTGTAGGATATCCTAAACCTGTTGGCAGATGTGCTAGATCCACTCAATGAAATGGGTGGTTTTTTCAACTTCAATTGGAGCAGGAGATGAGTCGACTGAGGTGAGCGCAAGGGGTAGTGAAACATCTATGGGACCCAATGGTTTGAATCCCAACCCCACCTGAAAGGGGCTGTGGTCGGTTGAGCTATGCAGGGCTCGGTTGTAGCTGTGATGAACATAGGAAAGACTCTCATCCCATGTGTGAGGGTGATTGGAATTGTACATGCGTAGGATATGCACGATCATTCAATTTACGACCTCGTTTTGACCATCTGTTTGGGGGTGGAAGGTCGTGGATTTGGTGAGCTTGGTGTTTAGTAGTGACTAGAGGATCGACCAGAATGTGCTGAGAAATCGAATGTCCTGATCTGAGACAATGGTTTGTAGGATTCCAAAATGTACCCAGACTCATTCAAAGAAGAGCCTTGGAGTGGCCTTTGTTGTGATGCTCTTCTTGCAGGCAACCATAATCACCATATTAGAAAAGCGATGAACAACCACTAAACATAGTCATTTCCCCACTTGGTGGACGGGAGGCCCAACATGTAGTCCATTGAGATGGATTCCCATGGCCTGTCAGGAGTAGGTAGAGGGGTGTACATGCCCTGTTTCTTAGTGGTTAGTTTGGCAATAACGCAGGCAGTGCATGACCTGATATACTTGTTGACCTCCTGTCGAAGTTTCGGCCAGTAGAAATGTTTCTGCAACATTGCCACTGTCTATTTGACACTGCAGTGTCCTGCCACCCGATTGTTGTGGGCTTCCCAGATCAGCTTCGCTCACTTGCTTGATGGAACAAAGATATGGCCCAGACGACACAACAACCCATCATGAAGATGGAAATAAGCAACAACTGTGTTTGCGCCCAACATTTGGTAGGTGGTGGCGAAGTTTGGGTCTATCTCTTAGAGTTGGGGCCATCCAGAGGTCTGCAAGAGTCTAGAACCATGGTGAGTGTTGCGACTAGCGGTCTGTTGAGGAAATCAACGACGTAGTTGGTGCTTCATGTTTTAAACTTGATGTTGAGGTCGAATTGTTGCAAGTATGTGGACCACTTCTGATGACATACATTCTGCAATTTGCCTTGTGTTTGGATGAACTATAGTGGCTTGTGATCAGTGTTGATGATTGTCTCCTTCCCAAGAATCTAATGTCTCCACTAGCGGCAGGCTTTCACAATGGAGTACATTTCTTTGTCATAAGTAGGGTACTTTCAGACATCATTTGAGAGTGTCTCACTATGATAGGCCATGGGGTGGTTTTGCTGAGTGAGAACTGTGCCCACAACATAGTCTGAAGCATTTGTCTCGATCTCAAAGGGTTGATGCAGGTCCGGTAGTGAAAGTATTGGGGATGAGCACAAGAGCTACTTCAAATCATCGAACGATTGTTGTTGGGGCTGACCCCACACAAATTTCTCCTTACCACCACCCTTGGTTACTTGGTTGAGGGCCCATGCAATATGGGAGAATACCAGCACGAACCTGCGGTAGAAATTGGCAAGGCCCAAGAAGCTTCGAAGCTCAGTGAATGTGGTTGGGGCTAGCCAGTCACGGATGACTTAGATCTTGGTTGGATCCACATGTATGCCATGCTGATTAATGATGTAGCCCAAGTAATGGACCATGTCCATGTCGAAGGAGCATTTTTCCAAGTTGGCATATAGCTTGTGATGTCACAGGGTTTGTAGAACCTGCTGAATATGTTGCAAGTGTTTTGCCCAAGTCTTATTCTAAATGAGGCTATCATCTAGATACACCACTACAAAAGTATTGGTGAATGGTCATAGGATATCATCCATCATACTTATGAAAGTGGCTGCAACATTTGTCAAACCAAAGGGCATGATCAACCATTCAAAAAGACCTTCCTTTGACTTAAAGGCGATCTTCCATACATTTGTCTTTTCTATCGGGACCTGGTGGTAGCCAGACTTCAGATCAATCTTACTGAAGTGTTTAGCACTCGTGAGCTGATCAAGGAGGTCATTGATTCAGGGAATCGGGTATCAGTTTCTGACTGTGATTTTATTCAGGGCCCGGTAATCAATGCAGAGTCGCCATGTTCCATCTTTCTTCTGTACAAACATGATTGGGCTTCCGCAAGGCGATGAGCTGGGACAGATGTGCCCCTTGTGGAGAATTTCTTGGATTTGACAGTTGATCTCCTCATTGTCTAACAAAGAGCGACAATAGAATGGCCCATTGGGCAACAATGCGTCGGGGGTCAGATCGATGGGGTGCTTGACCTGACAGTGCAGAGGTACCCCGATAGGTGAGGAGAAGATATCTGAGTATTATTCCACGATCTTATCCACTTGCTTCTATTGTGTGGAGAGGTTTTCCTCGTAGACCCTGGATGTGGCTATGATCTTTCACTCCTTCTGAGAGCGAATCATGAAGAAAAAAAACTTCTCCGTCTGAGAGATGACCTTCCTGCATTGCTTGGCAGAGATCAAGGAAATAACACTAGGTGGGACTACCTCGAGTATCATGTACAATTTATTGTTTGAAGTAATAATAACACTGGGAGACCTAGACTCATATACAACATGAAATTTCCATAAATATGGTTGGCCCAAAAGAACATTTCAAAATTTGAGAGAGGCAACATCACACAATACCTCGTCTTTGAAGGGCTTGATGTTGTATGACATGCGACATTGTTGGTTGACGCGGATGTCGCTTCCTTGGCGGAGCCATCCGATGGTGTAGGGTTGCGGGTGCGGCATTGTCGGCAGGGTGAGTCGCTTGACAACCTCTGTTGATATGAGGTTCTTCTGGCTACTTCTATCAACGATGAACAGCAGTGGGGTACCTTTCACCCACATCTGTGAATGAAAAAGTTGCTCACCTTCCTCTGGCTCGTCTAGTTCACTGGGTTGGAGCTTGGTGGTAACAACGGTAACATTATGTTCTGTGCCAATGATCTGTCTCCTCCTTTCTGGTTATAACTCAAAGTTAGAACCAACATCTGAATCATAGGCTTTCACCTCAGCCACCAATGACTACTTTGAGCGACAATCAACAACGTTATGCCAGCGGCTCTTATGGAAGTCGCACAACTTCCCGATATCTTTCTTTGTCTTTTCGATGTCCATCTTTGCTTACATTCTGGACTGGTTGTTCCGAGGTTGTCTGTCATTGATCTATCACTTTTTCTGTGGGCTGGTGCCACTCTTTCTTTGCTTTTGCTATGATCTAGAATCAGATCCAGGAAGCACCTTAGGTCCAAAAAGGCTCAAAAATGAAAGTTCTCATAATCGGATGAAACCAATTCCATTACAACTGGCTTGTCGCGCTGATTCCAACCATATATTTACTCCCTCAAACAAACGTTGTATGCGAGAGTTATCGCACTCTGATCGTTTTGCCAAATAGGCAAAATATAAAATCAAACACGTCAACAATAAAAAAGTCAATGCAGACGTCATGCTAATGTGGCAGAGGCACAGTTGGCAGCAGGTTCTGTACAGATGATGTGGACCGGCTAGTATGTGACACATGTCACCATTGGAAGGGTGACATGTGGCACGCTTGTGTAGGTGCCACATGGACCTACCGTACAGTGACACATGGCAGGTACAGATGCTGACCAGGCATACAGGTGGCAGGTACAGTTGTTGACTGTGCAAAAGATTTAGACCAATCTCGTGTTGACAAGTGGTGCATCCTCTGACAAATTAAACGATGCCACGTGGCCCAAGCTTGGGCTGCCACGTGGCACCCTGTGGTTGGTCATTTGGTTCATATGTAAAATTTTGTGGAGCTCATGGGTCTCGACCCCGTGACCTGTTAGAGGAGCTATAGCTTTGGGAAAGGTCTGAACGCCAACGCGCCAAGGGTGGTACTTGTTTAAGCCATCCCACTTTAATATATATATATATATGGTGTAATAAATGTTGAATGGTGGTGGAAGGGGGCTAGGGCTAAGCCCCATCCCGCGAGCGTGTTATAAATTATATGACCACGACTTTTCGGATGGGTGCTCTACACTACAATTGCAACAGAAAGGGCATGGTGCCTCATCCTAAGGGATTAACCACCAACTCCCTCTATTCATACGACTCGGAGCTAGAATCGCATGGCTAGGAGCGAGAATTGGGGTGGGGTCCTATTATAATCCGCCATGTGACCTGGTATTTCGGGCTAGGGGCCAGTGCGCAGCCCTTTGTGCTAGCGCTTGGCCACCTAAGTGCCATATGAACTCATTTTAGAGCGCGCGCCCAACCCTAAGGGCTATTTTTGAATTTTGGTTGCATAAGTGGGTTTTATACTTAGGCTTTTGGATTTTTAAATGGATTTAGGCATGTTATTAGAGGATTTCGCCCATTTTGGGGGGATATTGGGCTCTTTTTGAGGCCAGATATTGGGAGGAAGTTGGGAGATGATAACCAACCCCAGATCTATATAAACCAAGCCTTCTTGAGGCCATGGAGGGGAGATTCAAAGCAGTTTTACGCTGAAGGAAAGCCAAGCGAAAGCCATTTTTATGTAGGGAAGTTGTTGAGGAGCGCACCTTTGCGAGCCATTTCTGGGAGCTCCAGTCATCCGATTTGAGTGTCGTTTCCTCTGTTGGGCTCTAGAGATCTAGGAGAACAAGAAAAAATCAGTCTTGTAGCCTTTTGGCATTGTTTTGGTGTACTTATTGAGCTTTGAACATAAATAAAGAAGCCTCACCCACTGAGACAAAGGCCCGAAGACGTAGGCGAGATTGTCAAACTCCGTTATCACCTTGGTGTTATGGTTTGTTGTTGTTTATTTCTTCATTTATGTTTTGTACATGTTTATATGGTTGTGATATATTCTCATATCTTCTTCCTCTTTCATTAAGCTTCCTTAATTGGTTAATGAACACATGCATAATAACTCAACCATAGTCATTAAAAGATCTTTTCGGATCAATTGGTATCAGAGCTAGTTGACATTTGGATTTGAGTTTTGCATCTTAACCAGGGAAAATCTACAACGTGGTGAAGGCAATCTTGTTGAAGAGAATCCATTAATTGGATTGAGAAAGACAACTTCTCACGCCGAGAAGATGGCATCGGAGGAGAGACTTTCTTAGGATGAGAAAGAGTTTCAAAAATCTTTCTTTTCCATGTCGGAGATGATGAAAGTTTTGTATGAAGATTACTTGGAATGTAAGAAACCAGTTTTGGGTGAATCTTCAAAGGGAAAAAATGAAGAAGGAGAGGATCGTCCTCAGATTCCGCCTTCACCTCCATCATCACCTCCTTCTTCAAGTTCAAGTTCTAAATCAAATGCAAAGAAACATGTTCATAAACATAAGAATGAAATGACATTATTAAAACTTGATGTTAAATTTGAGTTACCCATATATGATGGTGAAGTTAATGCAGAGAGACTTGACAATTGGGTTAGGTAGATGCAGGTTTACTGCAGTGTGTAACAGATCAAGGATGAGTCCACACAAATCAAGTTGGCATCTTTAAGACTTGCAGGCACAACTCTCATATGGTGGAAAAGCAAGTTGCAAAACATGATGCAACAAGTGGGTAATGTATTTCCATCATGGCAAAGTTTTATTTCTGCACTTAGGAAACAATTATATCCTTTGGGTTATAAAGAAAAAACATTAATTGAATGGAAAGATTTAAAACTAAGAAAAGGACAAACAATGCAAGAATATACAGATGCCTTTCAAAAAATGGCATTGATGTTAGATATCCCTTTACATACACATGAAACTCTTATGAAGTATATAGAGGTTTACCTGCACACATTAGAAACACTGTATTCATGTTTGGACCAACTAACCTTGATGAGGTTTCTGTTCAAGCGACATATATTGAAGCAGGGAAAGCATGTGTATCAGGGGAATTGTCTTCAAGGAAAGAGGACAATAGGAAATGGCATGGAAAAAAGGAAAATGCAGTGACGAGAAAGGAAGAGAAGCCCTCTTGCAAGCATTGCAAGAAAGAGGGGCATGATGAGGACAAATGTTGGCAGTTTCATCTCAAGAAGAGGCCAAAATGGTTCAAGGAAAATAAAGGGAGGCAAACAATTGCAACGAAAACACGACCCACAGACTTGGGATCAGATTCAGGTGATAAATCAAAGGTCTCATTGGTTGGTATGACAGGTAAAATTGGTGAAGGCATTGATTGTAGAAGTAACTTGTTTCATATAAGGGTAATCATGTGACACACTAAGATATACACACTAATTGACAGTGGATCTCAATCTAATCTAATCTTAGAAGAATTGGTTAAGCAATTGGGGTTAAAAACACAAGTACATCATAAGCCTTACACACTTAAATGGATAAGCAATCATCATTAGATGCACATAACAAAGTAGTGCACAATCAAATTTGCTATTTCATCTAAGTATGTGGACGAGGTAACATGTGACGTAGTGCCACTAAGTGAATGTGGAATGGTCTTAGGTAGTCCATATTTATATGATCGTAAGGCAATCTTCTATAGAACAAAGAATCAATATTAATTAACCAAAGCAAGTCAAGATTATGTGGTTCATGCTCATCGTGTTAAAGAAAATACATCTCTTCAAACTATGGAACAATTAAAGAAGACAGTTCAAGCATGCAACTAACCTATAATTGTTTCAAATCAAGTAATAGATCTAAAGCAAGAACATGGAATGATTGTTGAATGGAAAATCAATCACAGTTTGCTTCAAGACAAGCTTATGTCGTGCAAATATTACAAGTATATCAACTCATTTGCAGTCATGTTTTTGATGATATCATTAGTAATGTTGTCTACAAGGATGATAGTGGCTTCGGTAAAATGTGACCGGGTTCAAATGGCTAACAATATGCTGTCAGTTGTCATGATTGTGTTACAGTTGATCTTGATAAGACAGGTGCACAGGATAGAGTTCAAAGATAGAGGACAAGTCAGGTGGCCTATCCCGAGCTTGTTGACTAGTCAGTAAGATTTTGGGGACCAAAAGGTCCTTTAGTGGGGAGGTGTGATCCAAAATCGGATCCAGGAGGCACCTCAGGTCCAAAAAAGGCTAAAAAATGAAAGTTCATGGAATCAGATGAAACCAATTCCATTGCGATCGGCTCGTCGCATTGATTCTGGCCATATATTTACTCCCTCAAATGGACGTCGTATGCGAGAGTTATCACACTCTCATAGTTTTGCCAAACAGGTCGATAATAAAAAAAGTCAACACCGATGTCAACATGATGTCATGATGACATCATCACGCTGACGTCTCAACGTGACACGTGTTAGAGGCATAGTTGGCAGCAGGTTCCGTACAGATGATGTGGAACAACCAGGATGTGACACGTGTCACCGCTGGAAGGGTGACACATGGCACGCTCGTATATGTGCCATGTGGACCTACTGTATGGTGACACATGGAGGGTACGGATGCAGACCGAGCAGACGGGTGGAAGGTACAATTGTTGATTGGGCAGAAGATTTGGACCAATCTCGTGTTGACAAGTGATGCATCCTCTGACAAATTAAACAGTGCAAGGTGGCCCAAACTTGGGCTGCCACGTGGCACCTTGTGGTTGGTCATTTGGTTCATATGCAAAACTTCGTGGAGCTCATGGGTCTCGACCCTATTACCTATTGGAGGAGATATAGGTTTGGGAAAGGTCTGAATGCCAATGCGCCAAGGGTGGTATTTGTTTAAGGCATCCCACTTTAATATATATATGGTGTAATCAATGTTGAATTGTGGCAGAAGGGGGTTGGGGCTAAGCCCCAGCCCGCGAATGTGTTATACATTATATGACCACGACTTTTCGGAGGGGCGCTCTACACTACAGTTGCAATAGAAAGGGTGTGGTACCTCATCCTAAGGGCTTAACCACCGACGCCCTCTAATGGATATGACCCAGAGCTAGAACTGCATGGCTGGGTGCGAGAATTGGGGCGGGGTCCTATTATAATCCGCCATGTCACCTGGTATTTCGGGCTAAGGGCCAACACGCAGCCCTTTGGGCTAGCGCTTGGCCACCTAAGTGCCATATGACCTCATTTTAAAGCACACACCCAACCCTAGGGGCTATTTTTGAATTTTGGTTGTAGAAGTGGGTTTTATACTTAGGCTTTTGGATTTTTATATGGATTTAGGCCTGTTATTAGAGGATTTTACCCATTTTTGGGGGATATTGGGATTTTTTTGAGGCCAGATCTTGGGAGGAAGTTGGGAGATGATAACCAAACCCTGATATATATAAACGAAGCCTTCTTGAGGCCATGAAGGGGATATTTAGAGTAGTTTTATGTTGAAGGAAAGCCAAGCCAAATCCATTTTTATGCAGGGAAGCCGTGGAGGAGTGCACCTTTGCGGGCCATTTTTGGGAGCTCCGATCATCCGATTTGAGTGTCGTTTCTTCTGTTGGGTTCTAGAGATCTGGGAGAACAAGACCATATCAGTCTTGTAGCCTTTTGGCACTGTTGTGATGTACTTATTGAGCTTTGAATAGAAATAAAGAAGCCTCACCTCTTGAGACAAAGGCCCAGAGACGTAGGCGAGATTGTCGAACTCCATTATCACATTGGTGTTATGGTTTGATGTTGTTTATTGCTCAATTTATGTTTTGTAAATGGTTATATGGCTATGATATATTCTCATATCTTCTTCCTCTTTCATTAAGATTCATTAATTGGTTAATGAACACATGCATAATAACTCAACCATAGTCATTAAAAGATATTTTCAGATCATTCTATGAGGGGTTCCCAGGCCCAAATTGCCGCATCTTTTGTTTGAGCTTCTGCTCGATTTTGACGACATATCGATAGGCTTCTCCTAAGTATGAGATGTCCAAAAACTCCATTATGTATCTATGCAGACTGCCCCGATACTTGAGCATCAGATGTCACTCAGAATCCGTGATACCCAGCTTAGTGCGCAAGGTATGTAAGATATTTGTGAACTCGAGCATTGCTTGGTCTCTTTCCTACCGCAATGTGGTCCATTTTGTGTACATGCCATCATAACTTCCAACATGGTAGTATTGTTCCTTAATAAAATCCATGAAGGACTCGCAGGTGACCATGACTGTAAATAATGAGGGTTCATTTGTTTCCTTTTGCTCACAGAAAGTTTCCCACCAATCCTTGACATGGGGAACGACTTTGAGGAGCACAAAAGTGATCATTTCTCTATTTGAGAAGTTATGGACAAAGAAATACCCTTTTAGCAGATTCAACCATTATTCTACAGCATCTGCATCTATCTGACCTTCAAATATAGGAATATCATAATTGATTTTTACCTTGAAGGGGGCGACACCTCTGTTTGAGGAAGATGTGTTGCCTGTTGGTAGCCGCCGAAGGATTTGTGCAAAACTATCCATCATATCGTTCCTATGTTGCATGAGGGATTCCTCGAGCAACATTTTGAAGGGATATCTTGTATCGTCATCTTTCTTTTCTCCCTCCATGAGAGGTCATTTGGGCATGTGAGAGCTTTTGTCCTCAAGAGAAACAAGCTCGAGAACCAATTCTTTGTACCCTGACCTAGCTGGGGACATGCATTAATAATGACAAGGAGCAGACCACTCTGATACCACTGATTCGTATTTATGAGCATAATGAAATGAATACAAATTATTGTCAAAATATGCTTAACACATAATAACAAATATATAGTAAAACCGATTTCTATTCAATAAGGAAATAAGCCGAAACTGTAAAATGCAACCGAAAACAAGCTTGCTAGAATGGTGGTGGTTTATCTCTGAGAAGAGATGTGATGGTTGTGCTCATTCGCAAGAAGATGATTAAAATGAGGCTCTGAAGGCCTTTTTACAATAAACAGGAAAGTAAAAAACCCTAGACATCCAAAAGCCTAACCCTAGGAGATGAAGCACCAAAAGTCATATGGGCCTCGTTTGGGTAAGTTAGTACATCGACTTCCCGAGGTCGTAACTTTTTCATACGATCTCTTTTTTAGGTGCACGATAGCCCATTTGAAAGGCCTATCCAAAGGCTACACATGTTGTTGTAAGACTTTGACTTCGTTCACAGTCTAATTGTGGCAAGACCTAAAAACATTGTTTAGGGCCTCAAAACGACCCCGGAAGTCAGGGACCCAAAAACTAGGAAAAAGCTGCCAAAATGAGCAAGTTGGAATAGGTGGGAGGCCACCGACATCCATTTGGATCAAGCAGGGCCCTGGTTATTGTTATTTGTGTCATTATGTTGAAGAATCTATTGAACATCTCTTTGTACAATGTGTTTTCACAAGGAACATTTGGCATAGTTTGAAATGTCTCTTGCATTTTACAATTGGTTGGGGTTTGTGGTCATTGGAGGACAACCTGCAACATTGGATAAGCCATAATAAACTCTTGAAGTCTCTCTCGGGGCTTGTATGTTGGGGTGTTTGGACATTTAGAAATAACTTATTGTTCAACAATAAGGTTCTTCTGTGGGATTTATGTGTTAATAACATCATCAACAACTTCAAAGAGTATCACAAACAATCGCGTGTGAAAGTGACCAGAATCCTTAATCCTTTGCTAGGGACATAAATCCTTGTTAAAGGATATTTTCATGGTGTTGTAAAAGGGGGAATATGTGGTGCATGTTTTGTTATAAAGCTTAATTCTTCAAGATTTTATAGGGGTTGGATGGGGGGAGGATATGGTACAAATACTAAAGCAAAGTTGATGGGTCTGCGGATTTTATTTACTATGGCATCAATGTTGGATGTGGATAGTTTACAAGTCTATGGAGATTCACAAGTCATCATAAACTAGGTTTTGGGTAAGGTGAATTTAAGGAACATTGTTCATCAACAATCGGGGCAAAGAATCCGTGATTATATTGCAGAATTTGATTTTATTGAGTTTCAACACATATTTAGAGAATTAAATGTGGAAGTTGATCAAATGTCTAAGAAGGCTCTCACATGGAACACTGACTATTGTTGTCATGAAGAATTTAGAGAGGGAGAGGTGGTCTCTAATGGCCACTTTGAACTTTTTTAGTAGATTTCTATAATAAGTTTTTTAGATGAAAGATCTTATTTATGTAATCATGGTACAATCAATATTTGTCTAGGATGTTATGTATTTATTTTGATAGAACATAAATCAAGTAATCTTCTGAAGGAGGATAGGTCAAGGTGTAGTTTTTGGAAAACAATTTTTGAAGTTAACATAGCCGGAGGCAATATGTGGATATGTAATTTTTATCTTTGATTCTAATGGAATAGCAAGATAAAAAAGTTTTTTTGTTTTTCGTTAAAAATAATAATAATAATAATTCGAACTCTTATTTATTATATATTTAAAAATATATTTATTTTTAACTTTTTTTTTTAGTTGCGGAGAAGATATATTTAACATTAACCTCGAGTATATAAATGTTTAATATACATTAACCTCAAGTATGTAAATGTTTAATATTTTTGCACCTGGAGTAGCTACGTGCTTTACCCCCAAGTATGGGAGAGATGTTGAGGCGTTAGCGTTAGATAATAACAATACATTTAAAAAATAACATAAAGTCGG
The DNA here is from genome assembly GCA_009831015.1 of Picea engelmannii. Taxonomy (NCBI): domain Eukaryota; kingdom Viridiplantae; phylum Streptophyta; class Pinopsida; order Pinales; family Pinaceae; genus Picea; species Picea engelmannii. Next base: position 297,051 of record ML794807.1, on the reverse strand, counting down.
TTCAATTAAAAATATATATATTATTATTATAAAAATAAAGTCGACTTAATTAAATAAAACAACAATAACTTGACATAGAATGAAAGAATAATAATAATAATTACACCTTAAGAAATTGGATCCCTCTCATTGCTTGATAGATTCGAGTTTAAGATGGATCTGCATTGGTTTACTTCCTTTACAACTTTTTCATCATAATTAGTACTCTTATCTATTATACATTTATTTTTTGTTGTTTCTTTTATGACTTTTTCCTCATAATTCAGAGTCTGATATGTTGTATATTAAATAAGAGTTTGCTTATGACGAGAAAACATCAAACTATATTAAATAAGTACGTAGTCTAAGCATTTTGAACTATTTTTGGGCATTTTTTCCAACTGAATTTGTCCCAAAACCGACCAAGAATTGTTGGAATTGCAAATTTGAGTGGTTGCGTCGGGCCCTGAATCCATTTATGCATTTTAAGCAAAAGGAAATTGTGATTTAACCAACAATTGTATAGTCAGTGATGGTTGTCAGAAAATTCCAAGACCTAGAATGTTTAGAGTACGTGGATTCATGTGATGGTTACAGAAAAAAGTCTAAAACTTAAAATGTTTAGAGTACACCTTAAATAAGAGTTTACTTAATTTGAACATTTTTACTTATTTTTAACATTTCTTATTTGTGGTTGTGTAGAAGACATCGTCAACATTAACATGGAGGTCATCTCATAAATTTTATAAGTACCTTATGAACTGACTCTCTCTCTCTCTTTATGTGTGTGTGCGTTTAATATTTTATTTTCTTCTTTTACAATGTTTTTATCATAATTCAGACTCTTCTCTATTGTATATTAAATAAGAGTTTGCTTATGGAGAAAAACCATCAAACTATTATGTTCCCAAGAAAAAATCTTTATTTGTGTTATTCCAATTGAAATCAAAATATACATCACATTCCGTTTTGGGGCTATCTCATTCTAGGAAGGCCAATCAAGGTACCAAAAACCTTTACATGTGAAACATAAATATCAGATAATACCTCCATTTCCTTGTACATTTCAATCCTATAGGTATAGCCTTGTCTAAAATTTCATGTATCAAATCGAGTTAATTGCCCACAATTTGAGATGGTCAGATCCCTTGTGTAACAAGGATCAAAATCTCACTACCAGTTGTCAAAAGATATTACCAATAGTAATCATCTTGCCACCTCTATTTAACTACCAACTACCTGTCATCTGAAATCATACACATTCGACCAAAAACCCACAGTGAAGTTGCAACCCTAGAGAGAACTATAATGCACTCAAAAAATAGAGAGATGATCTTCAAACAACACCTCTCCCCTGTGATACTCATTACAAATTAGAGGACCTTCGAGATATCGAAGAGCTTCCTTCGACAAAGAATCAATATGGTTGTTATAAGTTCTATAAATGTGCTTGATCGAGATAGAAACAAAGGAAGCCTGCAACTATCTTACCTGGCATTGCCATGAAGACAAGACTTGAGTTTCCAACAAAGCAAAACCATTAAACTAGTTTACAATCACCCTGGAGTCTCCCATAACTTGAAGTTGACTAACACCTTTCAGGTTGGAAAAAGTTAAAAGGGCCCAAAGAGAAATAAGCTCAGCTCGAGAGTTTTTCCCCGAACCAACTCCCAGTTTCAAAAGATAAAAATGCTCAGATGAAAGATAGAAGACCATACTAGCACCAGAAAGACCAAGTTCGCTTTGGCATGCACCATAAAAAAAACTCCAGGCTCTTGAGGTATCATACACATGGGTGCATCTAGTCCTAATATCTTTATTTATATGTTTTTTCTTTAATTCTTTGAATATAATGTGAATCTTATGAGCCACCAAACGAGGACTCCCAACAACCCCTTCAAATAAGGTTCGGTTCCTATATAGCCAAATAGCCCACAACACTAAGCATGGAAGATCAATGAATGATATGGTAAAATGGTCTTTTATCCAATGCCACGTACATTGATACAAAGAATTATAGTTCCAAGAACTAGGACAATTCAAGCTTAAAAAGGTTTCCTTCCAAACCTGAATAGTAAAAGAACATGTTACAGATATATGCTCAATGAACTCTTCATTATCCTTACAAAGAACAAATCTATTTAGACCTTGCCATCCCCTTTTCTGACCATTATCCCAAGTCAAAATTCGACTCGCCATTGCCAGCCAAGCAAATAATCGAGTCTTTAAAGGACAATCTACTTCCAAAAGAGAGGCCACCACCACTTATGATAATAGAGTCTTTAAAGGAAAATCTACTTCCAAAAGAGAGGCCACCACCACTTATGATAATCGAGTCTTTAAAGGACAATCTACTTCCAAAAGAGAGGCCACCACCACTTATGATCCTCTATATATAGGTTAAAGGAAAGAGTTTCATACACTAGTTTTGTTGTCAATACTTTCATAGCTTTGTTGCATGACCACACCAGCTCATCATCTTCATCAGAGAGCCAGATCACATTATGAGAGAGTAGCCTAATGAAATCCCTCCACTCTTTCATCAATGCACCATTCAACCCTAATTCTTTTTCCAAAAGCCAACATTGAGTCCATCTAGCCCGAGCCCCCTAAAATCCTACATCGGCTAAGACTGAGAAACCACAATCATGCAAAAACCAATGTAAATAATAAGAAAGTCGATAATTGACATCTGTACCAACCCATGGGTCTTCACCCAAATTTACACAAGTTCCTCTACCTATCCTCCATACAACCTAGCGATCGAGAACAAAAAAAGAAATAACCAGTCTTTCCAATCATTAGATACTCCTCTAACAAACTTATGTTCTGCTATGGTCCATCGTTCCACCAACTGAGCTCTAATATATTTTGATGCATAATTCTACACCACATGCAACTATTAAACAATAAATTCCATAGACTTTAAGCTACCAATACTCGTCCAACCCCCGTCCAACCCCCGTCCTTCTTTGGTTTTGTTAAAGTTTTTCATTTGACCAATAGAATACTTTCCTTCAATTTCTTACTGGGCCACAGAAAGCAAAAACTACATTTATTGATTCTATCTAGAATGCTCTTGGGCACATGAGCAAGGGAAAACCAATATACCAAAATACTCTCCAAAACTGATTTTAGTAGAACAACTCTACCTCCAATGGATAGCCAATGATGAAACCCATAATTGATCCTAGCTTCAACCTTTTTTACCAACCACAACCAATCAACTACCCTATAGTTGTTTGGTTTTAGATAATATCCTAGGTATTTTAAATCTTATTCGATATATGATAATCTGAAATCAAACATTAGCCTTATCTGAGCTTCAACTTCCTCCAAAATCTCATTATAGAGAATTTATGTCCTGAAGTTGGATCCTAATATGGGTTTGAAACGCCAACAAACTAATGATAATACTGTGGATTTTTCGAACAATGAAGAAATTTCAGATTTGTTGAAACTAATATCCATACTTGTGGCCAGGAAAAAATATCTAATGAGAGATTTAAACACTCTCCATTCCCTCACCGAACCTTCCCCGAATTACATGATATCATCAACAAACAACAAATGTGTCAGCCTTTCCTGCTCATCAACTAGTACTCCCTTAATAGAATCATTCAGTCTTGCATCATGAATTAATTTTCTCAAACCCTATGAAATAATAAAAAATAGAAATAGAGGCAAGAGACATCCTTGATGAAGCTCCCTAGATCCTTTGAAATTTTTTGTAGGAGAACCATTGATTAGCACAATGAAATTTGATAAAGTAACACACCCCATAATCCAATTGAACACCTCCATACCCAAACCAACCTAAAGTAGAACCAATCTGAGATAGGTCCAATTGACCTTCTCATAGGCCTTTTCTAAATTCAATTTCATGACAATTCCTAGGATCTTTTTAGTTTTTATTGAATGGAGGCCCTCTTTAGGTTGTCTCGATAACATCTAAGATCCGACAATTAAATATAATTCCAAATTGTTCTTAAAAAATGCTCACCAACAAAACTTCCTTAATCTTGTTTGAAGGGATTTTAACAATAAGCTTATATAGCAAATTACACAAGGAGATATGCTTATAATCGTTAAAAGACAAAGGGTCTAGTATCTTTGGAATAAGAGCTATTAAAATTGCATTTAGTACACCAGAAACCCTAGAAATCATCAAACTATATTAAATAAAAGTTTGTTAATTTAAACGTGTTTACTTATTTTAAACATTTTTTATTTATAATTGTGAAGAAGACATCGTTAACATAATTAACAAACTAATACATTTAAACGTTTAATATTTTTTACTTCTTTTAGGCTTTCTCCTCATAATTCAAACTCTTATCTTATATTGAACAAGTGTAGTTGTGGAGCAACAAGTACCTGCCAAGAAGGCATAAATACCACTTCCCTAAAGTCAGGGACTTGTTGCTCCGCAGTTCGACTTGATAATTTGTTTTTTCTCCAGCATTGGTTGGCTTTTTAATGTAGGTCAACAATTTATAAACCCTTGACCATATTTCTCTTCGTATTGTTGCCTAAGCAATCTGGATTAAACCCTCAGTTCTGTGGCCTACTCTCTGGCTTTGCGGGCTCCTCTTCTGAAAATACCAGATTAAAAGATCAAGATGCAGTGATTTCTTTCACTTGGACCGCCTTTACTCCTCCACAGAAAGTGACTCCTCCTTACCTGCTCTACTTAACACTCTGACTTAACTTCTCAATGAAACTCTCGCTCAATCCACCTAGCTCTGATACTAGACTGTTAGATTAAGAGGCACCAACCTTTGTGCTCAACTACAAAATTCACTAACTCATTACAGCTTGAATGGATGATTGATTTTACATTGACTCAAAGAACCATATTTATTTACAAATGCAGAAGAGTCTGTATCAATCCAAAAATTTACGAGAGGATTTTGATGCATAAATTTCTAGATTTTTGAAGCTGTTTCGAAATAGAGGTTTACTGAAGAGTCTAGTTATAGTTCAACTAGCGTCTTAAATGTGGTAGCTATGATTAAATTTCATTTCTACAAAGTTATTATAAGTCTCTTCGAAACTAATGCCGTGAAAAAGTTGTGAGGAGAGACTTCTCAAGTGATGTGTGTCCATCTGACGGTTCCCAGTCTTTCCTCCATCTATCATACCATGATTTTGCATGGGAAGTATGTGGAAATCATGCTCCTGGTAGACGAGACTTGTCTCTTTAATTGCATGGCAACATATGACCTGAATGGAACTTTGAGAAAGAAGCTTAACAGTCGATCTCGTTAGCTTAACAGTTGATCACCCTTCCTATTATTGTTGGGTTGAATGACCACTGCATTTAGATGATTTGGTTCAAATTACCATTATTTCAGACAAGTCGAGTGTTCGAAGATCGATTCGTTCCTGGAAATAGACGACCAATTCCTAGTTCTGATCCTGTTTTCTGGGAGAATAAAGGCTTTGGAAGTATTGTGAATTTGAAGATTGATTTCCGCAACAATTATGGTTATAATTGCATTTATCTTGTTAGGGTTTCGTCATGTTAGTCGGTTTTGAGCAAAGGCCAAGAGCATAGTTGTATGCTTCTCAGATTTAATTAGTGTACCCACACGAATTCAGACACCAACCAAAGCACACAAGTGGTAATGGTATTAGAAATGCGCTCTGGCATTCAACAATACATGGTGGTAGATTGGTTCTCATATGACAATAAACAACAACGATAAAAACATGTGGAGAAGGCAAGGAACAACACAGGTGCAATGGAAAAATATTCGTGACCTTACTGTTAATGGTTACTCTGAGCTAAAAGAATTGTCAAGTATCATAGTTGCATTTTTTCTAGTTTTGGAGATTTCTCCTTCCAGCCCAACCTATATTTTTTGTCAAGTGTACCCTCACAAATTCAGACACCAGCCGAAGCATGAAAGTGGTCATCTCGACCTTTCGCTGAATAAAGAATAGTTGGGGAGAAGGCATCATAATTGAAAGCCTCGACACACTATATCTCCACCTTTAGCTGAACATAGTAGAGGACAACGATCTACGACTAAATTTCTAATTATCATTGTCCATTCTCCCTTGCAGATGATATCGAAGTGAACTCCATAACTGTAATTGGAGAAGAGGAGGAGGAAGAGGAAGGTACCATGGTTGTAGGACGAATGGGATGGACCGTCTAAGAATGAAACTTCCAGAAGTTGTTCAGTTATTGCAGTCAGAACAGGCCTTCCATGGGTTTACAGTTGCGACGGTCCCAAGATTTTGTCAGAAGATGGAGGAGGCTGCTGCAAGCCTCTTTGAGTGAAGGAACCTCTGATGCACGACCATATGGAGACCCTCTCCACGATGCTCAGTTGTTTTTTTCCAAGCTCAGAGATGAATTGCGACAGGACGAGGAGGCTCTTCTTCACACTCTCCCTCACTAGTACCAAACTTTCCTTAGACGGAGGCTTAGCCTTAACTTGAGTAAGCTCAAGTAGATTAATGCATTCAACATTTTCTCGGTTAAGTTATGTCTAGTACCGGTACAAGAACAAACCAGACTGTGCAGGAAGTAAGAAACTGAAGCTCATCTCTCTGCTTAATGGATAGAAGAGGAGGCCCTTTCTTGCTCCTCTTTCTCGTCTTGAATCTATCCATTCTCCCTTGCATACGATATCGAAGTGAACTCCATATATGTAATTGGAGAAGAGGAGGGGTCGCAGGGCGAATGGGCCAGAGCGTCTCAGAATGGAACTTCCATAAGTTGTTCAGTTATGGCAGTTAGAACGGGCCTTCCAGAGGTTTATAGTTATGGCGGTCCCAAGATTCTGTCAGAAGATGGAAGAGGCTGTTGCAAGCCTATCCGAGTGAAGGAACCTCTAACGTGCGACCATATGGAGACCCTCTCCACGGTGCACAATCATTCTTTTCCAAACTCGGAGATGAATTTCGACAGGATGAGGAGGGTCTTCTTCACACTCTCCCTCACGAGTACCAAACTTTCCTTAGGAGGAGGCTTAGCCTTAACTTGGGTAAGCTCAAGTAGATTAGTGCATTCAACATTTTCTCGGTTAAGTTATGTCTAGTACCAGGACAAGAATGAACTAGCCTGTGCAGGAAGTAAGAATACAAGAACGAAACAGACTGTGCAGGAAGTAAGAAGCTGAAGCTCAACTCTCTGCTTAATGGATAGAAGAGGAGGCCCTTCCTTGCTTGACTTAATGGATAGAAGAGGAGGTCCTTCCTTGCTCATCTTTCTCGTTTTAAATCTGTCCATTCTCCCTTGTAGACGATATCGAAGTGAACTCCATAGCTGTAATTGGAGAAGAGGAGGAGGAAGAGGAGGGTACCATGGTTGCAGGGTGAATGGGCTGGAGCGTCTTAGAATGGAACTTCCAGAAGTTGTTCAGTTATTATAGTTAGAACAGGCCTTCCAGAGGTCTACAGTTATGGTGGTCCCAAGATTCTATTAGAAGATGGAGGAGGTTGGTGCAAGCCTGTTCGAGTGAAGGAACCTTTGATGCATGACCATATGGAAACCCTCTCCACGATGCTCAATCCTTCTTTTCCGAACTCGGAGATGAATTGCGATAGGACGAGTTGGCTCTTCTTCACACTCTCCCTCGCGAGTACCATACTTTCCTTAGGCGGAGGCTTAGCCTTAACTCGGGTAAGCTCAAGTAGATTAATGCATTCAACATTTTCTTGGTTAAGTTATGTCTAGTACTAGAACAAGAATGGACCGGACTGTACAAGAAGTAAGAATACAAGAACAAAATAGATTGTGCAAGAAGTAAGAAGATGAAGCTCAATTCTCTACTTAATGGATAGAAGAGGAGACCCTTCCTTGCTCAGCTTAATGGATAGAATATGAGGCTCTTCCTTGCTCCTATTGCTCGTCTTGAATATGTCCATTCTCCCTTGTAGAAGATATCGAAGTGAACTCCATAGCTGTAATTGGAGAAGAGGAGGGCACCATGGTTGCAAGGCGAATGGGCCAGAGCATCTTATAATGGAACTTCCAGAAGTTGCTCATTTATGGCAGTCAGAACGAGCCTTCTAGAGGTTTATAGTTATAGCAGTCCCAAGATTCTGTCAGAAGATGGAGGAGGCTGTTGCAAGCCTGTCCGAGTGAAGGAACCTCTAACACACGACCATATGGAGACCCTCTCCATGGTGCTCAATCTTTCTTTGCCAAACTCAGAGATGAATCACGATAGGATGAGGAGGCTCTTCTTTACACTCTCCCTCACGAGTACTAGACTTTCCTTAGGGGGAGTCTTAGCCTTAACTTGGGTAAGCTCAAGTAGATTAGTGCATTCAACATTTTCTCGCTTAAGTTATGTCTAGTACCAGTACAAGAACATACCAAACTGTGCAAGAAATAATAATACAAGAATAGACCAAACTATGACGAAAGTAAGAAGCTGAAGCTCATCTCTTTGCTTAATGGATAAAAGAGGAGGCCCTTCGTTGCTTGACTTAATGGATAGAAGAGGAGGCCCTTCCTTGCTCCTCTTGAATCTGTCCATTCTCCCTTGCAGATGATATCGAAGTGAACTCCATAGCTGTAATTGGAGAAGAGGAGGAGGAAGAGGAGGGTACCATGGTCACAGGGCGAATGGGCTAGAGCGTCTCAGAATGGAACTTCCAAAAGTTGTTCAGTTATGGCAGTTAGAACGGGCCTTCCAAAGGTTTACAATTATGGCGGTCCCAATATTCTATCAGAAGATGGAGGAAGTCACTGTAAGCCTGTCCGAGTGAAGGAACCTCTGATGCATGACCATATGGACACCCTCTCCACGATGCTCAGTCCTTATTTTACGAACTCAGAGATGAATTGCGACAGGATGAGGAGGCTCTTCTTCACACTCTCCCTCACGAGTACCAAACTTTCCTTAGGCGGAGGCTTAGCCTTAACTCAGGTAAGCTCAAGTGTCTAGTACCGGTACAAGAACGAACTAGATTGTGCAGGAAGTAAGAATACAAGAATGGACTAGACTGTGCAGGAAGTAAGAAGTTGAAGCTCAGCTCCCTGCTTAATGGATTGAAGAGGAGGCCCTTCCTTTCTCAACTTAATGGATAGAAGAGGAGGCCCTTCCTTGCTCCTCTTTCTCATCTTAAATCTGTCCATTCTTCCTTGTAGATGATATCGAAGTGAAATCCATAGCTGTAATTGGAGAAGAGGAGGAGGAAGAGGAGGGCACCGTGGTTGCAGGGTGAATGGGCTGGAGCATCTCATAATGGAACTTCCAGCAGTTGTTCAGTTATTATAGTCAGAACGGGCCTTCTAGAGGTTTACAGTTATGGCGGTCCCAAGATTATATCAGAAGATGGAGGAGGTCGGTGCAATCCTGTTCGAGTGAAGGAACCTTTGATGCATGACCATATGGAGACCCTCTCCACAATGCTCAGTCCTTCTTTTTTGAACTCAGAGATGAATTGCGATAGGACGAGTTGGCTCTTCTTCACACTCTCCCTCGCGAGTACCATACTTTCCTTAGGCAGAGGCTTAGCCTTAACTCGGGTAAGCTCAAGTAGATTAATGCATTCAACATTTTCTTAGTTATGTTATGTCTAGTACTAGTACAAGAATGGACCAGACTGTACAGAAAGTAAGAATACAAGAACAAAATAGACCGTGCAGGAAGTAAGAAGATGAAGCTCAACTCTCTGCTTAATGGATAGAAGAGGAGACCCTTCCTTGCTTAGCTTAATGGATAGAAGATGAGGCTCTTCCTTGCTCCTCTTGAATATGTCCATTCTCCCTTGCAAAAGATATCGAAGTGAACTCCATAGCTGTAATTGGAGAAGAGGAGGAGGAAGAGGAGGGTACCATGGTCATAGAGAGAATGGGCCAGAGTGTCTCATAATGGAACTTCCAGAAGTTGTTTAGTTATTGTAGTCAGAACAGGCCTTCCAGAGGTTTACAATTATGGTTGTCCCAAGATTCTGTCAGAAGATGGAGGAGGTCGTTGCAAGCCTATCCGAGTGAAGGAACCTCTGACGCACGACCATGTGGAGACCCTCTCCACAGTGCTTAGTCCTTCTTTGCCGAACTCAGAGATGAATTGTGACATGACGAGGAGGCTCTTCTTCAAACTCTCCCTCGTGAGTACTAAACTTTCCTTAAGTGGAGGCTTAGCCTTAACTAGGGTAAGCTCGAGTAGTTTAGTGCATTCAACATTTTCTCGGTTAAGTTATGTCTAGTACCAGTACAAGAATGGACCAGACTGTGTAGGAAGTAAGAATACAAGAACAGAACAAACTGTGTAGGAAGTAAGAATATGAAGCTCAAATCTCTGTGTAATGGGTAGAAGAGGAGGCCCTTCCTTGCTCGGCTTAATGGATAGAAAAGGAGGCCCTTCCTTGCTCCTCTTGCTCATCTTGAAACTATCCATTCTCCCTTGAAGACGATATCGAAGTGAACTCCATAGTTGTAATTGGAGAAGAGGAGGAGGAAGAGGAGGGTACCATGGTCGTAGGGCGAATGGGCCGGAGTGTCTCAGAATGGAGCTTCCATAAGTTGTTCAGTTATGGCAGTTAGAACGGGCCTTCCAAAGGTTTACAGTTATAACGGTCCCAAGATTTTGTTAAAAGATGGAGGAGGCTGTTGCAAGCCTGTCCGAGCGAAGGAACCTCTGACGCATGACCATATGGAGACCCTCTCCATGGTGCTCATTCCTTCTTTGCCAAACTTAGAGATGAATCACGATAGGACGAGCATGCTCTTCTTCACACTCTCCCTCGCGAGTACTAGACTTTCCTTAAGTGAAGGCTTTGCCTTAACTAGGGTAAGCTCAAGTAGTTTAGTGCATTCAACATTTTCTCGTTTAAGTTATGTCTAGTACCAGTACAAGAATGGACCAGACTGTGTAGGTAGTAAGAATAAAAGAACAGACCAGACTGTGCAGGAAGTAAGAAGCTGAAGCTCAACTCTCTGCTTAATGGATAGAAGAGGAGGCCCTTCCTTGCTCGACTTAATGGATAGAAGAGGAGGCTTTTTCTTGCTCCTCTTGAATATGTCCATTCTCCCTTTTAGATGATATCAAAGTGAACTTCATAGCTATAATTGGAGAAGAGGAGGAGGAAGAGGAGGGTACCATGGTCGCAGGGCAAATGGGCCGGAGCATCTCAGAATGGAACTTCCAGAAGTTGTTCAGTTATTGCAGTCAGAATAGGTCTTCCAGAGGTTTACAGTTATGGCGGTCCCAAGATTCTGCCAAAAGATGGAGGAGGCCGCTGCAAGCCTGTCCGAGTGAAGGAACCTCTGATGCACGACCATATGGAGACCCTGTCCATGGTGCTCAGTCTTTCTTTGTTGAACTCGGAGATGAATTGCGACAGGACGAAGAGGCTCTTCTTCACACTCTCTCTCGCGAGTACCATACTTTCCTTAGGCAGAGGCTTAGCCTTAACTCGGGTAATCTCAAGTAGATTAGTGCATTCAACATTTTCTCGGTTAAGTTATGTCTAGTACCAGTACAAGAACGGACCAGACTGTGTAGGAAGTAAGAATACAAGAACGGACCAGACTGTGCAGGAAGTAAGAAGCTGAAGCTCATCTCTATGTTTAATGGATAGAAGAGGAGGCCCTTCCTTGTTCCTCTTGAATCTCTCCATTCTCCCTTGCAGATGATATCGAAGTGAACTCCATAGTTGTAATTGGAGAAGAGGAAGAGGAAGAGGAGGGTACCATGGTCGCAGGGCGAATGGGTCTAAGCTTCTCAGAATGGAACTTCCAGAAGTTGTTTAGTTATGGCAGTCAGAACAGGACTTCCAAAGGTTTACAGCTATGGCGATCCCAAGATTCTGTCAGAAGATGGAGGAGGCCACTACAAGACTGTTTGAGTGAAGGAACCTCTGACGCACGACCATATGGAGACCCTGTCCACGATGCTCAATCCTTCTTTGTCGAACTTGTAGATGAATCACAATAGGATGAGGAGGCTCTTCTTCACACTCTCCCTCGTGAGTACTAGACTTTCCTTAGGTAGAGGTTTAGCCTTAATTCTAGTAAGCTCAAGTAGATTAGTGCATTCAACATTTTCTCGGTTAAGGTATGTCTAGTACCAGTTCAAGAATGGACCAGACTGTGCAGGAAGTAAGAATACAAGAACAGACCAAACTGTGTAGGAAGTAGAAGTTGAAGCTCAGCTCTCTGCTTAATGGATATAAGAGGAGGCCCTTCCTTGCTCCTCTTGCTTGTCTTGAATCAAGATGTGATAACTAGGCGACACAACATAGTAGGTGTCATAGCTATGGGAGACAACGTGCATAACTATGCATGAAGCAAAACATCTATAGGGAGTATCTGTCGCTTTCTATTCATATTATGAAAACTTTGCTTAAGCTAGTCCAAAAATGATATAACATTTAATGTGATGGAAGTAATGCTAGACTTAGTTCTAGCATTACTTGACTTGGAAAAATTACTCATGAAATCTTTGTTTGAAGGTGCGCATGAAATTGATTTAAAGCTAAAGTATTATGCTCTCCTGCCTCAGGAAGAGGCTAAATAAGAGCTCCAACTCGAAACTTAAGTAA
>ML794807.1:263343-284459 GCA_009831015.1 Picea engelmannii | reverse complement strand
TTTGAGCCAATCTAATAAAAAAAACAAAAATCAATTACTATAAATCCCTCAACCCAAAAGACAAGGAATAATAAGAATTTACTTATAAAGAAATAGAGATAGCATCAAACTATAATATATATATATATATATATATATATATAAAGAGTTTGCTTGTGATAAAAAAACATCAAACTAATATATATACCAATGTATTGGCCAAACATTCTTGAGTGGAAAAAACAAGAAATTGAAATTAATGGGGATCTCCGTACTAAGTGAATAAGGGGTTAAATTTTTAATTTTTTGTTTGATGAAGATATGCCTAGATTGCAGCTTAATCATTATTATCTTGGAAGGTGATGATCACTTGGAGGTTGAATTTTCACTTTAGTGAAATTATTATAATTCATATTTTAGGAAGGTTATGGTCACTTGAGGTTGAATTTTCACTTAAGTGAAATGATTATTAATGATATTTAATGTTTAAAATATTTATTTTAAATTAAATTATAATTAAATGTTTTTAATAATATAATTTAATTATTTAAAAAATAAATAAAACATTAATAATTACTAATAATAAAACATCACAAATTTATTACTAATCTTTTTAACTTTTTAAAAAGATGTAACGGATCTCACCTGTAGCATATTATTTTAACTTCACAAACATTATATTTTTAATAAAATTTATTATTATTTTTTTTTTAAAGTTAAAAAAGATGTAAAGGATCTCACGTAGCATATTATTTTAATTTTACAAATATAATAATAATAATAATCATCTATTTTTAAGGTCACGGTCAAGCTAACACATCAAATTGGTGTACGAGACCCCCTTGTTTGTGAGACAAGGGATCCCCCTCTGTCCAACGATTTGACTAGTAAAATCTACGAAGGTATACATACCCTACCCCCCTCTGGATTTGAACCTGTGACCTCTTAAGAGGAAACACATGTTCTTAACCATTAACATGTTTTTAATAAATTTGAGAATATATTGTTAATATATTTTTTTAAAATAAAAAAGGTGTTTCCTATTGTTGTGCTTTTATAGTATAAAAATGCCACATGTTATCAGTGTGCCACTTGTTTCGTTAAATTAGCGGAAACCAAAAAAGGTTGTAGATTGTGATATTTTTAGACAAAATAACTATTCGTCTTCTGCCCTGCTATATGGAAACCAAAGTAGGTGGCATATTCATGTTCTTACAAAACTGTTCTAGGCATCTAAGATAAACTACCAAGTGAAAAAAGAGAACAAAACTGTAAAACTGCATCATCCTAGTACAGAGAGTTGGGTAGAGATTGTGCGAGATATCCATAGTAAAGAACTAGAAATTACACATTAGCACTTGGGGGTATGTCTTCCGGAGCTCTGGTGAAAGGGTTGTCCTTGGGATGGAGCACGAAAGGCCTCGCACAAGTTGGGTAGCTCTGAATTGTCGGTGCATTCGAGAATGCATCATAAATCATGTCGATCTGCTGACTCATGAGCGTGTCCCAATATATTTGGTCTGCCATCTAGCTCCTTAGCTCGAAGATGAGCTCGAGATGCTCCGAGTTGAAGAAAGGTGGCAGAGTAGGGCAAATTTCAGGGAGAGAGGTGGAGGCGCCAAGACTGGGTGGCCCTCCACTACGATGCCCATGTCATCCTGCGTAGTGCCCATGATCTCCATTTCCTTGACCGTCTCCACCTCTGTCCCAATTTGGCTGTCAATGTTCTGAATTGACGCAATTGAATCCAAATGGAGGAATTCCTCTGGGAATTCCTCCTCAACTATATAGGTGCCCCCCTCCATGACAACCTGGGTGCTTGTGCTCGTTGTATTATGGTTGGGGAACTGCAAATCATTCGGAACTGTGAAGAGGAGAGATTCTGGAGGAACCTGGATGGGTTCGTCCAGAATCTCCTCCTCGACATATTCCATTGATGGGGTTCTTAGATTGTCCAAGCATTGAATCCGAGCTATGGATATGGTGCGTTCTAGTTGTTGCACTCATCTTTGTCGAGCTGCTAAACTATACCAGGCTGGGCCGCGCCTCAGCTTGCCCCTCTCCCTTGGCATGGCTAGGCCAGGAGGACTGATAATTCTTTGGGTGACCGAGATGAAAATCCACTGCTGATAGGTCCCGCTCTCAGAGCGGGCATGGTGGTGGAGTGCAAGAGAGAAATAGAGCCAAACCCGTTCGAGCGAGAGAGATAAGCCCAAGCTCTACATGACCACTGTACCCATCCCGCCTCTGCCATTACAACTTGGTGCCGCCATAATCCTCACATGAGGGAGTTGTCCTCCCCTTCTCTGCAGGCAATAATGGTTGCCCTTCATTCAAGACTGAGGTGAAGGAAGACGACCTGTCATATTTATGGCTTGGGTCTGGGGCAGGCTATGCGGCCTCCTGTTACTACGTGGCACCCCATCCAGGAGAGTATATTGTTCATATTATTATGGAGTATAATTGTCATTTTGTAAATTAGGTATATTAAGAACTAATTCATCTATATGTATAATATTTTTTTCTTTATAATTCAGATTTTTATTTAATAAGAATTTGTAAAATTAGATAGCCAATTCCGTTGGAGTGAGAGAGATAAGCCCAAGCTCGACATGACCACTGTACCCATCCCGCCTCTGCCATTACAACTTGGTGCCGCCATAATCCTCACATGAGGGAGTTGTCCTCCCCTTCTCTGCAGGCAATAATGGTTGCCCTTCATTCAAGACTGAGGTGAAGGAAGACGACCTGTCATATTTATGGCTTGGGTCTGGGGCAGACTATGCGGCCTCCTGTTACTACGTGGCACCCCATCCAGGAGAGTATATTGTTCATATTAATATGGAGTATAATTGTCATTTTGTAAATTAGGTATATTAAGAACTAATTCATCTATATGTATAATATTTTTTTCTTTATAATTCAGATTTTTATTTAATAAGAATTTGTAAAATTAGATATCTTAGGAGCTAATTCATATATATGTATAATATTTTTTTCTTTTATAATTCAAATTTTTATTTATTATTTTTTATTTTTTTTTATCATGTTTCTTATAATTCAGACTTTTATTTATTGTGTATTAAAGAAGAATTTGTTTGCGAGAAGAAAACATTTTTGTATATATACTAATTTGTTGGTAAAATAATGAGAATCTTGATACTAAATAAATAAGATACCCTTTAAATTTAAAGGGTGTATTCTATTCCTCCAGTAAAATATTCATATAACTAATTTAAAAAAATAAATGGTGTAAATGTGAGTGAAAAATTTATCTAATGTAAAATTGAAAAAAAAAATAAAAAACAATTTTATAATTTTTTATGCATTTTTTTTAATAAATAATTTAGTTATTTTAAAAAAATAAAAATCTCATTTAAATTATTTTATTTATAAATAAAAATTTTGAAATTATAAATACAAAATAATTAATATTTAAACAATATTAAATTAAAATTCTTTCAACAAAATAAATCTATTAACAATATAGCATTGAAACTATGTACAAGTTACAACAATTTCCATGAAACACAATGTAAATTCATAAACCTATTTGTAAATTTAAAAGCATCTATTAATCTAAAGATTGAGATATATTTATATATATATATTTTTTTCCACATAACTTTTCTCTAAACTTTTCTAAATTCAACTAAGCTTTCTTCCAAATTTGAAAAAGATTATTTCTTTTAAATTTACTAATATAATACATATGAAAACAAATTATTATTAATTTTTTAAGATTAAATTAAAAAATAAAAAATATTTAATAATAGACTTCACTAAATTTGCTAATTAATATTTTAGATTAAAATTTCCAATATTCAAGTTAAATATATAATATATGATTATCTTTTTTTAATTTTTATATTTTTCATTTATCAACTTTTATTTTATTTTATCTATACATGTTCCCTTTAACTAAATGATTTCTCTATAGACTACATTTCATGTCATGATAATGTTTTATAAAACTTTAAATTAAAATTTCCACCATTCAAACTAAAACTAAAATGTATAATATATAATTATTTTCTTTAATTTTTTAATTAATTAATTAATTATTAGTTTTTTTTTAAAATAATAATAAAAATCTAATTTTAAGGTCACGACCAAGCCATATATCAAACTAGTGTATGAGACTCTCTTGTTTGGGGGACAAGGGATCTCTTTCATGTAGCGATTTGACTGCTAAAGTTTACAGAGCTATACATACCCTACCCCCCTTTGGATTTGAACTTGTGACCTCCGCTTAGGGTTCCTTGTATAAGATTGATGGCATCAACATGGATCATGGCATCACAATTTGGGGTCATAGCCTAAGCAATATGGACAGTTACAATCCTTTGGTTGATTACGCTGAGGGTCTCCTGTTATAGTCAGAGATCTTCTCAAACCTATCAATCAACCATGGTGTACATCACATAGTTGATGAGGGAGATTCACATGGGTTAAGGTGCGACCTGAGGGCCCCTTGTCAGATGGTCGTTAGGAGCTCTTCCCTCCTCACCATGCAAACATTGTAGGTACAATTGGCATGAATCGAGTTCATGTGGAGATAAGTCAGTGGATTTCCTTGGGTGATTCGAGTAACTCTCTGACGCCACATGCTTTGGCATTGAACAAGGTGGTAAAGTCGAAGTGGCATTCAATGTGCCATGACAATCCTATAGATGGGGTCAATCTATCTGTTAACTCACCTTCCTTAGTGCGAAGAGAAGGTGTTGGTGCGGGGAGCCAGAGGAGCTCTGATAAGAAACGAAAGAAAACTATCAAATTTCGGGTTGGAAATGTGGCACTTGTGGTAGGGGATGATTTAAAAGTCGCACAAATTACAGAGTTGGAAGGTCGTTCCATAGTCGATAAGTTTGTGAGTAGAAGGATGGCAGTGAAAATTGTTACTGCATCGATGGAAAAGGAATAGACTCCACTATTGGGCTACAACCCTATTTGTCACCTCCTTTCATGTGGTTGGATATGGATTATTTCCATGTTGAAGACGAATGTAGAGGTTATTTTAGGTGCAAAATGGTATTGGGACCGTCACTTATTTTTCTCTTAAGTAGTGGCATCCATTATTCGATGCCAAGGAGGAGTGTATCACCAGTTTTCCAATTTGGATCAAACTTCCAAATTTACCCCTTGAGTCTTGGTAATAAGAGGAGTTTAAAGCCACTGGTGAGATTCTAGGTTGATACATTAATGTTGATAAGCAATACAAGTCTTCAAGCTACCGTTCAGTGGCTTAAGTTCTTGTGGATATTGATTCAAGACTTGGATTATTTGAGTCCCTAGATATAGGGATGGGTGACAAATTTTATACTCGACAACTTGATTATTTGAATGTGTGTTGTTTCGTTGTTCTCGTTGTCATCGTGTCAACCACTTGCATGTTGAATGCGATTTGAGTCTCTGGAGGTCGGGTCATCTTGGGGAACGTGTAGGTTCGGGGGATCAGTAATTCAAGCTTATGGCGAGCTCAGGAGAAGTCCCCTTCGAAGGTGGCCTCTTTCAATTTAGGTGGTGTTATGGGTGGGGTCCCAAAGAATATTAAGGACGACTCCCTATCTAAAGCTCAGGAAGAAATTCCTATAGTGACTTCCAAGCAGGTTGAGCTGGGTGTTGAGGTGGCATCTATATTGAATAAGTTGACCAATGATATGGGCCTATCTTCTCCTCGACGTAGAAAGTTGGAAGTCGTTTGGGATTCATGTGTACCAGATGCACATGTTATTGGTAAGTCAAATTCATTATTACATTTTGCCTTTGTAAGCAATTCTTCTAATTCAAGTAATGATTTGATAGAGCAGAACGGGGTGGCATCTACTTATGTGTCGATAAGGGATGAGTCCTTCCCAGTTGATTATGTGAGGTTGATTGTGGAAGGGGGTATTGTTGGTCCTCCACGTGAGGCTACTTACATTGCCAAGGACTCCCCTTCCTGTCCTGACATCATTTTTTCGGGATCCCATTTCATTTATTCTGGACATGCGTTGTATCTACTTCGTCCTCGTGGTCAAGGATGTTTTTTATTTCGGGGTTTAGGTCTATATGGAAATAAAGAGTTGGTTCATCCGAAAGTTGGTCGTAAGTCGGCCATAAAACATGCACAGGAGCGTGTGTCAAGAGAAGTGTTATAGGGGAAGCAAAAACTTATTAGGACCTTAGAGTAGGGATGACCTTGAGAAAGGTTAACACAAGATTATTATGTTTGTCCATATCCATGAATTGGGTGGGAAATCCAAAAACCTATCCCTTTGTACTCTGTGTGATTCATCCAAATCATATATTCTTCTCATTCAAGAATTTATGGGTATTTCGATTCCTTTGTGTTTTATTTTGAAAGACTTTTCCCTAGCTGGAGTTTTATTGGAATTAACTCTTATGGTCTCTCTGGTGGCCTCATAATTGGTATGTCTCCAATTTCTAGAGTTAATAATTATTTTTCCATTGATTCTAGATTTTTCATAGAGATCTTCTGCAATGAATTAAATCGTTCGTTGAAATTTCTCAATGTATACGGACCTTATGTTGGGAAGGTGGAGTTCTTGGACAAATTGTTTGGTTCCAGCTTTATTTTTTTTGACAGTATAATTATTGGGGGCGACTTAAACTTCACAATAAATAAGGATGAAGTATGGGGTAAGATGAGACAGAAGAAAAAAATTTCAAACTACTTTGTTGATAAGATGGAAACCAAGAAATTGGTTGATGTGGAACAAAACTTGAAAAGGATGACATTGTATAATAATAGAACCGGGGATGAAGGTATTCACAAAAGACTAGATGGTTTTTTCATTCAAGAAAGTCCGATACAAGAGGTTGGTGATTACCGGTCCTGGGTGGGGTCAATATGGTGTTCTTATAATTAGCTTATATTCCTGGAACTAGGTCGATCAAAGGGGTAACCAAGTTCTCCCTTTAAATATAATTCTAGATGGGAAAACATTGAGGAGTTCAAGACACTAGTTCTCTCTACTTGGGTCCCCTTCAATGCAAATAAGGGTTTGAAAACCAGTGAGCATTTTGTTCAAAACCTTTGGAAGTTAAAGAAGGAGGTCACAACCTGGGCTAGGACTCGTTGTCAATAAAATGAAATAGATTTAAAAATGGTGGAAAAAGAATTAGAAGAGTTAAATGATTCGGTGAAGGAAGGTGGTTTGGTTACTTTAGATGAGAGGGAATAATGCAAAGCTCTAGAGACAAAACAATGTTCAATCTTGCTGGAAAATGAACATACATGGAGGCTAAAGAGTCGAGCATTATGGATAGAGGCGGGAGATTAGAATTCAATTTTTTTTCAAATATTTGCAAATCACCAAAAAAACTTCAACTCCATATGGGAATTAGAAGATTCTTCTGGGACAAGAAAAGGGGTTTTGATGAGTTAGCTAAGCTAGGGGTGACCCACTTTAATCATTTATTCGTTGAAGTAAAACAAGAAAAAGTAGGGTATGTGTTGAATTTAGTTTCTTTATTTCCAAGGATGGTAGACCAAGTCGACAATAGATATTTCTTCAGAGAGGTAACAAAAGAGGAACTATGTTGAATTTTGGAACCATTTAAGAAGGATAAGAGCCTAGGTCTTGATGCCTGGATGATGGAATTTTACAGGTATTTCTTTGACTATGTGGGGGAGAATATTCTTGGTGTAACAAAAGAAATAAGGGTTGAGGGGAAGCTTACATATAGTATCAATGCCATGTTTCTAGCCTTGATACCAAAGTAAGATTATCCATCGTCATTTGATGACTGTTGGATCGCTTGCGTACATCCTTCTTAACACTGGGGGGTTGATGACCCAGGGTTCTTCTAGAGTTGACCAACAAAAACCACAAGGCGTCGACATATCAATTCTCAACCAAAGATTAAAGAAGGTCTCACTTGAGACACCATGAAAATCACATATACCATCTGGTTTTGTGTTGGTGATGAAGGTTGAAATTCATACATTCCATTGCAATATGTGTAAATACTAACACCATGTAACAATAACACATACATTCATCGAACACATGATCAACACATCAATGGACATGAATCGCTCGAGCTTTTATTATATTCATTCAACCAGTCACATACATATACCAAGAGACTCATCAATTATAAGAAACAATGCCTTGCACTGTCATACATTCTCATAGTAGTTCATTGCATAGTGCCACACACTTGCTGTCAAACTCTACATGTATTAAAAAACCAGATTCACAACCAAAATCTTTACAAAACAAAACTAGACTCATCTCTCAACTGAGAGAGCTCAGAGCTAACCCACAAACATCAACCGCAACAACGACGCTTCAAACAACAACAATCAATAACCGAATAATCCCCGTCTCCGTCGTCGTTGCTCTCTTTGTTTCCTTCTCTGCTTTGGCACTCTGGCACTTTCATTTATGCTCCACTCACTTTGTTGACTACCAATATCGCACGCTTTTTCCACCCACATGCAGTCCACATAGCCTCTTTGGAGTCGTGGCAGTCTTAACTACCTTGCCATCTCATCCCTCAACTACTCCACGATCTCTCATGTTGCATGAAGCAATCATTCTGAAAGATTTACAAAAGATTATTTTCTTGATTCCAGTGTGCATGTGATATATTCTTGATTTTTTGCCCTCATAATAGAATTCAGACTAGCACGCCTAGCAGAACTCGCACTAGCATGCACACCTCATGTCATCCATTACATAATTGTTAGTGTGCACACAAAATTGTAGTGCATGCACAATTATTTTTGTGCATGTGCACAATCCTTATCCAAAAATTATGGGTACCAACAAGACCCCACCACTATTATTTGGCTCGCCCTCGAGCCAATGGTCTCATGGAGTGATTGACGTGATGGAAGGAACCGTCTTCATGAGTTCCTGAAGGAACTCCTTAAATTGATTATCATATTCAATAAGGGTATCAAGAAGTTCCTGGGTGAGATGAACGACCTCATCTACATTGGTCGTCGTAACTTGAGGAGTTGCTAAGTCTATCACTTCCATCTTCTTGATCAAAGGGGCGATGACGAGCTATGCGACCATCAACCGAGTATAAAATATTAGGGCCTTATCAACCACATTAGTGGATAACACTGAAATGGTTTGTTGCTTTTCCCGCGCTGCACTAATATCCTTAGTCTTTGTCGTGATGGTTATCATCACAACTTGGCGCTTGCCCAGAGGTAGAGAAGCCAAACTACTCTTTTATTGTGCAATCTTAGCTTCTACCGCACAAACTCTGTCATCAATAGAACTCAATTCTAGGGGATTCTGTAGATGGTTCCACAAGGTGAAATTGTATTAGATCACTCCTGAAAAATCCTTCAATATTTCATAGCCATCCCAGACGACTTCTTCAACCATTACAATCTATAAGTGACTTTCTGTTGGCCATGTTGCTTTCGTTCCACGCTGAATGACTTTTTATTGGCCATGTTGCTTGCTCTCCATCTCCTCTGGTATTGTCTGTTGAAGCCGCACATGGAGTGTTGTTTTTTGTGATTCCAACATTTGAATGTGCTTAGTGACCGCTTTGAGTTTCTGTGGTGCTGGGATCTATGGTTGTGCTTTTTCAACAAGAGAAACCCGTGAATATGCTTCTTCCATTGTAGTGAATAGTTCAACATTTCTAGCCAAGGTAGCCTCATGTTGGGCCTTGGTATCCTTGTGTGCGGTGACCTCAACAAGATGCAATGTCTGGAGATGTCATCGGACAACTTTTATCTCATGGTTTGTGCATATTTCTTGTTGCGACTCAGACTTGGTATCCACATGACTTGTGACTTACTAGTCAAATTGAAGGTGTAGTTGGTAATGCACTCATGTGTGAGTTTGGTTCCTCTCCCAAAGATCGTGGAGTATGGTAGTGACAAAACCCTGTAGATTGGAAGTAGGGACTTGTGTAAGATCAAACTCTATCTTAGTCAAGTCAACTGGGACCACAACCAGGGGGATGACACTCAAAACTCTTCTCTAGCTCGTGCTCAGAGCCTCGGTAAACTATGGGTCATGAGGAGGAGACTCTGGTGGTAAGGGTAAATATAATTGTTGACATAAGGAATCAAACTTCCCTACCATATCGTTTGGGAAAATGTTTTGTCGGGACAACTGAGTGTGAAGATATTTGACTAATTTGGCCACCTGTTGGCCAAACTACAGTGTTGAATATATAGCATATGACTGCTTCATAACGCTTTTTCACTGATGCTTCCCAGAACCCTAATCAAGGTGAACATTTAGCTGGGCAGAAGGTGCTAGGACTTCTTCTTCAATCCAAGTGGTAAGTGGTGAGGGTGTACGGTCTTCCTCCATGCAGGGGTCCAGGTTAATAGGGGGCACCCCCTAACCTTTGGAAGATTGTTTTCATTTCGTGACCCCATCTTCCTCTACTTTAGACCCTTCTACGCTCGGTGTTTTCTCCTTCGAATTTGGTGATTCCTGGTTCTTGGAACTAGGTTTTTTAATCTTGGATCTAGTAGCTTTGTCTCGATGTCGAGCAACAACTACAACCCATCTCCATTCCTATGAATCCTTTGTTCTTACCTCTAAATGGGTTTGTACTTCATAAAATGGAGGTTGGTAGTTGGTTGGTCACTTTGCGAAACCCTCTAAGATATCCTTTTCAATAATGCAAAATAGGATCTTAGCCTTGACCTTGTCATTAGTACGTGAGGATAAATAAAAATGTTATGGAAATCACATGTAAATTCAAGGTAATCAATGTACCTTGTCAGAAGTTGGTCCGGGATACGGACCCCTGCATCGGAGGAAATGATCAAGTCTATGAACTATTTTTGGAAAGCATTAGTCATGTCTTCTTGAACTGTTGGGTCCTTGGAGTATTGGAGAGTAAGGGAGCATGGGGCAGTGAAAAGTGGGGCGCCCACCACGTCCAATTCATGCCCTGGTGGTGGATTTCACAAAATCATTCCAAGCAAGAGGATGTCTCAGTTGCAATGAAACTCTTTGCCCCTGTTGTGAGCATCCAAGAAGTCATCGACAAACATGTTCAACAAGTACTTAGCCTAGGCCATCTTCACTCCTCTAGCACATCGTTAGGCGGTGATGAAGACACCAAGGGTGCATTAACCCTTTTGGCACTTTCGTATGAGTTTGCAGGACAATAATTGTGTTGCAAATCTCACAGTTGAATCGTTAATTTCGAGGATTACAAGGTTATGCTTTCCCCTACATGTCCCAAACCTAGCGTAGACTTTCTCTAGTGCTACGTTTTTCGCCTTGATGGTAACAACTGGATCCTCACTAGTAGTGGGAAGACTTGAAACCTTGTGCATCATCTCATTGTTAATGGGGTAAGTATTGTTTGGCCATAGGTAACCGCCATGTAGTTTGGTGAGGAGGAAGTGGACACATGCATGAATTGTTGGAAGCAATATTTCCACAAGGGCCTTGCCTACTTATGAGTAACCACCTTCTTTGTACCATCTTCTTTCTGGATAATGCATGTATACTTTTCAAATTGGAGTTTTAAGAATTGAATTGGGTCATGCACATTATGATCGACATACTTGAGCAACGAAACTTTCCCTAGCTTGGGTCCTTGAAACTCAACTCTGAATGGCATAACTGGATCAGGAACTAAATGTTCTTTCATCACTTTGGGCTTTGCTTTGGCATGGGGTTTGCTCGAAAATGTCGTCCTGGTCATTGACGCATGTGGTTTCTTACGATGCGTCTACAAGTGCAAAGTGACTCCGTGGTTCAGAGAATAAGTGTCTATGTTCGCTTGCTAGTGCGAGGATACAAATGAAAGAACACTCTAGAAGTCTATTTGTGGTAGATAGAGGGGAGAATCAATGATCCAGAACACTTTGCTCACCCATAAATATTGTAATAATAATGTTTCTTATCGTTCAACAAGCATTGGAGTTACTGTCCATTCCTTTTTGTTAGTTGGATGGTTGCCCCTTCCATCATTCTTGTCGAAGTTGCCTGACCGGACGTAGATCGATCGTTGTAGTTTTAATGTCGTGCTTTCCACCATCCACTATAATTAACTCCCTATTCATTCTAAATCGGGCAAATTGACCTCCTGTCAGTTGCATTAATGACTATCTTTTTGAAATTGGAGGAAATCTACCCATGTAACTACATGTCACATCCACCGTTATTACCACAAATATTTTTTGCTGTCGAATCTTTTAGTATCATGTGGACGACTCTGCACTTGTGCGAGTCTTATTCTTTGGGGCGTTTTGCGCATGACTCCTACACACCCTTGCATCGGTTCACCAAGTGTTAATTTTTCATGGTGACCCCTAATGGGTCAAGATGTTTTTTCACGCAGATCCAAATTATCAGTTTCCACCATGGAGGATCTGCACTGGTGTCGGATAGATCTGGTGGCATCTTTTGACTAACTATTGTTTCCTTACTTCTACACAACTCGTTTATTTTCTCAATAGGGGTTAGAGGGACTGAATGGGCAGATGTGCTCTCTATTATAACATATTGAGTGTTCATATCTTTCGTTCTCTCATGCGGCTCACCCACTCGTCCGCTAGGAATGCGAGGAACCAAATAGACGAAATGTATTCCCATCAAAGTACATTGATATTTTATATATCTACTTCATGCACCCCGCCACTGCTTGGCTATCCAACGCCTTTCATTAGAACACATGTATTAATGGATATCTACCCCCATCCCGAACCTTTCTCTTATCGAATCTTCCACATATGCCCATTCACGGAGATGCTCTCGATTGTTTCCCACCATTGCGTAGGTATCCATATTAACACTGTATTGAGGGTGCATACCCCTTGGAGTATGAGAATATATTGCATCTAGACAATGAACATATTCACCAGATTCGTCCCATTGGACCAGTAGGACTTGAATTCCTCTTCGTGCACTTCAATGGTAATCCGAGTGCATCTCCTTGTAGAGATTTCATAAATATTACGCTGCCACCCTTCCATGGTGTCCTTTGAATCAATATCATGCGACTTCACACTCTACCAACTCAATTCCCCATCTGTAGTGGGATTGATATAATATTCCCCGTGCCCTGTAATAATCTTCCCTATGACCCGTGATATGGTAAATATTTTCAATAATGGAACTATGCATATCCTCATTCATGGGCTCGTTGTACCTTCCACCTTCATTTAGATCTAATGGTGCAATTACGTGCAGGGTGTCTGTCTCAAACAACATCTGTCTCTTCTTCATATTCAACACAACATTATTGTCAAAGACCCAATAAATGCCAAGTAGGGCAAGGTATGGATCAGATTCAACCATGATCTCTATCACTTCAAAATTGGCCTTCGTGTTCACCCCCTTTGTGTTCACTTCGACTTGCTCTAGTCTACTTATAGGGTATATTTTGTATTCATTAGCTAACCGAAGCTGAATGGGTGACCATACCAAATTTTGTTTACCCATCAACTCCCATGACTTCATTGACAAGATGTTCACATTAGATCCTAGATCCAACATGACACCATTCATCTCATAACTTCTAAGTTCATCTATCATCTTGAACTCTCTTACTGTGCGCTTTTGTTTACTGACCTGGCACACATCCTTTTCTGGTAGGGGGGTTAATATAACTCTATCTCCCCCTTCTTCCCTCATGCAGGTTGCTAACATATGTGTCAAATTTCACCCAACATGAGGATCACTTAACAATTTTAAACAACAACACGAGAAATTACTTACTTGGTCTTCAGTTTCTGCTTCATGACCCATATCGCGCAATGCTTCTTCTCACGTCACGGGCTTCAACTCTTCATGCACGTGTTCCTCTATTGACATTTATTTGGCTCATTGAAATTCTTCTGATCTATGAGCTTCTGCCAACGACATTTGCATCGTGCGTTGTATTTCGTCGCGCACACGAGCTTCTTCTAAAGAATTGTATGTGGTGCGCTGCAATTCTTTGTGCACTCAAGCTTCCTCTAGTGATTGATGTGTTGCATGTTGTACCTCCTCGCAGACCCATGCCTCTTCAAACGACCTTTGTGTCACGCGTTGTAGCTCTTCTCACGCTCTTTCCTCCTCTAGGGTCCTATGCGTGTCGTGTAGAAATTTCTTCTTCTGGACAACATCAAACTTAGGAGGGGGTTGCTCTCCATTTCTTATCTTCTCCTCTGATATTTAACCCGAGTTTTATCCATTCCCAAAGTCCATTCTCGTCTTTTCTCTACCTTGGGTTATCACCCACACATCAACTTCCTCACCCTTCTTTTGGTTCTCGCACGACTCTGCAGTCACCATGTTGCAGTGTGCCTTCTTCTCTTCCCACTTCTTTAGTAAGTTAGGATAGTCCTCTATGACATGCTCGGGACTATAACAATACCCACAAAAAGTGCATGGTTTGCTACAAAATATAAACACATGGCCTGTCTCACCATAATTAAAACAAGTGGAGGGGTCTTCCTCCACTTCCTCCACATCCTTGTCCTTGGCCTCGTTCAAATCCACCTCTGGGACCTCCTTGATATCCACCTCTCTCAACGTCACCATGAATACCACCCTTCTGCTCCTCCTGGACTAGGGAGACATTATGGGTGTGGTCTTGCATCAACTGAAGTGATCAACATTTATTCACATCATGCCCCATGGATTTGTAGAATTCACAGAATGGAGTATGATGCATCTTCTAATATTTATCCAGTGTCTACCTGAAAATCTTGCACCATTTCTTCTGAGGCCCAGTAGGAAATGGATTCATCGCACTTGTCGCCATATAATTTCCCAACGTAGGACAATCATCTCTTCAATGATCCTCTGATCGACACATTGTACACCATATGTGCTCGTGCACCACCTTTACTTTTTCCATATCTTACAATTGCATCATCAGGTTGGAAAGCTATGACTACACCTACGCTAAACCTACCGATGTTTCTCCTCCCCCTGTTGTAGCTTCCATGCGCATCACAATCTTCACTGCTCAACTTGAGTTGTCAACTTTTGTTGGGTAAGCAAAACTCATATATGGAGAAGTAACCCCATAGTGAACCATTCTCTATGTTGCATGTCCTGAATTTGAATCTTCAGCTTGTCTAACAAGATCTTGAACCGTTGGTCATAATCCCACACGATTTCTCCTAGTTTCTACTTGATCTCCTTAATTTCCGTAATGCATTGAGATTTTGACTTAGACTTCTAGAAATCCTTAAGTAGATGTTTCTTGATCTCTGTTAGGTACCTCATCTGTCCTGCTATCATAATGGCCTTGTACTTCATGTACCACGTTAGGGCTCTGCCCCTGAAGGTGGTCTTTAGCTGCACAACCTTTGGTGCTTCATTTGTAATACTCTTCACAAACCATATCACCTCACATGTAAACCAATGTTGTTCTTCATTGTCCTTACCTGTCCCATGGAACACAGATATCCTCAGAGTGTTATCCTAATTTTCCATCCTCAATCTCGAACTGTATCCTCCTGACTGACTGCTTGTTGTCAGGGATCTTGGTACTAATATTATTCCTTGCAAAGTATTGTTGACTTTGTCCTCTTCTTCACTCGTTGCTTCTCTTCTTTATTCTCCTACTCTTGCTTCTACTCCAATCACCACGTCATCTATTATTCTTTCTTCTTGGTTACAAATGCGCAAGGGTGGTGGTTCAAAGAGGGGAAACTCCATCTTCTTCCAACAATTCTTATGAGGGAACCCATAGAGTTTCCTACCTGCAACCGCACAAGACCATCTACTATCATTAACTCCTCTTTCCCTCCTCTTAAGGGACCTTCATCACTTCCTCCTAGTGTAGTCTCCTTCCTCTTCATTCTGGGCCTGACCCCTCACCTCACACCCCTTGCTATCTTCTTTCTCCTCCTCTGTTTTTCTTTCCTTCTTAACTGAAATCTTCTTGCACATCTTTTGTCTCTTTTCTCTTCTCTTCTCTTCTAGATCTATTTTATTCCTCACCTCATCTCAACAACTTCTAGATCCTCCTCAGTGGATCCATATACTCTCTCTTTTTTCCCCATTCTTTTCATCCCCCATAGTGCTAGTGGAGTCTACTCAGCCATCCTATCAGGCTCCATGCACATCATCCCTTTCTCCACAAAG
Source organism: Picea engelmannii (assembly GCA_009831015.1). Lineage (NCBI taxonomy): Eukaryota > Viridiplantae > Streptophyta > Pinopsida > Pinales > Pinaceae > Picea > Picea engelmannii. The sequence continues at coordinate 268,437 of ML794807.1, read as the reverse complement.
AACATCTTGATCCAGAGTGGGATCTCTTCTAGTAGCCTTTTTCGAGGACCTTCCACAAACTGCCTTTCAACTTCACTGAAAGAATCAATGTATTCTACAACAAAATCAATAATATAACCTTCCTTCACCCGAGAAAACCATAAATCAATGACTCAAGTCCATTTATTATCCCATTCCTTCATCATATCAAGGGTGATTTGATCCCATACCAATGGTTCTTGAGGCCTCAAAGCAGTATTAGTAGCAATCTTCCTCTTCAACCATTCATACAATAAACATGGAAATTCAACAAAGAAAATTTCATGGATATAAGTGTAGATATACCTATTCTTCCATCGTTCCACGTTGGCAATCAGACCTTGAGTTTCTCGCCTAGAAAACTCATCTTCCTTCGCAGTCAACCAATTTTCATTCTCTGCCTTCATCATTTAATACAAAACCTTCAAGTCCCAACAACGACACCATTTGTTGGCTCGCTTGCGCACATCCTTCTTAATGTCAGGGGTTTGATGACCCAGTATTCGTCCAAAGTTGACTAAAGAAAACCTGAGGCGTCAACATATCAATCCTTATTCAAAGACTGAAGAAGGTCTCACCCACGATGCCATGAGAATCAGAAAGACCATCTGGTCTTTTGTATGTGATGAGGGGTTAATTACACAAGGAGTTCATTCAAGTTTACATTTATACATTCCATTGCAATATGTTTAAATACTGACAACATATAACAATAACACATACATTCATCAGACGCATAATCAACACATCAAAGGACATGAATCATTGTAGCTTTTATTATATGCATTCAACCAGTCACATACATATACTAAGAGACTCATCAATTATAAGAAACATCACCATGTACTCTCATACATTCTCATAGTGGTTCATTACATGGTGCCATGCGCTTTGTCTCAGACTCTGCATGTATTACATAACTAGACTCACAACTAGACTCTTTACAAAACCTAGTCAGTCTCGTCTCTTAACTGAGAGAGCTCAGAGCTAACCCAAAAACATCAACCATAGAAGTAGTGATCCCAACAACAACAATCAACAACTGACTAATCAAGAAACCCTTTTATGTTGTTGTTGGTCCCTTTTATTTCCTTCTCTACTCTGRCACTCTGGAACTTTTATTTTTTCTCCACTCGCTCTGCTKWCTACCAGTCCCACACACTTCTACTACMCGCATGTAGTCCAYGTAGCCTATTTGGACTCGTGATAGTCTTAACTACCTTGCCAACTCATCCCTTAACTGAWCCATGRTATCTTGTGCTRCATGAAGTAATCATTCGGGCAAATATCCTAAAGATTATTTTCTTGATTCCARCATGCATGCGATATCTTCGTTATTTATGGCACGCATTGTAGAACTCATACTRGTGCACATAGTAGAACTYAGACTAGCACATGCGCCTCATGTCATCCATTGCACAATWGTTGGTGTGCGCACAAAACGRTAGCACACACAATTGTGTTTGTGCAYGGACAYAATCCTTATCCCAAAAATTTGGGTGCCAACAATGACTTCAAACCTAGTGCTATGTAATTKTCTTTATAAAATCTTAGYCAATATTGTAGCGATGAGGCTAAAACCATTGCTGTCCAATTACATTTCATAGGAACAATTTGGATTCTTGAAAGATAGACTTATTCATGAAGCTATTGAATCAAMGCAGGAGGGTATCCACTCCATTAAAAATCAAAGGAAAGAGGTGTTGGTTGTAAAAKTGATCTATCAGAASCTTATGATAGAGTCTCGTGGTTATATCTCGGGCTCTTGCTTTCRCATATTGGTTTTGAGTTGCAACTAGTTAAGTGGATTATGGATTATGTAACTACAATCTCCTTTGCTATCYTGATTAATGGTGCAAGGTCCTCTTTTTTCAAAGCAGKTCGGGGGCTTAGACAAGGATGCCCCTTGTTTCCTTATTTACTTTTGTTGTTGGTGGAAGGGCCTTAACCGGGCCATGRCAGAGGCTAGAAGAACTATGYCATTTTAGGGTATTAATTTTGGAAGTTTGGTAGACTCACCCACCTTTTATTTGTAGATGATGTTTTGATGTTTTTCCAATGTGTAGTTGTAGATTGTAYTGTTTTAAAAAATATACTGACCCTTTTCAATGCAATGATAAGTATGATAATTAATGGGATTAAATCAACTATATATTTACCATTTGACAAGGAAGAGTTAAGGGATCTAATCTCAAGCATGTTTCCTTTTGATATTAAAGAGAYAGGGGAAGGATTAAAATATCTCGGRTTTACCATCAAGCCAAACAAGTATGGTATAATTTATTARCCATGGCTTGTTTCAAAGGTGGAGCGGAAAGTCAACCATTGGTGTAATCGATGGATATYCATGAGAGGCAGATTAGTGCTCATYAAGATAGTTATGGAGGCAATACGAGTGTACYGACATCTTATGACCATGATACCAAAAGGTATTCGAACCCRAATCAGAAAGGTCTATTTCAATTATCTCTGGAAAGGTAGCTTGGAATACAAAGGGTCTCACCTTGCAAATTGGMAAAGCCTTTCCAAGCCTAAATGTTTGGGTGGATGGGGTTTAAATGATGGGGTATTGTTTGGTCAAGCATTGACARCTAAGTCGCTTTGGGTGTTCTTGACTCAAGAGAGTATGTGGAGACAAATTATTGTAGGCAAGTATACAACCCCTCTCTCAATGGTGGATTGGATTTGACAAAGAAACAAATTATTTTCAAATGCCTCAACACAATGGAGGGCGTTGTCTCATGCTTTTCTTGTGATAGGTAATTCTCTAGGATGGAATGTTGGGAATGGTGCACACATGAGAATAGGTTATGATGCTATAGTGGGGCACGGTGAAGGATTTTTTCTTGTAGAAGTGTTGACAAACTCCTTAAGGTTGAAAGGTTTTTGTACATTGGATCATATAGAAAATTAGGAGGTGACCTAAATTTGGGCGCAAGGTTGGTATTCAACAAAGGATCTGGAGTTGGAGGTAATATGGTCACATGACTAGTCTGTATATATTACAGAACTACAAAGGGCACATATACATTTGTTGCACTCAATTGATGAACTAGCTTGGATTGTTAATCAGTCTGGTGGTCGCTACACTGTGAAATTGGGTGGGTTACCTTGTGATGTTGAATGTGAGTGAAGGAAATATTCAATGGTGGTATAATCAATTGTGGAAGACAAGAGGACCTCAGAAAGGAGTGATATTCTTCTATTTAATACTTTAAGGTGTGGTCCTTACTTGGGACTGTCTCCAAAAGTGTGGACAACATGGGTCGGGGATTTGTTATTTGTGTAAGAATTTCGAGGAAACCAATAACAATATGTTCTTAGAGTGTTCATTTGCCCAACATGTATGGAGAGAGGTCGGTTCTCAGTTGGGGATTACTAATTTGTGGTAAAAAGGAAACATACAAGATTGTTTTAAACTATATTTTTCAAATCAAAGGTTTTCTTCATGGAAGGTGTTGCCTATACTTGTTTCATGGGGGTTGTGGTTGGCTCAAAATGTGAGAATTTTCAAGAATAAGGCATATCCTTCCATCAAAATTTCTCAACATGCACTTGCCCTGCTCCAATTGTAAAAGATTAATCCAACTATAAATATCCCTAGGATGCTAAAGAGGGTGGAAATAAACAAATCCAGTCCATGGGGTTTCTTTGACGGGGCTTGTTAGGGCCCAACTATGACTTGTGGTTTGGGCATCATTTTACATCTTTCTCAAACACATTATTTTCATGGGAAAGCCAATATAGGATTATGATCCAACAATTTGGCTGAACTTTTTTCTTTATTTTCTTTATTAGGACCAATGGTCAAAAAGGAGGTATTGGAATTTTAGATCATTGGGGATTCAAAATTATCCATAGATTGGATGTTGGATGTGCCACAAATTTCTCAAGTGGACTTACTCTTGCTTGGCCAGAAATTGAAAAATATCTCGAGACAGTTTCGAGATATTCTCTTCAAGCATATTTTCGGAGAATTAAATATAGAGGCAGGATCACTATCAAAAGAGGCTCTTTCATTGAATGAGAAAGTGATCCAGTGGGAGTAGTCCATGTATGGAATTTTGATCTCTAGGGTAGAATAAAAATTCTTTTGAGTTGGAATTGTTAATTTTGTGTATTGGGAACCTATCAATAGATGATTTTTCAGTGAACCTTTGTTTCAACTTTATGTTTGTGAAAAAACTTATTGAACATATTGGTAGATCCAATGTTAGTTTGCGCAAGTAGTGCCTTTTGAATGTATATTCTATATCTTAATAGAAAGTGTGATTGATTTTTTTTAGGAAAAAAAAATGTGCTTCCTTTAATTAAATGATTTCTATATTTATGCACTACATTTAATGTTATGATAGTGTTTCATGTGTTGGATTTTCATAGAAATAGATTTTTGTATTGTGATATATGTAAATAACATTACATTGTAATTTTATTGTTTTTTTTTTTTATTTTAGATTTTTGTTTCATGAAAATTATTATTTTTAAATAATATTACATACGTTGCATGTGAGTTATATGAGATTTTAACCAATTAATATAAGGTTATAATAAGTTTTCCATAAGAATGGGTTTGTCTAATAACTTTGAGTAAGTTTTTAATGCATTCAGGATGAGTTTGGTTTTGGGCTTTTAGAAAGTTTCCAAAAATTATGAACATGTTGGAAGAAATGAAAAAATGATAAGTTTTGAAAGAAATATAAATCAAGAAGAAGAAAAAACACCTTTTTTATAGGTAAGTTGGGTAATACTTACATCTTTATCTTATGTGGAGCAAACCTTTATAAAGAATGGACTTCTGTAATTTGAAGGGCATTGTTATATTTACTGGACACTTAACAATTATCATTACAAGTGGAGAAACGTTTATTATTAGTCATAATGTGCATATTGTTGGGAGCATTTAGTAATAACTAAATTGGTACAAAGATATTGCATGCAGTCAAGTTTGTAAAATACCTATATGTGGTATTGTTTATTTGACTTTCAAAATATACATTTGCTTGAACACCATGAATTTCTTATTCCAATTTAGACATAGTGGTTTTGTTGAGAATTTGGTTCGTGTCGAGCATGTGT
>ML794807.1:187999-232574 GCA_009831015.1 Picea engelmannii | reverse complement strand
CAGAGTAGAGAAGGAAATAAAAGGGACCAACAACAACATAAAAGGGTTTCTTGATTAGTCAGTTGTTGATTGTTGTTGTTGGGATCACTACTTCTATGGTTGATGTTTTTGGGTTAGCTCTGAGCTCTCTCAGTTAAGAGACGAGACTGACTAGGTTTTGTAAAGAGTCTAGTTGTGAGTCTAGTTATGTAATACATGCAGAGTCTGAGACAAAGCGCATGGCACCATGTAATGAACCACTATGAGAATGTATGAGAGTACATGGTGATGTTTCTTATAATTGATGAGTCTCTTAGTATATGTATGTGACTGGTTGAATGCATATAATAAAAGCTACAATGATTCATGTCCTTTGATGTGTTGATTATGCGTCTGATGAATGTATGTGTTATTGTTATATGTTGTCAGTATTTAAACATATTGCAATGGAATGTATAAATGTAAACTTGAATGAACTCCTTGTGTAATTAACCCCTCATCACATACAAAAGACCAGATGGTCTTTCTGATTCTCATGGCATCGTGGGTGAGACCTTCTTCAGTCTTTGAATAAGGATTGATATGTTGACGCCTCAGGTTTTCTTTAGTCAACTTTGGACGAATACTGGGTCATCAAACCCCTGACATTAAGAAGGATGTGCGCAAGCGAGCCAACAAATGGTGTCGTTGTTGGGACTTGAAGGTTTTGTATTAAATGATGAAGGCAGAGAATGAAAATTGGTTGACTGCGAAGGAAGATGAGTTTTCTAGGCGAGAAACTCAAGGTCTGATTGCCAACGTGGAACGATGGAAGAATAGGTATATCTACACTTATATCCATGAAATTTTCTTTGTTGAATTTCCATGTTTATTGTATGAATGGTTGAAGAGGAAGATTGCTACTAATACTGCTTTGAGGCCTCAAGAACCATTGGTATGGGATCAAATCACCCTTGATATGATGAAGGAATGGGATAATAAATGGACTTGAGTCATTGATTTATGGTTTTCTCGGGTGAAGGAAGGTTATATTATTGATTTTGTTGTAGAATACATTGATTCTTTCAGTGAAGTTGAAAGGCAGTTTGTGGAAGGTCCTCGAAAAAGGCTACTAGAAGAGATCCCACTCTGGATCAAGATGTTCTTTGTGGAGAAAGGGATGATGTGCATGGAGCCTGATAGGATGGCTGAGTAGACTCCACTAGCACTATGGGGGATGAAAAGAATGGGGAAAAAAGAGAGAGTATATGGATCCACTGAGGAGGATCTAGAAGTTGTTGAGATGAGGTGAGGAATAAAATAGATCTAGAAGAGAAGAGAAGAGAAAAGAGACAAAAGATGTGCAAGAAGATTTCAGTTAAGAAGGAAAGAAAAACAGAGGAGGAGAAAGAAGATAGCAAGGGGTGTGAGGTGAGGGGTCAGGCCCAGAATGAAGAGGAAGGAGACTACACTAGGAGGAAGTGATGAAGGTCCCTTAAGAGGAGGGAAAGAGGAGTTAATGATAGTAGATGGTCTTGTGCGGTTGCAGGTAGGAAACTCTATGGGTTCCCTCATAAGAATTGTTGGAAGAAGATGGAGTTTCCCCTCTTTGAACCACCACCCTTGCGCATTTGTAACCAAGAAGAAAGAATAATAGATGACGTGGTGATTGGAGTAGAAGCAAGAGTAGGAGAATAAAGAAGAGAAGCAACGAGTGAAGAAGAGGACAAAGTCAACAATACTTTGCAAGGAATAATATTAGTACCAAGATCCCTGACAACAAGCAGTCAGTCAGGAGGATACAGTTCGAGATTGAGGATGGAAAATTAGGATAACACTCTGAGGATATCTGTGTTCCATGGGACAGGTAAGGACAATGAAGAACAACATTGGTTTACATGTGAGGTGATATGGTTTGTGAAGAGTATTACAAATGAAGCACCAAAGGTTGTGCAGCTAAAGACCACCTTCAGGGGCAGAGCCCTAACGTGGTACATGAAGTACAAGGCCATTATGATAGCAGGACAGATGAGGTACCTAACAGAGATCAAGAAACATCTACTTAAGGATTTCTAGAAGTCTAAGTCAAAATCTCAATGCATTACGGAAATTAAGGAGATCAAGTAGAAACTAGGAGAAATCGTGTGGGATTATGACCAACGGTTCAAGATCTTGTTAGACAAGCTGAAGATTCAAATTCAGGACATGCAACATAGAGAATGGTTCACTATGGGGTTACTTCTCCATATATGAGTTTTGCTTACCCAACAAAAGTTGACAACTCAAGTTGAGCAGTGAAGATTGTGATGCGCATGGAAGCTACAACAGGGGGAGGAGAAACATCGGTAGGTTTAGCGTAGGTGTAGTCATAGCTTTCCAACCTGATGATGCAATTGTAAGATATGGAAAAAGTAAAGGTGGTGCACGAGCACATATGGTGTACAATGTGTCGATCAGAGGATCATTGAAGAGATGATTGTCCTACGTTGGGAAATTATATGGCGACAAGTGCGATGAATCCATTTCCTACTGGGCCTCAGAAGAAATGGTGCAAGATTTTCAGGTAGACACTGGATAAATATTAGAAGATGCATCATACTCCATTCTGTGAATTCTACAAATCCATGGGGCATGATGTGAATAAATGTTGATCACTTCAGTTGATGCAAGACCACACCCATAATGTCTCCCTAGTCCAGGAGGAGCAGAAGGGTGGTATTCATGGTGACGTTGAGAGAGGTGGATATCAAGGAGGTCCCAGAGGTGGATTTGAACGAGGCCAAGGACAAGGATGTGGAGGAAGTGGAGGAAGACCCCTCCACTTGTTTTAATTATGGTGAGACAGGCCATGTGTTTATATTTTGTAGCAAACCATGCACTTTTTGTGGGTATTGTTATAGTCCCGAGCATGTCATAGAGGACTATCCTAACTTACTAAAGAAGTGGGAAGAGAAGAAGGCACACTGCAACATGGTGACTGCAGAGTCGTGCGAGAACCAAAAGAAGGGTGAGGAAGTTGATGTGTGGGTGATAACCCAAGGTAGAGAAAAGACGAGAATGGACTTTGGGAATGGATAAAACTCGGGTTAAATATCAGAGGAGAAGATAAGAAATGGAGAGCAACCCCCTCCTAAGTTTGATGTTGTCCAGAAGAAGAAATTTCTACACGACACGCATAGGACCCTAGAGGAGGAAAGAGCGTGAGAAGAGCTACAACGCGTGACACAAAGGTCGTTTGAAGAGGCATGGGTCTGCGAGGAGGTACAACATGCAACACATCAATCACTAGAGGAAGCTTGAGTGCACAAAGAATTGCAGCGCACCACATACAATTCTTTAGAAGAAGCTCGTGTGCGCGACGAAATACAACGCACGATGCAAATGTCGTTGGCAGAAGCTCATAGATCAGAAGAATTTCAATGAGCCAAATAAATGTCAATAGAGGAACACGTGCATGAAGAGTTGAAGCCCGTGACGTGAGAAGAAGCATTGCGCGATATGGGTCATGAAGCAGAAACTGAAGACCAAGTAAGTAATTTCTCGTGTTGTTGTTTAAAATTGTTAAGTGATCCTCATGTTGGGTGAAATTTGACACATATGTTAGCAACCTGCATGAGGGAAGAAGGGGGAGATAGAGTTATATTAACCCCCCTACCAGAAAAGGATGTGTGCCAGGTCAGTAAACAAAAGCGCACAGTAAGAGAGTTCAAGATGATAGATGAACTTAGAAGTTATGAGATGAATGGTGTCATGTTGGATCTAGGATCTAATGTGAACATCTTGTCAATGAAGTCATGGGAGTTGATGGGTAAACAAAATTTGGTATGGTCACCCATTCAGCTTCGGTTAGCTAATGAATACAAAATATACCCTATAAGTAGACTAGAGCAAGTCGAAGTGAACACAAAGGGGGTGAACACGAAGGCCAATTTTGAAGTGATAGAGATCATGGTTGAATCTGATCCATACCTTGCCCTACTTGGCATTTATTGGGTCTTTGACAATAATGTTGTGTTGAATATGAAGAAGAGACAGATGTTGTTTGAGACAGACACCCTGCACGTAATTGCACCATTAGATCTAAATGAAGGTGGAAGGTACAACGAGCCCATGAATGAGGATATGCATAGTTCCATTATTGAAAATATTTACCATATCACGGGTCATAGGGAATATTATTACAGGGCACAGGGAATATTATATCAATCCCACTACAGATGGGGAATTGAGTTGGTAGAGCGTGAAGTCACATGATATTGATTCAAAGGACACCATGGAAAGGTGGCAGCATAATATTTATGAAATCTCTACAAGGAGATGCACTCGGATTACCATTGAAGTGCACGAAGAGGAATTCAAGTCCTACTGGTCCAATGGGACGAATCTGGTGAATACGTTCATTGTCTAGATGTAGTATATTCTCATACTCCAACGGGTATGCACCCTCAATACAGTGCTAATATGGATACCTACGCAATGGTGGGAAACAATCAAGAGCATTTCCGTGAATGGGCAGATGTGGAAGATTCGATAAGAGAAAGGTTCAGGATGTGGGTAGCTATCCATCAATACATGTGTTCTAATGAAAGGCGTTGGATAGCCAAGCAGTGGCGGGGTGCATGAAGTAGATATATAAAATCCCAATGTACTTTGATGGGAATACATTTTGTCTATTTGGTTCCTCACATTCCTAGAGGACGAGTGGGTGAGCCACATGAGAGAACGATAGATATGAACACTCAATATGTTATAATAGAGAGCACATCTACCCATTCAGTCCCTCTAACCCCTATTGAGAAAATAAACGAGTTGTGCAGGAGTAAGGAAACAATAGTTAGTCAACAGATGCCACCAGATCTAGCTGACACCAGTGCAGATCCTCCATGGTGGAAACTGATAATTTGGATCTGCGTGAAAAAGCATCTTGACCCACTAGGGGTCACCATGAAAAATTAACACTTGGTGAACCGATGCAAGGGTGCGTAGGAGTCATGCGCAAAACACCCCAAATAATAAGACTCGCACAAGTGCAGAGTCGTCCACATGATACTAAAATATTCAACGGCGAAAAAATATTTGTGGTAATAACTGTGGATGTGACATGTAGTTACATGGGTAGATTTCCTCCAATTTCAAAAAGATAGTCATTAATGCAACTGACAGGAGGTCAACTTGCCCGATTTAGAATGAATAGGGAGTTAATTATGGTGGATGGTGGAAAGCACGACATTAAAACTACAACGATCGATCTACGTCCAGTCAACCAACTTCGACAAGAATGATGGAAGGCGTTACCATCCAACTAACAAAAAGGAATGGACAGTAACTCCAATGCTCGTTGAACGATAAGAAACATTATTATTACAATATTTATGGGTGAGTAGAGTGTTTTGGATCATTGATTCTCCCCTCTATCTACCACAACTAGACTTCTAGAGTGTTCTTTCATTTGTATCCTCGCACTAGCAAGCGAACATAGACACTTATTCTCTGAACCACGGAGTCGCTTTGCACTTGTAGATGCACTGTAAGAAACCACATGCGTCAATGACCAGGATGGAATTTTTGAGCAAACCCCATGCCAAATCAAATCCCAAAGCGATGAAAGAACATTTAGTTCATGATCCAGTTATGCCATTCAGAGTCGAGTTTCAAGGACCCAAGCTAGGGAAAGTTTCGTTGCTCAAGTATGTCGATCATAATGTGCGTGACCCAATTCAATTCTTCGAACTCCAGATTGAAAAGTATACATGCGTTATCCAGAAAGAAGATGGTACAAAGAAGGTGGTTACTCATAAGTAGGCAAGGCCCTTGTGGAAATATCGCTTCCAACAATTCATGCATGTGTCCACTTCCTCCTCACCAAACTACATGGCGGTTACCTATGGCCAAACAATACTTACCCCATTAACAATGAGATGATGCACAAGGTTTCAAGTCTTCCCACTACTAGTAAGGATCCAGTTGTTACCATCAAGGCGAAAGACGTAGCACTAGAGAAAGTCTACACTAGGTTTGGGACATGTAGGGGAAAGCGTAACCTTGTAATCCTCGAAATTAACAATTCAACTGTGAGATTTGCAACACAATTATTGTCCTGCAAACTCATACGAAAGTGCCAAAAGGATTAATGCACCCTTGGTGTCTTCATCATCGCCTAACGATGTGCTAGAGGAGTGAAGATGGCCTAGGCTAAGTACTTGTTGAACATGTTTGTCGATGACTTCTTGGATGCTCACAACAGGGGCAAAGAGTTTCATTACAACTGAGACGTCCTCTTGCTTGGAATGATTTTGGGAAATCCACCACTAGGGCATGAATTGGACGTGGTGGGCACCCCACTTTTCACTGCCCCATGCTTCCTTACTCTCCAATACTCCAAGGACCCAACAGTTCAAGAAGACATCACTAAGGCTTTCCAAAAATAGTTCATAGACTTGATCATTTCCTCCGATGCAGGGGTCCGTATCCTGGACCAACTTCTGACAAGGTACATTGATTACCTTGAATTTACATGTGATTTCCATAACATTTTTATTTATCCTCACGTACTAATGACAAGGTCAAGGCTAAGATCCTATTTTGCATTATTGAAAAGGATATCTTAGAGGGTTTTGCAAAGTGGCCAACCAACTACCAACCTCCATTTTATGAAGTACAAACCCATTTAGAGGTAAGAACAAAGGATTCATAGGAATAGAGATGGGTTGTAGTTGTTGCTCGACATCGAGACAAAGCTACTAGATCCAAGATGCAAAAACCTAGTTCCAAGAACCAGGAATCACCAAATTCGGAGGAGAAAACACCGAGCGTAGAAGGGTCTAAAGTAGAGGAAGATGGGGTCACGAAACAAAAACAATCTTCCAAAGGTTAGGGGCCGCCCCCTATTAACCTGGACCCCTGCATGGAGGAAGACCGTACACCCTCACCACTTACCACTTGGATTGAAGAAGAAGTCCTAGCACCTTTTGCCCAGCTAAATGTTCACCTTGATTAGGGTTCTGGGAAGCATCGGTGAAAAAGTGTTATGAAGCAGTCATATGCTATATATTCAACACTGTAGGTTGGCCAACAGGTGGCCAAATTAGTCAAATATCTTCAGACTCAGTTGTCGTGACAAAACATTTTCCCAAATGATATGGCAGGGAAGTTTGATTCCTTATGTCAACAATTATATTTACCCTTACCACCAGAGTCTCCTCCTCATGACCCATAGTCTACCGAGGCTCTGAGCACGAGCTAGAGAAGAGTTTTGAGTGTCATCCCACTGGTTGTGGTCCCAATTGACTTGACTAAGATAGAGCTTGATCTTACACAAGTCCCTACTTCCAATCTATAGGGTTTTGTCACTACCATACTCCACGAGCTTTGGGAGAGGAACCAAACTAACACATGAGTGCATTACCAATTGCACCTTCAATTTGACTAGTAAGTCACAAGTCATGTGGATACCAAGTCTGAGTCGCAACAAGAAATATGCACAAACCATGAGATTGAAGTTGCCCGACGAGATCTCCAGACATTGCATCTTGTTGAGGTCAACGCGCACAAGGATACCAAGGCCCAACATGAGGCTACCTTGGCTAGCAATGTCGAACTATTCACTACAATGGAAGAAGCATATTCACGGGTTTGTCTTGTCGAACAAGCACAACCATAGATCCCAGCACCACAGAAACTCAAAGCGGTCACTAAGCACATTCAAATGTTGGAATCACAAAAAACAACACTCCACGTGCGGCTTCAATAGACAATACCAGAGGAGATGGAGAGCGAGCAGCACGGCCAATAACAAGTCATTTAGTGTGGAACGAAAGCAGCATGGCCAACAGAAAGTCGCTTATAGATTGCAATGGTTGAAGAAGTCGTCTGGGATGGCTATGAAAGATTGAAGGATTTTTCAGGAGTGATCTAATACAATTTCACCTTGTGGAACCATCTACAGAATCCCCTAGAATTGAGTTCTATTGATGACAGAGTTTGTGCGGTAGAAGCTAAGATTGCACAATAAAAGAGTAGTTTGGCTTCTCTACCTCTGGGCAAGCGCCAAGTTGTGATGATAACCATCACGACAAAGACTAAGGATATTAGTGCAGCGCGGGAAAAGCAACAAACCATTTCAGTGTTATCCACTAATGTGGTTGATAAGGCCCTAATATTTTATACTCGGTTGATGGTCGCATAGCTCGTCATCGCCCCTTTGATCAAGAAGATGGAAGTGATAGACTTAGCAACTCCTCAAGTTACGACGACCAATGTAGATGAGGTCGTTCATCTCACCCAGGAACTTCTTGATACCCTTATTGAATATGATAATCAATTTAAGGAGTTCCTTCAGGAACTCATGAAGACGGTTCCTTCCATCACGTCAATCACTCCATGAGACCATTGGCTCGAGGGCGAGCCAAATAATAGTGGTGGGGTCTTGTTGGTACCCATAATTTTTGGATAAGGATTGTGCACATGCACAAAAATAATTGTGCATGCACTACAATTTTGTGTGCACACTAACAATTATGTAATGGATGACATGAGGTGTGCATGCTAGTGCGAGTTCTGCTAGGCGTGCTAGTCTGAATTCTATTATGAGGGCAAAAAATCAAGAATATATCACATGCACACTGGAATCAAGAAAATAATCTTTTGTAAATCTTTCAGAATGATTGCTTCATGCAACATGAGAGATCGTGGAGTAGTTGAGGGATGAGATGGCAAGGTAGTTAAGACTGCCACGACTCCAAAGAGGCTATGTGGACTGCATGTGGGTGGAAAAAGCGTGCGATATTGGTAGTCAACAAAGTGAGTGGAGCATAAATGAAAGTGCCAGAGTGCCAAAGCAGAGAAGGAAACAAAGAGAGCAACGACGACGGAGACGGGGATTATTCGGTTATTGATTGTTGTTGTTTGAAGCGTCGTTGTTGCGGTTGATGTTTGTGGGTTAGCTCTGAGCTCTCTCAGTTGAGAGATGAGTCTAGTTTTGTTTTGTAAAGATTTTGGTTGTGAATCTGGTTTTTTAATACATGTAGAGTTTGACAGCAAGTGTGTGGCACTATGCAATGAACTACTATGAGAATGTATGACAGTGCAAGGCATTGTTTCTTATAATTGATGAGTCTCTTGGTATATGTATGTGACTGGTTGAATGAATATAATAAAAGCTCGAGCGATTCATGTCCATTGATGTGTTGATCATGTGTTCGATGAATGTATGTGTTATTGTTACATGGTGTTAGTATTTACACATATTGCAATGGAATGTATGAATTTCAACCTTCATCACCAACACAAAACCAGATGGTATATGTGATTTTCATGGTGTCTCAAGTGAGACCTTCTTTAATCTTTGGTTGAGAATTGATATGTCGACGCCTTGTGGTTTTTGTTGGTCAACTCTAGAAGAACCCTGGGTCATCAACCCCCCAGTGTTAAGAAGGATGTACGCAAGCGATCCAACAGTCATCAAATGACGATGGATAATCTTACTTTGGTATCAAGGCTAGAAACATGGCATTGATACTATATGTAAGCTTCCCCTCAACCCTTATTTCTTTTGTTACACCAAGAATATTCTCCCCCACATAGTCAAAGAAATACCTGTAAAATTCCATCATCCAGGCATCAAGACCTAGGCTCTTATCCTTCTTAAATGGTTCCAAAATTCAACATAGTTCCTCTTTTGTTACCTCTCTGAAGAAATATCTATTGTCGACTTGGTCTACCATCCTTGGAAATAAAGAAACTAAATTCAACACATACCCTACTTTTTCTTGTTTTACTTCAACGAATAAATGATTAAAGTGGGTCACCCCTAGCTTAGCTAACTCATCAAAACCCCTTTTCTTGTCCCAGAAGAATCTTCTAATTCCCATATGGAGTTGAAGTTTTTTTGGTGATTTGCAAATATTTGAAAAAAAATTGAATTCTAATCTCCCGCCTCTATCCATAATGCTCGACTCTTTAGCCTCCATGTATGTTCATTTTCCAGCAAGATTGAACATTGTTTTGTCTCTAGAGCTTTGCATTATTCCCTCTCATCTAAAGTAACCAAACCACCTTCCTTCACCGAATCATTTAACTCTTCTAATTCTTTTTCCACCATTTTTAAATCTATTTCATTTTATTGACAACGAGTCCTAGCCCAGGTTGTGACCTCCTTCTTTAACTTCCAAAGGTTTTGAACAAAATGCTCACTGGTTTTCAAACCCTTATTTGCATTGAAGGGGACCCAAGTAGAGAGAACTAGTGTCTTGAACTCCTCAATGTTTTCCCATCTAGAATTATATTTAAAGGGAGAACTTGGTTACCCCTTTGATCGACCTAGTTCCAGGAATATAAGCTAATTATAAGAACACCATATTGACCCCACCCAGGACCGGTAATCACCAACCTCTTGTATCGGACTTTCTTGAATGAAAAAACCATCTAGTCTTTTGTGAATACCTTCATCCCCGGTTCTATTATTATACAATGTCATCCTTTTCAAGTTTTGTTCCACATCAACCAATTTCTTGGTTTCCATCTTATCAACAAAGTAGTTTGAAATTTTTTTCTTCTGTCTCATCTTACCCCATACTTCATCCTTATTTATTGTGAAGTTTAAGTCGCCCCCAATAATTATACTGTCAAAAAAAATAAAGCTGGAACCAAACAATTTGTCCAAGAACTCCACCTTCCCAACATAAGGTCCGTATACATTGAGAAATTTCAACGAACGATTTAATTCATTGCAGAAGATCTCTATGAAAAATCTAGAATCAATGGAAAAATAATTATTAACTCTAGAAATTGGAGACATACCAATTATGAGGCCACCAGAGAGACCATAAGAGTTAATTCCAATAAAACTCCAGCTAGGGAAAAGTCTTTCAAAATAAAACACAAAGGAATCGAAATACCCATAAATTCTTGAATGAGAAGAATATATGATTTGGATGAATCACACAGAGTACAAAGGGATAGGTTTTTGGATTTCCCACCCAATTCATGGATATGGACAAACATAATAATCTTGTGTTAACCTTTCTCAAGGTCATCCCTACTCTAAGGTCCTAATAAGTTTTTGCTTCCCCTATAACACTTCTCTTGACACACGCTCCTGTGCATGTTTTATGGCCGACTTACGACCAACTTTCGGATGAACCAACTCTTTATTTCCATATAGACCTAAACCCCGAAATAAAAAACATCCTTGACCACGAGGACGAAGTAGATACAACGCATGTCCAGAATAAATGAAATGGGATCCCGAAAAAATGATGTCAGGACAGGAAGGGGAGTCCTTGGCAATGTAAGTAGCCTCACGTGGAGGACCAACAATACCCCCTTCCACAATCAACCTCACATAATCAACTGGGAAGGACTCATCCCTTATCGACACATAAGTAGATGCCACCCCGTTCTGCTCTATCAAATCATTACTTGAATTAGAAGAATTGCTTACAAAGGCAAAATGTAATAATGAATTTGACTTACCAATAACATGTGCATCTGGTACACATGAATCCCAAACGACTTCCAACTTTCTACGTCGAGGAGAAGATAGGCCCATATCATTGGTCAACTTATTCAATATAGATGCCACCTCAACACCCAACTCAACCTGCTTGGAAGTCACTACAGGGATTTCTTCCTGAGCTTTTGATAGGGAGTCGTCCTTAATATTTTTTGGGACCCCACCCATAACACCACCTAAACTAAAAGAGGTCACCTTCGAAGGGGACTTCTCCTCAGCTCGCCATAAGCTTGAATTACGGATCCCCCGAACCTACACGTTCCCCAAGATGACCCGACCTCCAGAAACTCAAATCGCATTCAACATGCAAGTGGTTGACACGATGACAACAAGAACAACGAAACAACACATTCAAATAATCAAGTTTTTGAGTATAAAATTTGTCACCCATTACTATATCTAGGGACTCAAATAATCCAAGTCTTGAATCAATATCCACAAGAACTTAAGCCACTGAACGGTATCTTGAAGACTTGTATTGCTTATCAACATTAATGTATGAACCTAGAATCTCACCAGTAGCTTTAAACTCCTCTTATTACCAAGACTTAAGGGGTAAATTTGGAAGTTTGATCCAAATTGGAAAACTGGTGATACACTCTTCCTTGGCATCGAATAATGGATGCCACTACTTAGGAGAAAAAGAAGTGACGGTCCCAATGCCATTTTCCACCTAAAATAACCTTTACATTCGTCTTCAACATGGAAATAATCCCTATCCAACCACATGAAAGGAGGTGACAAATAGGGTTGTAGCCCAATAGTGGAGTTTATTCCTTTTCCATCGATGCAGTAACAATTTTCACTGCCATCCTTCTACCCACAAACTTATCGACTATGGAACGACCTTCCAACTCTGTAATTTGTGCGACTTTTAAATCATCCCCTACCACAAGTGCCACATTTCCAACCCGAAATTTGATAGTTTTCTTTCGTTTCTTATCAGAGCTCCTCTGGCTCCCTGCACCAACACCTTCTCTCCGCACTAAGGAAGGCGAGTTAACAGATAGATCAACCCCATCTATAGGATTGTCATGGCACATTGAACGCCACTTCGACTTTACCACCTTGTTCAATGCCAAAGCATGTGGCGTCAGAGAGTTACTTGAATCGCCCAAGGAAATTCACTGACTTATCTCCACATGAACTCGATTCATGCCAATTGTACCTGCAATGTTTGCATGGTGAGGAGGGAAGAGCTCCTAACGACCATCTGACAAGGGGGCCCTCAGGTCGCACCTTAACCCATGTGAATCTCCCTCGTCAACTATGTGATGTACGCCATGGTTGATTGATAGGTTTGAGAAGATCTTTGACTGTAACAAGAAACCCTCAGAGTAATCAACCAAAGGATTGTAACTGTCCATATTGCTTAGGCTATGACCCCAAATTGTGACGCCATGACCCATGTTGATGCCATCAATCTTATCCAAGGAACCCTAAGTGGAGGTCACAAGTTCAAATCCAAAGGGGGGTAGGGTATGTATAGCTCCATAGACTTTAGCAGTTAAATCACTACACGAAGACAATCCCTTGTCCCCCAAACAAGAGGGTCTCATACACTAGTTTGGTATATGGCTTGGTCGTGACCTTAAAATTAGATTATTATTATTATTTAATAAAAACTAATAATAAATTAATTAATTAAAAAATTAAAGAAAATAATTATATATTATACATTTTAGTTTTAGTTTGAATGGTGGAAATTTTAATTTAAAGTTTTATAAAACATTATCATGACATGAAATGTAGTTTAGAGTGGGCCTAATGGTTAAGAACATGTGTTTCCTCTTAAGAGGTCACAAGTTCAAATCCAGAGGGGGGTAGGGTATGTATACCTTCGTAGACTTTACAAATAGATTATTATTATTATTATAAATAGAGAAATCATTTAGTTAAAAAAAACATGTATAGATAAAATAAAAAAAAGTTGGTATGTATACCTTCGTAGACTTTACAAATAGATTATTATTATTATTATAAATAGAGAAATCATTTAGTTAAAAAAAACATGTATAGATAAAATAAAATAAAAAGTTGATAAATGAAAAATATAAAGATTAAAAAAAGATAATTATATATTATATATTTAAGTTGAATGTTGAAAATTTTAATCTAAAATATTAATTAGCAAATTTAGTGAATTCTATTATTAAATATTTTTTATTTTTTAATTTAATTTTAAAAAGTTAATAATATTTTGTTTTCATATGTATTATATTATATTAGTAAATTTAAAAGAAATAATCTTTTTCAAATTTGGAAGAAAACTTAGTTGAATTTAGAAAAGTTCATAGAAAAGTTATGTGGAAAAAAACAAAAGATATAAATATATCTCAATCTTTACATTAATCGATGCTTTTAAATTTACAAATAATCTTTACATTAATCGATGCTTTTAAATTTACAAATAGGTATATTAATTTACATTGTGTTTCATGGAAATTGTTGTAAGTTGTACATAGTTTCAATGCTATATATTGGTTAATAGATTTATTTTGTTGAAAGAATTTTAATTTAATAATGCTTAAATATTAATTATTTTGTATTTATAATTTCAAATAATTTATTTATAAATAAAAGAATTTAAATGAAATTTTTATTTTTCAAAAATAATTAAATTATTTATAAAAAAAAATACATAAAAAATTATAAAATTATTTTTTTTTCAATTTTATATTAGATAAACTCTTCACTCATATTTATACCATTTATTTTTTTAAATTAATTATATAAATATTTTAATGGAGGAATAGAATACACCCTTTAAATTTAAACAATATCTTATTCACTTAGTATCAAGATTCTCATTATTTTACCAACAAACTAGTATATATACAAAAAAAAATGTTTTTTTCTCACAAACAAATTCTTCTTTAATACAAAAATAAATAAAAGTTTGAATTATAAGAAAAACTATAAAAAATAATAAATAATAAATAAAAATCTGAATTATAAAAAATATATATATTATATATATATATGAATTAGTTCCTAAGATACCTAATTTTACAAATTCTTATTAAATAAAAATCTGAATTATAAAGAAAAAAATATTATACATATATATGAATTAGTTTTTAATATACCTAATTTACAAAATGACAATTATACTCCATATTAATATTAACAATATACTCTCCCGGATGGGGTGCCACGTAGTAACAGGAGGTCGCATAGCCTGCCCCAGACCCAAGCCATAAATATGACAGGTCATCTCCCTTCACCTCAGTCTTGAATGAAGGGCAACCATTATTGCCTGCAGAGAAGGGGAGGACAACTCCCTCGTGTGAGGATTATGGCGGCACCAAGTTGTAATGGCAAAGGCGGGATGGGTATAGTGGTCATGTCGAGCTTGGGCTTATCTCTCTTGCTCGGACGGGGTTGGCTCTCTTTCTCTCTCGCACTCCACCACCCTGCCCGCTCGGAGAACGGGACCTGTCAGCAGTGGATTTTCATCTCGGTCACCCAAAGAATTATCAGTCTTCCTGGCCTAGCCATGCCAAGGGAGAGGGGCAAGCCGAGGCACGGCCCAGCCTGGTATAGTTTAGCAGCTCAACAAAGACGAGTGCAGCAGCTAGAACGCATCATGTCCATAGCTCAGACTCAGCGCTTGGAGAAGCCAATGGCATATGTCGAGGAGGAGATTCCGGACGAACCCATCCAGGTTCCTCCAGAATCTCTCCTCTTCACAGTTCCAGATGATTTGCAGTTCCCCAACCATAATACAACGAGCACAAGCACCCAGGTTGTCATGGAGGGGGCCACCTATATAGTTGAGGAGGAATTCCCAGGGGAATTCCTCCATTTGGATTCAATTGCATCAATTCAGGACATTGACAACCAAATTGGGACAGAGGCGGAGACGGTCAAGGAAATGGAGATCACGGGCACTACGCAGGATGACATGGGCGCCACAGTGGAGGGCCACCCAGTCTTGACGCCTCCACCGCTCTCCCTGAAATTTGCCCTGCTCTGCCACCTTTCTTCAACCCGGAGCAGCTCGAGCTCATCTTCGAGCTAAGGAGCCAGATGGCAGACCAAATATATCGGGACACGCTCATGAGTCAGCGGATCGACATGATTTATGATGCATTCTCAAATGCACCGACAATTCAGAGCTACCCAACTTGTGCGAGGCCTTTCGTGCTCCATTCCAAGGACAACCCTTTCACCGAAGCTCCGGAAGACATACCCCCAGGTGCTAATGTGTAATTTTTAGTTCTTTACTATGGATACCTCGCACAATCTCTACCCAACTCTATGTACTGGGATGATGCATTTTTACAGTTTTGTTCTCTTTTTTCACTTGGTAGTTTATCTTAGATGCCTAGAACAATTTTCTAAGAACATGAATCTACCGCCTACTCTGGTTTCCATATAGCAGGGCAGATGACCACCTACTCTGGTTTCCATATAACAGGGCAGATGACGAATAGTTATTTTGTCTAAAAATATCACAATCTACAACCTTTTTTGGTTTCCACTAATTTAACAGAACAAGTGACAAACTGATAACATGTGACATTTTTATACTATAAAAGCACAACAATAGGAAACACCTTTTTTATTTAAAAAATATATATTAACAATATATTCTCAAAATTATTAAAAATATAATGTTTGTAAAGTTAAAATAATATGCTACGTGAGATCCTTTACATCTTTTGTAAAAAGTTAAAAAGATGAGTAATAAATTTTATTAAAAATATAATGTTTGTAAAGTTAAAATAATGTGCTCAGGTGAGATCCTTTACATCTTTTTAAAAAGTTAAAAAGATTAGTAATAAATTTGTGATGTTTTATTATTAGTAATTATTAATGTTTTATTTATTTTTTAAATAATAAAATTATATTATTAAAAACATTTAATTATAATATAATTTAAAATAAATATTTTAAACATTAAATGTCATTAATAATAATTTCACTTAAGTGAAAATTCAACCTCAAGTGACCATCACCTTCCTAAAATAATAATTATAATAATTTCACTAAAGTGAAAATTCAACCTCCAAGTGATCATCACCTTCCAAGATAATAATGATTAAGCTGAAATCTAGGCATATCTTCATCAAACAAAAAATTAAAAATTTAACCCCTTATTCACTTAGTAAGGAGATCTCAATTATTTAAAGTTTCAATTTATGTTTGGCCAATACATTGGTATATATATATTAGTTTGATGCTTTTTTATCACAAGCAAACTCTTATTTTATATATATATATATATATATGTTTGATGCTATCTCTATTTCTTTACAAAGAAACTCTTATTATTCCTTGTCTTTTGGGTTGAGTGATTTATAGTAATCGATTTTTGTTTTTCATATTAGTTTGGTTCAAAAATCAAGGATTTTTCTTTGTTTTAAAGTAAGATTTTGAGAAATCATACAATTAAATTTGAAAATCCATATCAAGTTACTCAAGTTTTGAGTTGGAGGTCTTATTTAGCCTCTTTCCGAGGCAGGAGAGCATAATACTTTAGCTTTAAATCAATTTCATGCGCACCTTCAAACAAAGATTTCATGAGTAATTTTTCCAAGTCAAGTAATGCTAGAACTAAGTCTAGCATTACTTCCATCACATTAAATGTTATATCGTTTTTGGACTAGCTTAAGCAAAGTTTTCATAATATGAATAGAAAGTGACACATACTCCCTACAAATGTTTTGCTTCATGCATAGTTATGCACGTTGTCTCCCATAGCTATGACACCTGCTATGTTGTGTCACCTAGTTATCACACCTTGATTCAAGACAAGCAAGAGGAGCAAGGAAGGGCCTCCTCTTCTATCCATTAAGTCGAGCAAGAAAGGGCCTCCTCTTATATCCATTAAGCAGAGAGCTGAGCTTCAACTTCTTACTTCCTGCACAGTTAGGTATGTTCTTGTATTCTTACTTCCTACACAATCTGGTCCATTCTTGAACTGGTACTAGACATACCTTAACCGAGAAAAGGTTGAATGCACTAATCTACTTGAGCTTACCAGAGTTAAGGCTAAATCTCTACCTAAGGAAAGTCTAGTACTCGCGAGGGAGAGTGTGAAGAAGAGCCTCCTCGTCCTGTTGTGATTCATCTCCAAGTTCGACAAAGAAGGATTGAGCATCGTGGACAGGGTCTCCATATGGTTGTGCGTCAGAGGTTCCTTCACTCAAACAGGCTTGCAGCGGCCTCCCCCATCTTCTGATAGAATCTTGGGATCGCCATAGCTCTAAACCTTTGGAAGGCCTATTTTGATTGTCATAACTAAACAACTTCTGGAAGTTCCATTCTGAGAAGCTCCGGCCCATTCGCCCTGCGACCATGGTACCCTCCTCTTCCTCTTCCTCTTCTCCAATTACAACTATGGAGTTCACTTCGATATCGTCTGCAAGGGAGAATGGACAGATTCAAGAGGAGAAAGGAAGGGCCTCCTCTTCTATCCATTAAGCAGAGAGATGAGCTTTAGATTCTTACTTCCTGCACAGTCTGGTCTGTTCTTGTATTCTTACTTCCTACACAGTCTGGTACGTTCTTGTACTGGTACTAGACATAACTTAACTGAGAAAATGTTGAATGCACTAATCTACTTGAGATTACCCGAGTTAAGGCTAAGCCGCTGCCTAAGGAAAGTATGGTACTCGTGAGAGAGAGTGTGAAGAAGAGCCTCCTCGTCCTGTCGCAATTCATCTCCGAGTTCGGCAAAGAAAGACTGAGCACCATGGATAGGGTCTCCATATGGTCGTGCATCAGAGGTTCCTTCACTCGGACAGGCTTTCAACGGCCTCCTCCATCTTTTGGCAGAATCTTGGGACCACCATAACTGTAAAAATCTAGAAGGCCTGTTCTAACTACAATAACTGAACAACTTCTGGAAGTTCCATTTTGAGATGCTCCGACCCATTCGACCTGCGACCATGGTACCCTCCTCTTCCTCCTCCTCTTCTCCAATTATAGCTATGGAGTTCACTTCGATATCATCTGCAAGGGAGAATGGACATATTCAAGAGGAGCAAGAAAGGGCCTCCTCTTCTATCCATTAAGTCGAGCAAGGAAGGGCCTCCTCTTCAATCCATTAAGCAGAGAGTTGAGCTTCAGCTTCTTACTTCCTGCATAGTCTGGTCCATTCTTTTATTCTTACTTCCTACACAGTCTGGTCCATTCTTGTACTGGTACTAGACATAACTTAACCGAGAAAATGTTGAATGCACTAAACTACTTGAGCTTACCCTAGTTAAGGCAAAGCCTTCGCTTAAGGAAAGTCTAGTACTCACGAGGGAGAGTGTGAAGAAGAGCCTGCTCATCCTGTCGTGATTCATCTCTGAGTTCGGCAAAGAAGGAATGAGCACCGTGGAGAGGGTCTCCATATGGTCGTGCGTTAGAGGTTCCTTCACTCAGACAGGCTTGCAGCGGCCTCTCCATCTTTTAACAGAATCTTGGGACCGTTATAACTGTAAACCTTTGGAAGGCCCGTTCTAACAGCCATAACTGAACAACTTATGGAAGCTCCATTCTGAGACACTCTGGCCCATTCGCCCTACGACCATGGTACCCTCCTCTTCCTCCTCCTCTTCTCCAATTACAGCTATGGAGTTCACTTCGATATCGTCTTCAAGGGAGAATGGATAGTTTCAAGATGAGCAAGAGGAGAAAGGAAGGGACTCCTCTTCTATCCATTAAGTCGAGCAAGGAAGGGCCTCCTCTTCTACCCATTACGCAGAGATTTGAGCTTCATATTCTTACTTCCTACACAGTTTGTTCCGTTCTTGTATTCTTACTTCCTGCACAGTCTGGTCCATTCTTGTATTGGTACTAGACATAACTTAACCGAGAAAATGTTGAATGCACTAAACTACTCAAGCTTACCCTAGTTAAGGCTAAGCCTCCACTTAAGGAAAGTCTAGTACTCGCGATGGAGAGTTTGAAGAAGAGCCTCCTCATCATATCGCAATTCATCTCCAAGTTCAACAAAGAAGGACTAAGCACTGTGGATAGGGTCTCCACATGGTCGTGCGTCAGAGGTTCCTTCACTCAGACATGCTTGCAATGACCTCCATCTTCTGACAGAATCTTGGGACAACCATAAATGTAAACCTCTGGAAGGCCCCTTCTGACTACAATAACTAAACAACTTCTGGAAGTTCCATTCTGATGCACTCTGGCCCATTCTCCCTATGACCATGGTACCCTCCTCTTCCTCCTCCTCTTCTCCATTTACAGCTATGGAGTTCAATTTGATATCTTTTGCAAGGGAGAATGGACATATTCAAGAGGAGCAAGGAAGAGCCTCATCTTCTATCCATTAAGCTGAGCAAGGAAGGGTCTCCTCTTCTATCCATTAAGCAGAGAGTTGAGCTTCATCTTCTTACTTCCTGCACAGTCTGTTTTGTTCTTGTATTCTTACTTCTTGTACAGTCTGGTCCATTCTTGTACTAGTACTAGACATAACTTAACTAAGAAAATGTTGAATGCATTAATCTACTTGAGCTTACCCGAGTTAAGGCTAAGCCTCTGCCTAAGGAAAGTATGGTACTCACGAGGGAGAGTGTGAAGAAGAGCCAACTTGTCCTATCGCAATTCATCTCTGAGTTCAGCAAAGAAGGACTGAGCATCGTGGAGAGGGTCTCCATATGGTCGTGCATCAAAGGTTCCTTCACTCGAACAGGCTTGCACCGACCTCCTCCATCTTCTGATAGAATCTTGGGACCGCCATAACTGTAAACCTCTGGAAGGCCCCTTCTGACTATAATAATTGAACAACTTCTGGAAGTTCCATTCTGAGATGCTCCAGCCCATTCACCCTGCAACCATGGTGCCCTCCTCTTCCTCCTCCTCTAATCCAATTACAGCTATGGATTTCACTTCGATATCATCTACAAGGAAGAATGGACATATTTAAGACAAGAAAGAGGAGCAAGGAAGGGCCTCCTCTTCTATCCATTAAGTCAAGCAAGGAAGGGCCTCCTCTTCAATCCATTAAGCAGGGAGCTGAGCTTCAACTTCTTACTTCCTGCAGTCTGGTCCGTTCTTGTATTCTTACTTCCTGCACAGTCTAGTCCGTTCTTGTACCGGTACTAGACACTTGAGCTTACTCGAGTTAAGGCTAAGCCTCCGCCTAAGGAAAGTTTGGTACTCGTGAGGGAGAGTGTGAAGAAGAGCCTCCTCATCCTGTCGCAATTCATCTCTGAGTTCGTAAAAGAAGGATTGAGCACCGTGGAGAGGGTGTCCATATGGTCATGCATCAGAGGTTCCTTCACTCGGACAGGCTTACAACGACCTCCTCCATCTTCTGACAGAATATTGGGACCGCCATAATTGTAAACCTTTGGAAGGCCCGTTCTGACTACCATAACTAAACAACTTTTGGAAGTTCCATTCTGAGACGCTCCGGCCCATTCACCCTGTGACCATGGTACCCTCCTCTTGCTCCTCCTCTTCTCCAATTACAGCTATGGAGTTCACTTCGATATCATCTGCAAGGGAGAATGGACAGATTCAAGAGGAGCAAGAGGAGCAAGGAAGGGCCTCCTCTTCTATCCATTAAGCCGAGCAAGGAAGGGCCTCCTCTTTTATCCATTAAGCAAAGAGATGAGCTTCAGCTTCTTACTTCTTGCATAGTCTGGTCCATTCTTGTATTATTATTTCCTGCACAGTTTGGTCTGTTCTTATACTGGTACTAGGCATAACATAAGCGAGAAAATGTTGAATGCACTAATCTACTTGAGCTTACCCAAGTTAAGGCTAAGCCTCCCCCTAAGGAAAGTCTAGTACTCGTGAGGGAGAGTGTGAAGAAGAGCCTCCTCATCCTGTCATGATTCATCTTTGAGTTTGGCAAAGAAGGACTGAGCACCATGGAGAGGGTCTCCATATGGTCGTGTGTCAGAGGTTCCTTCACTCGGACAGGCTTGCAGCGGCCTCCTCCATCTTCTGATAGAATCTTGGGACTGCTATAACTGTAAACCTCTAGAAGGCCCGTTCTAACTGCCATAACTGAGCAACTTCTGGAAGTTCCATTCTGAGATGCTCTGGCCCATTTGCCCTGCAACCATGGTGCCCTCCTCTTCTCCAATTACAGCTATGGAGTTCACCTCGATATCTTCTACAAGGGAGAATGGACATATTCAAGACGAGCAATAGGAGCAAGGAAGAGCCTCATATTCTATCCATTAAGCCGAGCAAGGAAGGGTCTCCTCTTCTATCCATTAAGTAGAGAGTTGAGCTTCATCTTCTTACTTCTTGCACAGTCTATTTTGTTCTTGTATTTTTACTTCTTGTACAGTCTGGTCCATTCTTGTACTAGTACTAGACATAACTTAACCAAGAAAATGTTGAATGCATTAATCTACTTGAGCTTACCCGAGTTAAGGCTAAGCCTCCGCCTAAGGAAAGTATGGTACTCGCGAGGGAGAGTGTGAAGAAGAGCCAACTCGTCCTATCGCAATTCATCTCCGAGTTCGGAAAAGAAGGATTGAGCATCATGGAGAGGGTCTCCATATGGTCGTGCATCAGAGGTTCCTTCACTCGAACAGGCTTGCACCAACCTCCTCCATCTTTTGATAGAATCTTGGGACCGCCATAACTGTAGACCTCTGGAAGGCCCGTTCTAACTATAATAACTGAACAACTTCTGGAAGTTCCATTCTGAGACGCTCCAGCCCATTCTCCCTGCAACCATGGTACCCTCCTCTTCCTCCTCCTCTTCTCCAATTACATCTATGGAGTTCACTTCGATATCGTCTATAAGGGAGAATGGACAGATTTAAGACGAGAAAGAGGAGCAAGGAAGGGCCTCCTCTTCTATCCATTAAGTTAAGCAAGGAAGGGCCTCCTCTTCTATCCATTAAGTAGAGAGCTGAGCTTCAGCTTCTTACTTCCTGCACAGTCTGTTTCATTCTTGTATTCTTACTTCCTGCACAAGTTGGTTCATTCTTGTCCTGGTACTAGACATAACTTAACCGAGAAAATGTTGAATGCACTAATCTACTTGAGCTTACCCAAGTTAAGGCTAAGCCTCCTCCTAAGGAAAGTTGGTACTCGCGAGGGAGAGTGTGAAGAAGACCCTCCTCGTCTTGTTGAAATTCATCTCTGAGTTCGGAAAAGAATGATTGTGCACTGTGGAGAGGGTCTCCATATGGTCACGCGTTAGAGGTTCCTTCACTCGGATAGGCTTGCAGCAGCCTCTTCCATCTTCTGACAGAATCTTGGGACCGCCATAACTGTAAACCTCTGGAAGGCCCGTTCTAACTGCCATAACTGAACAACTTATGGAAGTTCCATTCTGAGACGCTTTGGCCCATTTGCACTGTGACCCCTCCTCTTCTCCAATTACAGATATGGAGTTCACTTCGATATCGTATGCAAGGGAGAATGGATAGATTCAAGATGAGAAAGAGGAGCAAGGAAGGGCCTCCTCTTCTATCCATTAAGCAGAGAGATGAGCTTCAGCTCCTTACTTCCTGCACAGTCTGGTTTGTTCTTGTACTGGTACTAGACATAACTTAACTGAGAAAATGTTGAATGCATTAATCTACTTGAGCTTACTCGAGTTAAGGCTAAGCCTCTGCCTAAGGAAAGTTTGGCACTAGTGAGGGAGAGTGTGAAGAAGAGCCTCCTTGTCCTGTCGCAATTCATCTCTGAGCTTGGAAAAGAACGACTGAGCATCGTGGAGAGGGTCTCCATATGGTCGTGCATCAGAGATTCCTTCACTCGGAGAGGCTTGCAACAGCCTCCTCCATATTCTGACAGAATCTTGGGACCGCCATAATTGTAAACCCCTGGAAGGCCTGTTCTGACTGCAATAACTAAACAACTTCTGGAAGTTCCATTCTGAGAAGGTCCGTCCCATTCGCCCTACGACCATGGTACCCTCCTCTTCCTCCTCCTCTTATCCAATTACAGCTATGGAGTTCACTTCGATATCATCTGCAAGGGAGAATGGACAATGATAATTAGAAATTTAGTCGTAGATCGTCGTCCTCTGCTATGTTCAGCTAAAGGTGGAGATATAGTGTGTCGAGGCTTTCAATTATGACGCCTTCTCCCCAACTATTCTCTATTCAGTGAAAGGTCGAGATGACCACTTTCATGCTTTGGCTGGTGTCTGAATTCGTGAGGGTACACTTGACAAAAAATATAGGTTGGGCTGGAAGGAGAAAGCTCCAAAACTAGAAAAAATGCAACTATGATACTTGACAATTCTTCTAGCTTAGAGTAACCATTAACAGTAAGGTCATGAATATTTTTCCATTGCACCTGTGTTGTTCCTTGCCTTCTCTACATGTTTTTATCGTTGTTGTTTATTGTCGTCTGAGAGCCCATTTCCAATACCATTACCACTTTCATGCTTTGGTTGGTGTCTGAATTCGTGTGGGTACACTAATTAAATCTTAGAAGCATACAACTATGCCCTTGGCCTTTGCTCGAAACCGACTAACATGACGAAACCCTAACAAGATAAATGCAATTATAACCATAATTGTTGCGGAAATCAATCTTTGAATTCACAATACTTCCAAAGCCTTTATTCTCCCGGAAAACAGGATCAGAACTAGGAATTGGTCGTCTATTTCCAGGAATGAATCGATCTTCGAACACTTGACTTGTCTGAAATAATGGTAATTTGAACCAAATCTTCTAGATGCAGCGATCATTCAACCCAACAATAATAGGAAGGGCAATCAATTGTTAAGCTAACGAGATCGACTGCTAAGCTTATTTCTCGAAGTTCCATTCAAGTCATATGTTGCCATGCAATTAAAGAGACAAGTCTCATCTACCAGGAGCATGATTTCCACATACTTCCCATGCAAAATCGTGGTATGACAGATGGAGGAAAGATTGGGAACCGTCAGATGGACACGCGTCACTTGAGAAGTCTCTCCTCACAACTTTTTCACGGCATTAGTTTCAAAGAGACTTATGATAACTCTGTAGAAATGAAATGTAATCATAGCTACCACATTTAAGACTCTAGTTGAACTATAACTAGACTCTTCAGTAAACCTCTATTTCGAAACAACTTCAAAAATCTAGAAATTTATGCATCAAAATCCTCTCGTAAATTTTTAGATTGATACAAACTCTTCTGCATTTGTAAATAAATATGGTTCTTTGAGTCAATGTAAAATCAATCATCCATTCAAGCTGTAATGAGTTAGTGAATTTTGTAGTTGAGCACAAAGGCTGGTGCCTCTTAATCTAACAGTCTGGTATCAGAGCTAGGTGGATTGAGCGAGAGTTTCGTTGAGAAGTTAAGTCAGAGTGTTAAGTAGAGCAGGTAAGGAGGAGTCACTTTTTGTGGAGGAGTAAAGGCGGTCCAAGTGAAGGAAATCACTGCATCTTGATCTTTTAATCTGGTATTTTCAGATGAGGAGCCCACAAAGCCAGAGAGTAGGCCACAGAACTGAGGGTTTAATCCAGATTGCTCAGGCGACAATACGAAGAGAAATCCGGTCAAGGGTTTATAAATTATTGACCTACATTAAAAAGCCAACCAATGCTGGAGAAAAAACAAATTATCAAGTCGAACTGCGGAGCAACAAGTCCCTGACTTTAGGGAAGTGGTATTTCTGCCTTCTTGGCAGGTACTTGTTGCTCTGCAACTACACTTGTTCAATATAAGATAAGAGTTTGAATTATGAGGAGAAAGCCTAAAAGAATTAAAAAATAATAAACATTTAAATGTATTAGTTTGTTAATTATGTTAACGATGTCTTCTTCACAATTATAAATAAAAAATATTTAAAATAAGTAAACATGTTTAAATTAACAAACTTTTATTTAATATAGTTTGATGATTTCTAGGGTTTCTGGTGTACTAAATGCAATTTTAATAGCTCTTATTCCAAAGATACTAGACCCTTTGTCTTTTAATGATTATAAGCATATCTCCTTGTGTAATTTGCTATATAAGCTTATTGTTAAAATCCTTTTAAACAAGATTAAGGAAGTTTTGTTGGTGAGCATTTTTGAAGAACAGTTTGGAATTATATTTAATTGTTGGATCTTATATGTTATCGAGACAACCTAAAGAGGGCCTCCATTCAATAAAAACTAAAAAGATCCTAGGAGTTGTCATGAAATTGAATTTAGAAAAGGCATATGAGAAGGTCAATTGGACCTATCTCAGGTTGGTTCTACTTTAGGTTGGTTTGGGTATGGAGGTGTTCAATTGGATTATGGGGTGTGTTACTTTATCAAATTTCGTTGTGCTAATCAATGGTTCTCCTACAAAAAATTTCAAAGGATCTAGGGAGCTTCATCAAGGATGTCTCTTGTCTCCATTTCTATTTTTTATTGTTTCAGAGGGTTTGAGAAAATTAATTCATGATGCAAGACCGAATGATTCTATTTAGGGAGTACTAGTTGATGAGCAGGATAGGCTGACACATTTGTTGTTTGTTGATGATATCATGTAATTTGGGGAAGGTTCGGTGAGGGAATGGAGAGTGTTTAAATCTCTCATTAGATATTTTTTCCTGGCCACAAGTATGGATATTAGTTTCAACAAATCTGAAATTTCTTCATTGTTCGAAAAATCCACAGTATTATCATTAGTTTGTTGACGTTTCAAACCCATATTAGGATCCAACTTCAGGACATAAATTCTCTATAATGAGATTTTGGAGGAAGTTGAAGCTCAGATAAGGCTAATGTTTGATTTCAGATTATCATATATTGAAGAAGATTTAAAATACCTAGGATATTATCTAAAACCAAACAACTATAGGGTAGTTGATTGGTTGTGGTTGGTAAAAAAGGTTGAAGCTAGGATCAATTATGGGTTTCATCATTGGCTATCCATTGGAGGTAGAGTTGTTCTACTAAAATCAGTTTTGGAGAGTATTTTGGTATATTGGTTTTCCCTTGCTCATGTGCCCAAGAGCATTCTAGATAGAATCAATAAATGTAGTTTTTGCTTTTTGTGGTCCAGTAAGAAACTGAAGGAAAGTATTCTATTGGTCAAATGGAAAACTTTAACAAAACCAAAGAAGGACGGGGGTTGGAAGAGCATTGGTAGCTTAAAGTCTATGGAATTTATTGTTTAATAGTTGCATGTGGTGTAGAATTATGCATCAAAATATATTAGAGCTCAGTTGGTGGAACAGTGTACCATAGCAGAGCATAAGTTTGTTAGAGGAGTATCTAATGATTGGAAAGACTAGTTATTTCCTTTTTTGTTCTCGATCGCTAGGTTGTCTGGAGGATAGGTAGAGGAACTTGTGTAAATTTGGGTGAAGACCCATGGGTTGGTGCAGATGTCAATTAACGACTTTCTCATTATTTACGTTGGTTTTTGCATGATTGTGGTTTCTCAGTCTTAGCTGATGTAGGATTTTAGGGGGCTCAGGCTAGATGGACTCAATGTTGGCTTTTGGAAAAAGAATTAGAGTTGAATGGTGCATTGATGAAAGAGTGGAGGGATTTCAGTAGGCTACTCTCCCATAATGTGATCTGGCTCTCTGATGAAGATGATGAGCTAGTGTGTTCATGCAACAAAGCTATGAAAGTATTGACAACAAAACTAGTGTATGAACCTCTTTCCTTTAACCTATATATAGAGGATCATAAGTGGTGGTGGCCTCTCTTTTGGAAGTAGATTGTCCTTTGAAGACTCGATTATTTGCTTGGCTGGCAATGGTGAGTCGAATTTTGACTTGGGATAATGATCAGAAAAGGGGATGGCAAGGTCTGAATAGATATGTTCTTTGTAAGGATAATGAATAGTTCATTGAGCATATATTTGTAACATGTTCTTTTACTATTCAAGTTTGGAAGGAAACCTTTTTAAGCTTGAATTGTCCTAATTCTTGGAACTACAATTCTTTGTATCAATGTACATGGCATTGGATAAAAGACCCATTTACCATATCATTCATTGATCTTCCATGCTTAGTGTTGTGGGCTATTTGGCTATATAGGAACCGAACCTTATTTGAAGGGGTTGTTGGGAGTCATGGTTTGGTGGCTCATAAGAT
Source organism: Picea engelmannii (assembly GCA_009831015.1). Lineage (NCBI taxonomy): Eukaryota > Viridiplantae > Streptophyta > Pinopsida > Pinales > Pinaceae > Picea > Picea engelmannii. The sequence continues at coordinate 205,145 of ML794807.1, read as the reverse complement.
TCACATTATATTCAAAGAATTAAAGAAAAAACATATAAATAAAGCTATTAGGACTAGATGCACCCATGTGTATGATACCTCAAGGGCCTGGAATTTTTTTTATGGTGCATGCCAGAGTGAACGTGGTCTTTCTGGTGCTAGTATGGTCTTCTATCTTTCATCTGAGAATTTTTATCTCTTGAAACTGGGAGTTGGTTAGGGGAAAAACTATCGAGCTGAGCTTATTGCTCTTTGGGCCCTTTTAACTTTTTCCATCTTGAAAGGTGTTAGTCAACTTCAAGTTATGGGAGACTCCAAGGTGATTGTAAACTAGTTTAATGGTTTTGCTTTGTTGGAAACTCAAGTCTTGTCTTCATGGCAATGCCAGGTAAGATAGTTGCAGGCTTCCTTTGTTTCTATCTCGATCAAGCACATTTATAGAACTTATAACAACCATATTGATTCTTTGTCGAAGGAAGCTCTTCGATATCTCGAAGGTCCTCTAATTTGTAATGAGTATCACAGGGGAGAGGTGTTGTTTGAAGATCATCTCTCTATTTTTTGAGTGCATTATAGTTCTCTCTAGGGTTGCAACTTCACTGTGGGTTTTTGGTCGAATGTGTATGATTTCAGATGACAGGTAGTTGGTAGTTAAATAGAGGTGGCAAGATGATTACTATTGGTAATATCTTTTGACAACTGGTAGTGAGATTTTGATCCTTGTTACACAAGGGATCTGACCATCTCAAATTGTGGGCAATTAACTCGATTTGATACATGAAATTTTAGACAAGGCTATACCTATAGGATTGAAATGTACAAGGAAATGGAGGTATTATCTGATATTTATGTTTCACATGTAAAGGTTTTTGGTACCTTGATTGGCCTTCCTAGAATGAGATAGCCCCAAAACGGAATGTGATGTATATTTTGATTTCAATTGGAATAACACAAATAAAGATTTTTTCTTGGGAACATAATAGTTTGATGGTTTTTCTCCATAAGCAAACTCTTATTTAATATACAATAGAGAAGAGTCTGAATTATGATAAAAACATTGTAAAAGAAGAAAATAAAATATTAAACGCACACACACATAAAGAGAGAGAGAGAGTCAGTTCATAAGGTACTTATAAAATTTATGAGATGACCTCCATGTTAATGTTGACGATGTCTTCTACACAACCACAAATAAGAAATGTTAAAAATAAGTAAAAATGTTCAAATTAAGTAAACTCTTATTTAAGGTGTACTCTAAACATTTTAAGTTTTAGACTTTTTTCTGTAACCATCACATGAATCCACGTACTCTAAACATTCTAGGTCTTGGAATTTTCTGACAACCATCACTGACTATACAATTGTTGGTTAAATCACAATTTCCTTTTGCTTAAAATGCATAAATGGATTCAGGGCCCGACGCAACCACTCAAATTTGCAATTCCAACAATTCTTGGTCGGTTTTGGGACAAATTCAGTTGGAAAAAATGCCCAAAAATAGTTCAAAATGCTTAGACTACGTACTTATTTAATATAGTTTGATGTTTTCTCGTCATAAGCAAACTCTTATTTAATATACAACATATCAGACTCTGAATTATGAGGAAAAAGTCATAAAAGAAACAACAAAAAATAAATGTATAATAGATAAGAGTACTAATTATGATGAAAAAGTTGTAAAGGAAGTAAACCAATGCAGATCCATCTTAAACTCGAATCTATCAAGCAATGAGAGGGATCCAATTTCTTAAGGTGTAATTATTATTATTATTCTTTCATTCTATGTCAAGTTATTGTTGTTTTATTTAATTAAGTCGACTTTATTTTTATAATAATAATATATATATTTTTAATTGAACCGACTTTATGTTATTTTTTAAATGTATTGTTATTATCTAACGCTAACGCCTCAACATCTCTCCCATACTTGGGGGTAAAGCACGTAGCTACTCCAGGTGCAAAAATATTAAACATTTACATACTTGAGGTTAATGTATATTAAACATTTATATACTCGAGGTTAATGTTAAATATATCTTCTCCGCAACTAAAAAAAAAAGTTAAAAATAAATATATTTTTAAATATATAATAAATAAGAGTTCGAATTATTATTATTATTATTTTTAACGAAAAACAAAAAAACTTTTTTATCTTGCTATTCCATTAGAATCAAAGATAAAAATTACATATCCACATATTGCCTCCGGCTATGTTAACTTCAAAAATTGTTTTCCAAAAACTACACCTTGACCTATCCTCCTTCAGAAGATTACTTGATTTATGTTCTATCAAAATAAATACATAACATCCTAGACAAATATTGATTGTACCATGATTACATAAATAAGATCTTTCATCTAAAAAGCTTATTATAGAAATCTACTAAAAAAGTTCAAAGTGGCCATTAGAGACCACCTCTCCCGCTCTAAATTCTTCATGACAACAATAGTCAGTGTTCCATGTGAGAGCCTTTTTAATATGTGTTGAAACTCAATAAAATCAAATTCTGCAATATAATCACAGATTCTTTTCCCCCACTGTTGATGAACAATGTTCCTTAAATTCACCTTACCTACAACCTAGTTTATGATGACTTGTGAATCTCCATAGACCTGTAAACTATCCAAATCCAACATTGATGCCATAGTAAATAAAATCCGTAGACCCATCAACTTTGCTTTAGTATTTGTACCATATCCTCCCCCCATCCAACCCCTGTAAAATCTTGAAGAATTAAGCTTTATAACAAAACATGCACCACATATTCCCCCTTTTACAACACCATGAAAATATCCTTTGACAAGGATTTCTGTCCCTAGCAAAGGATTAAGGATTTTGGTCACTTTCACACGCGATTGTTTGTGATACTCTTTGAAGTTGTTGACGATGTTATTAACACATAAATCCCACAGAAGAACCTTATTGTGAACAATAAGTTATTTTTAAATGTCCAAACACCCCAACATACAAACACCTTCAAGAGCCTTCAAGAGTTTATTATGGCTTATCCAATGTTGCAGGTTGTCCTCCAATGACCACAAACCCCAACCAATTGTAAAATTCAAGAGACATTTCAAGCTATGCCAAATGTTCCTTGTGAAAACACATTGTACAAAGAGATGTTCAATAGATTCTTCAACATAATGACACAAATAACAATAACCAGGGCCCTACTTGATCCAAATGGATGTCGATGGCCTCCCACCTATTTCGACTGGCTCATTTTGGCAGTTTTTTCCTAGTTTTTGGGTCCCTGACTTCCGGGGTCGTTTTGAGGCCCTAAACAACGTTTTTAGGTCTCACCACAATTAGACTGTGAACGAAGTCAAAGTCTTACAACAACATGTGTATCCTTTGGATAGACCTTTCAAATGGGCTATCGTGCACCTAAAAAAGAGATAGTATGAAAAAGTTATGACCTCGGGAAGTTGATGTACTAACTTACCTAAACGAGGCCCACATGACTTTTGGTGCTTCATCTCCTAGGGTTAGGATTTTGGATGTCTAGGGTTTTTTACTTTCCTGTTTATTGTAAAAAGGCCTTCAGAGCCTCATTTTAATCATCTTCTTGCGAATGAGCACAACCATCACATCTCTTCTTAGAGATAAGCCACCACCATTCTAGCAAGCTTGTTTTCAATTGCATTTTATAGTTTCAGCTTATTTCCTTATTGAATAGAAATCAATTATTTGTTATTATGCGTTAAGCATCTTTTGACAATAATCTGTATTCATTTCATTATGCTCATAAATACGGATCAGTGGTATCAGAGTGGTCTGATCCTTGTCATTATTAATGCATGTCCCCAGCGAGGTCAGGGTACAAAGAATTGGTTCTCAAGCTTGTTTCTCTTGAGGACAAAAGCTCTCACATGCCCAAACAACCTCTCATGGAGGGAGAAAAGAAAGATGACGACACAAGATATCCCTTCAAAATGTTGCTCGAGGAATCCCTCACGCAACATAGGAACGATATGATGGATAGTTTTGCGCAAATCCTTCAGCGACTACCAACAGGCAATGCATCTTCCTCAAACGGAGGTGTCACCCCCTTCAAGGTAAAAATCAACTATGATATTCCTATATTTGAAGGTCAGATAGTCGCAGATGCTGTAGAAAAATGGTTGAATCTGCTAAAAGGGTATTTCTTTGTCCATAACTTCTCAAATAGAGAAAAGATCACTTTTGTGCTCCTCAAAGTCGTTCCCCATGTCAAGGATTGGTGGGAAACTTTCTGTGAGCAGAAGGAAACAAATGAACCCTCATTATTTACAGTCACGGTCACCTGGGAGTCCTTTGTGGATGTTATTAAGTAACAATACTACCATGTTGGAAGTTATGATGGCATGTACACAAAATGGACCACATTGCGACAGGAAAGAGACCAAGCAATGCTCGAGTTCACAAATATCTTACATACCTTGCGCACCAAGCTGGGTATCAAGGATTCTAAGTGACATCCGATGCTCAAGTATCGGGGCGGTCTGCATAGATACATAATGGAGTTTTTGGACATCTCATACTTAGGAGCAACCTATCGATATGTCATCAAAATCGAGCAGAAGCTCAAACAAAAGACGCTGCAATTTGGGCCTGGGAACCCCTCACAGAATGATCTAAAAATATCTTTTAATGACTATGGTTGAGTTATTATGCATGTGTTCATTAACCAATTAAGGAATCTTAATGAAAGAGGAAGAAGATATGAGAATATAGCATAGCCATATAACGATTTAAAGAACATAAATTGAGCAATAAACAACAGCAAACCATAACACCAATGTGATAATGGAGTTCGGCAATCTCACCTACGTCTCTGGGCCTTTCTCTCAGGGGGTGAGGCTTCTTTATTTATGTTCAAAGCTCAATAAGTACATCACAGCAGTGCCAAAAGGCTACAAGACTGATCTGGTCTTGTTCTCCCAGATCTCTAGAACCCAACAGAAGAAACGACACTCAAATCGGATGATCGGAGCTCCAAAAATGCCCCGCAAAGGTGTGCTCCTCAACAGCTTCCCTGCATAAAAATGGCTTTGGCTTGGCTTTCCTTCAACATAAAATTGCTCTGAATATCCCCTTCATGGCCTCAAGAAGGCTTCGTTTATATATATCTGGGGTTGGTTATCATCTCCCAACTTCCTCCCAAGATCTGGCCTCAAAAAGAGCCCAATATCCCCCAAAAATGGGCAAAACCCTCTAATAACAGGCTTAAATCCATATAAAAATCCAAAAGCCTAAGTATAAAACCCACTTCTACAACCAAAATTCAAAAATAGCCCCTAGGGTTGCGCGCATGCTCTAAAATGAGGTCATATGGCACTTAGGTGGCCAAGCGCCAGCCCAAAGGGTTGTGCGTTGGCCCTTAGCCCGAAATACCAGGTCACATGGCGGATTATAATAGGACCCCGCCCCAATTCTCACACCCAACCGTGCAGTTCTATCTCTGGGTCGTATGCAATAGAGGGCGTCGGTGGTTAAGCCCTTAGAATGAGGTACCGCACCCTTTCTATTGCAACTGTAGTGCAGAGCGCCCCTCTGAAAAGTTGTGGTCATATAATGTATAACACGTCTGTGGGCTGGGACTTAGCCCCAACCCCCTTCCGCCACCATTCAACATTTATTACACCATATATATATATATATATATATATATATATTAAAGTGGAATGGCTTAAACAAGTACCACCCTTGGCGCATTGGCATTCAGACCTTTCCCAAAGCTATAATTCCTCCAACAGGTCATGGGGTCGAGACCCATGAGCTCCACAAAGTTTTGCATATGAACCAAATGACCAACCACAAGGTGCCACGTGGCAGCCCAAATCTGGGCCACCTAGTATTGTTTAATTTGTTAAAGGACGCACCACTTGTCAACACGAGATTGGTCCAAATCTTATGCCCAGTCAACAACCGTACCTTCCACCCGTCTGCTCGATCTGCGTCCGTACCTTCCATGTGTCACTGTATAGTAGGTCCATGTGGCACATATACGAGCGTGCCATGTGTCACCCTTCTAGCGGTGACATGTGTCACATCCTGGTTGTTCCACGTCATCTGTACGGAACCTGCTGCCAACTATGCCTCTAACAAGTGTCACACTGCAATGTCAGCATGATGATTTCATCATGACATCATGTTGACGTCGGTGTTGACTTTTTTTTATTGTCGACCTGTTTGGCTTTTTTTTACCTGTTTGGCAAAACTATGAGAGTTTGATAACTCTCGCATATGACGTCCATTTGAGGGAGTAAATATATGGTCAGAATCAGTGCGACGAGCCAGTTGCAATGGAATTGGTTTCATCTGATTCTGAGAACTTTCATTTTTGAGCCTTTTCTAGACCTGAGGTGCCTCCTGGATCCGATTTTGGATCACACCTCCCCACTAAAGGACCTTTTGGTCCCCAAAATCTTACTAACTAGTCAACAAGCTCGAGATAGGCCACCCAACTTGTCCTCTGTCCCTGAACTCTGTCCTGTGCACCTATCTTATCAAGATCAACTGTAACACAATCATGACAACTGACAGCATATTGTTAGCCATTTGAACCCGGTCACATTTTACTTGAGCCACTACCATCCTTGTAGACAACATTACTAATGATAGCATCAAAAACATCACTGCAAATGAGTTGATATACTTGTAATATTTGCACGACATAAGCTTGTCTTGAAGCAAACTGTGATTGATTTTCCATTCAACAATCATTCCCTGTTCTTGCTTAAGATCTATTACTTGATTTGAAACAATTATAGGTTAGTTGCATGCTTGAACTGCCTTCTTTAATTGTTCCATAGTTTGAAAAGTTGTATTTTCTTTAACATGATGAGCATGAACCACATAATCTTGACCTGCTTTGGTTAATTGATATTGATTATTTGTCCTATAGAAGATTGCCTTACAATCATATAAATATGGACTACCTAAGACCATTCCACATTCACTTAGTGGCACTACATCACATGTTACCTCGTCCACATACTTAGATGAAATAGCAAATTTGATTGTGCACTACTTTGTTATGTGCATCTAATGATGGTTGCTTATCCATTTAAGTGTGTAAGGCTTATGATGTACTTGTGTTTTTAACCCCAATTGCTTAACCAATTCTTCTAAGATTAGATTAGATTGAGATCCACTATCGATTAATGTGTCTATCTTAGTGTGTCGCATGATTACCCTTATATGAAACAAGTTACTTCTACAATCAATGCCTTCACCAATTTTCCCTGTCATACCAACCAATGAGACCTTTGATTCATCACCTGAATCTGATCCCAAGTCTGTGGGTCGTGTTGTCGTTGCAATTGTTTGCCTCCCTTTATTTTCCTTGAACCATTTTGGCCTCTTCTCGAGATGAAACTACCAACATTTGTCCTCATCATGCCCCTCTTTCTTGCAATGCTTGCAAGAGGGCTTCTCTTCCTTTCTCGTCACTGCATTTTCCTTTTTTCCATGCCATTTCCTATTGTCCTCTTTCCTTGAAGACAATTCCCCTGATACACATGCTTTCCTTGCTTCAATATATGTCTCTTGAACAAAAACCTCATCAAGGTTAGTTGGTCCAAACATGAATACAGTGTTTCTAATGTGTGCAAGTAAACCTCGATATACTTCATAAGAGTTTCATGTGTATGTAAAGGGATATCTAACATCAATGCCATTTTTCGAAAGGCATATGTATATTCTTGCAATGTTTGTCATTTTCTTAGTTTTAAAGCTTTCCATTCAATTAATGTTTTTTCTTTATAGCTCAAAGGATATAATTGTTTCCTAAGTACAGAAATAAAACTTTTCCATGATGGAAATACATTACCCACTTGTTGCATCCTGTTTTGCAACTTGCTTTGCCACCATATGAGAGTTGTGCCTACAAGTCTTAAAGATGCCAACTTGATTTGTGTGGCCTCATCCTTGATCTGTTGCACACTGCAGTAAACCTCCATCTGCCTAACCCAATTGTCAAGTCTCTTTGCATTAACTTCACCATCATATATGGATAACTCAAATTTAACATCAAGTTTTAATAATGTCATTTCATTCTTATGTTTATGAACATGTTTCTTTGCATTGGATTTAGAACTTGAACTTGAAGAAGGAGGTGATGATGGAGGTGAAGGAGGAATTTGAGGATGATCCTCTCCTTCTTCACTTTTTCCCTTTGAAGATTCACCCAAAACTGGTTTCTTACATTCCAAGTAATCTTCATACAAAACTTTCATCATCTCCGACATGGAAAAGAAAGATTTTCGAAACTCTTTCTCATCCTGAGAAAGTCTCTCCTCCGATGCCATCTTCTCGGTGTGAGAAGTTGTCTTTCTCAATCCAATTAATGGATTCTCTTCAACAAGATCGCCTTCACCACGTTGTAGCTTTTCCCTGGTTAAGATGCAAAACTCAAATCCAAATGTCAACTTGCTCTGATACCACTTGATCCGAAAAGATCTTTTAATCACTATGGTTGAGTTATTATGCATGTGTTCATCAACCAATTAAGGAAGCTTAATGAAAGAGGAAGAAGATATGAGAATATATCACAACCATATAAACATGTACAAAACATAAATGAAGAAATAAACAACCACAAACCATAACACCAATGTGATAACCGAGTTTGACAATCTCGCCTACGTCTTCGGGCCTTTGTCTCAGTGGGTGAGGCTTCTTTATTTATCTTCAAATCTCAATAAGTACATCAAAACAATGCCAAAAGGATACAAGACTGATTTTTTCTTGTTCTCCTAGATCTCTAGAGCCTAACAGAGGAAACGACACTCAAATCGGATGACCAGAGCTCCCAGAAATGGCTCGCAAAGGTGCGCTCCTCAACAGCTTCCCTGCATAAAAATGGCTTGGTGGCTGAGGTGAAAGCCTATGAATCACATGTTGGTTCTAACTTTGAGTTATAACCAGAAAGGAGGAGACAGATCATTGACGCAGAACACAATGTTACCGTTGCTACCGCCAAGCTCCAACCCAGTGAACCAGATGAGCTAGAGGAAGGTGAGCAGCTTTTTCATTCACAGATGTGGGTGAAAGGTACCCCACTGCAGTTCGTCGTTGATAGCAGTAGCCAAAAGAACCTCATATCAACAGAGGTTGTCAAGCGACTCACCCTGCCAACAATGCCGCACCCATAACCCTAAACCATCGGATGGCTCCACCAAGGAAGCGACATCCGCGTCAACCAACAATGTCGCATGTCATACGACATCAAGCCCTTCAAAGACGAGGTATTGTGTGATGTTGCCTCTCTCAAATTTTGTAATGTTCTTTTGGGCCAACCATATTTATGGAAATTTCATGTTGTATATGAGTCTAGGCCTCGCAGTGTTATTATTACTTCGAACAATAAATTGTACATGATACTCGAGGTAGTCCCACCTAGTGTTATTTTCTTGATCTCTGCCAAGCAATGCAGGAAGGTCATCTCTCAAACGGAGAAGTTTTTTTTCTTCATGATTCGCTCTCAGAAGGAGCGAAAGATCATAGCCACATCTAAGGTCTCCGAGGAAAACCTCTCACCACAACAGAAGCAAGTGGATAAGATCGTGGAAGAATACTCAGATATCTTCTCCTCACCTATTGGGGTACCTCTGCACTGTCAGGTCAAGCACCCCATCGATCCGACCCCCGACGCATTGCTGCCCAATGGGCCATTCTACTGTCGCTCTTTGTTAGACAATGAGGAGATCAACTATCAAATCCAAGAAATTATCCACAAGGGGCACGTTTGTCCCAGCTCATTGCTTTGCAGAAGCCAATCATGTTTGTACAGAAGAAAGATGGAACATGGCGACTCTGCATTGATTACCGGGCCCTGAATAAAATCACAGTTAGAAACCGATACCCGATTCCCCGAATCAATGACCTCCTTGATCAGCTCACAGGTGCCAAACACTTCAGTAAGATTGATCTGAAGTCTGGCTACCACCAGGTCCCGATAGAAAAGATAGATGTATGGAAGACTGCCTTTAAGTCAAAGGAAGGTCTTTTTGAATGGTTGATCATGCCCTTTGATTTGACAAATGTTGCAGCCACTTTCGTGAGTATAATGGATGATATCCTACGACCATTCACCAATACTTTTGTAGTGGTGTATCTGGATGAAAGCCTCATTTACAACAAGACTTGGGCAAAACACTTGCAACATATTCCGCAGGTTCTACAAACCCTGCGACATCACAAGCTATATGCCAACTTGGAAAAATGCTCCTTCGACATGGACATGGTCCATTACTTGGGCTACATCGCTGATTAGCATGGCGTACATGTGGATCCAACCAAGATCCAAGTCATCCGTGACTGGCTAGCCCCAACCACACTCACTGAGCTTCGAAGCTTCTTGGGCCTTGCCAATTTCTACTGCAGGTTCGTGCTGGTATTCTCCCATATTGCATGGGCCCTCAACCAAGTAACCAAGGGTGGTGGTAAGGAGAAATTTGTGTGGGGTCGGCCCCAACAACAATCGTTCGATGATTTGAAGTAGCTCTTGTGCTCATCCCCAATACTTTCACTATTGGACCTACATCAACCCTTTGAGATCGAGACAAATGCTTCAGACTATGTTGTGGGCACCGTTCTCACTAGACATAGCCACCCCGTGGCCTATCATAGTGAGACACTCTCAGATGATGTCTGAAAGTATCCTACTTATGACAAAGAAATGTACTCCACTGTGCAAGCCTGCCGCTAGTGGAGACATTACATTCTTGGGAAGGAGACAATCATCAACACTGATCACAGGCCACTATAGTTCATCCAAACACAAGGCAAATTGTAGAATGTTTGTCATCAGAAATGGTCCACATACTTGCAATAATTCCACCTCAACATCAAGTATAAAACATGAAGCACCAATCGCGTCGTTGATTGCCTCAACACACCGCCAGTCGCAGCACTCACCATGGTTCCAGACTCTTGCAGACCTCTGGATGGCGCCAACTCTAAGAGATAGACCCAGACTTCGCCACCACCTACCAAATGTTGGGCGCAAACACAGTTGTTGATGATTTCCATCTTCATGATGGGTTGTTGTGTCGTCTGGGCCATATCTTTGTTCCATCAAGCAAGCGAGCGAAGCTGATCTGGGAATCCCACTACAATCAGGTGGCAGGACACTGAAGTGTCGAATAGACAATGGCAATGCTGCAGAAACATTTCTACTGGCCGAAACTTCGACAGGAGGTCAACAAGTATATCAGGTCATGCACTGCCTGCGTTATTGCCAAACCGACCACTAAGAAACAGAGCATGTACACCCCTCTGCCTACTCCTGACAGGCCATGGGAATCCATCTCAATGGACTACATGTCGGGCCTCTCGTCCACCAAGCGGGGAAATGACTGTGTTTTGTGGTTGTTCATCGCTTTTCTAATATGGTGATTATGGTCGCCTGCAAGAAGGGCATCACAACAGAGGCCACTCCAAGGCTCTTCTTTGAACGAGTCTGGGTACATTTTGGAATCCTACAAACCATTGTCTCAGATCAAGACAGTCGATTTCTCAGCACATTCTGGTCGATCCTCTGGTCACTACTGGACACCAAGCTCACCAAATCCACGACCTTCCACCCCCAAACAGATGGCCAAACTGAGGTCGTAAATCGAATGATCATGCATATCCTGTGCATGTATAATTCCAAGCACCCTCACACATGGGATGAGAGTCTTTCCTATGTTCATCATAGCTACAAACGAGCCCTGCATAGCTCAAGCGACCACAACCCCTTTTAGGTGGGGTTGGGATTCCAACCATTGGGTCCCATAGATGTTTCACTACCCCTTGCGCTCACCTCAGTCAACTCATCTCCTGCTCCAACTCAAGTTGAAAAATCCACCCAGTTCATTGAGCAGATCTAGCACATCCGCCAATAGATTTAGGATATCCTACAGAAGTCAAATAACAAGTACAACTAGCGCCATGATCAACACTGGGTGCCACATAAGTTTCAGGTGGGTGACAAAGTTTGGTTGCACTTGCAAAAAGAACGCCTTACAGGAGGCCATCGGAAGCTTTGTCCACTCTATTATGGGTTGTACACCATCACCAAGTTTGTGGGTGATAATGCTTTTGAGCTCAACATTCCTCTATTCCTTGGCCTGCACCCAGTGTTCAATGCAAATCTCTTTCGACCTTATTTCCCACCATTATTGGACACCTCAGAGATAACAGAACAACGGACATGAACATAGCTCAACACCGATTGCATACAACAAGCATCCAATTATCATATTGTGGATAAACAGGTCAAGGGAACTTGCCAACAAAGGATTCAACTTTATCGAGTTGTCAAAGTAGGACAACTCCTGCACTAGGGTAAGTGGCTCACCCAAGGCCAAATTCAACAGAAATTTCCTCATTTGATGGGGACACTTAATGCAATGGAGACCATTGCTTCATAAGGGGGGATGATTGATCCAGATGGATGTCGATGGCCTCCCACCTATTCCAATTGACTCATTTTGGCAGTTTTCCATTTTGGCAATTTTTTCCTAGTTTTCGGGTCCCTAACTTCCGGGGTCGTTTTGAGGCCCTAAACAACGTTTTTAAGGCTCTCCACAGTCAAATTGTGGACGGAGTTAGAGTCTAGCAACAACATGTGTAGTCCTCAGATAGAACTTTCCAATGGGATATCATGTGCCTAAAAGAGAGATCATACGCAAAAGTTACGGCCCCGAGAAGTTGATATACTAACTTACCCAAACAGGGCCCACATGACTTTTGGCGCTTCATCTCCTAGGGTGAGGTTTTTGGATGTCTAGGGTTTTCGACATTCATGTTTATTGTAAAAAGGCCTTCAGAGCCTCATTGTAATCATCTTATTGCGAATGAGCGCAGTCGTCACATCTCTTCTCAGAGATAAGCCGCCACCATTCCAACAAGCTTGTTTTCCGCTACATTTTACAATTTCAGCTTATTTCCTTATTGAATAGAAACCAGTTTTATTGTATATCTGTTATTCTGTGTTAAGCATCTTGTAGATGATTAAAATCGTAAACAATGAATTTTGCTTGTAAATTATTGCTTAAACCCTGTTATTTAACTATGTTAAAAATATAATACTAGTAGGTGGGACCCCTTTGTAGACTAGAGGTGCAAAGATAGATATATCACACATTTTTTGTTGTTATTTTTTATGTTGCCTACATAGTCCTACATTTTTTACAATGCAGTATTTGTTTCTTTTGACATGATAATAGGTGGATGATGCAATTTGTGGAATGCTTTTTGGGATGCAAAACAGTTCCATGGTTATGAAGAGCATGTTATTTACAGTTGCTATGATTTAACTTTATGATCTATCACCTAGCCACATATATGCAAGAGATATTTTAATGGTAGCATGAGTAAAACAAGGAAAAAACCTATGAAAAAAATCCTAAAAAGGTAACAAAGGGAAAGAAGTTATATGTTGAGCTATGATAAAGGACTATATGCAAGTTCGAATGGAAAATTTTAAGGGATATTAGTGTTAGTCCTAACTATTATGCTATTGTTGGTTAGTGGACTATGCGGATTTCATTAGATTTGAATGGGGCGCATATAGCATTGTAATATGTATTATGGCATGGAGTTATGGCAAGGGTTAACATGTAACTGATATTGGGTGGTGCACTAGGCAATGGATATCGTTGTAGATTTAGCATTGAATACATGGTTTAATTGTTGGTGAATGTGATGCTTGTTGGGTTGTCTCGTACTTTGAATTGAATAGGCCAGGTGATGGAAGCGACGTGCATTTACTGCATGTCACTCCATACTCCCCCTATCGCCCATCACCCTAGCATTGTTCCATTGTTGCATTTTTCGCTCTGTTGGTTATGAAGCTCCACATATTCAGGCTCTTAGAAGAAAGAAGGCTCGACCAACTCGTCATTTAAGCGTTTTTCCACAGATATGATTCTTATTCTCTCCATCCATGAGGTATTCTATGTTGTATGAACAAATGATGGCTCAATGATGCTTGGATTCTTTGTGTTCTTGAGATTTTCGACTGTGTAGATGTGTGTTATGTCTCTCTATGATGACTGTAAAATGTTTATGATTGCAAGAAAAGAAATGAGTATTTCAAGTTATGCATTGGATGTTGCTCGACCAACTTAGTATCATGAGATGTATCTATGGGATAATAAGTGAATTGCGGTACATATGGTTGTGCGTTGATGATGGAGGGTTTCAATTTGTGTATTACCATGGCTTATTTAGTTCCCTCACAGTCATGATTGTAACCCTTACCCAGTCACAGAAGGATTGCCAACAATTGTTGTGTTATTTTTTCAAACCCCGAGTCATGGTCGTTGGCCCGTTCTTACTATCTTTTCACCGAAGTATCCCAAGATCCAGTCTTGGGTGGCCCTAACATTAATATATGCATGCATGGTTGTGGATTGATACAAGTTGTATCTTGGCATTATGTCAAAAGGATGTGTGCATCCTCACTGGTGTGGTTGTCAAGTTGTTGGGCTCTTAAGTATTGGTTAGAGATGTTATATCTCTGTGTTTTGTTTTAATAACTACCAATGTTCATTTAAACTTCGCCTCTTCTCTGCGAGTGTTAAACGCACCATGTGCACTGGGTTATTTTACTCTGCCTGGATTTGCTCTCCTCGGGTGTTGATCATTGGTCTCGTCCAAGACTTGGAGCAATAAGTAAGATTGTGTGGCTCACTATTGTGTCTTTTTCGAAAGGTATTTTTTCCTGTGGTTGATATAAGTCTTGGAAGACCATCAACTCTCTGTGTTATTATTAAAAGATGAATGCGCTCTTGTTGTCTCCCTGCATTTTTTTTTTACAGAGCCCAATTTACATTCCAACTGTCTTTGCTCCCTTCGGGCACCTTCTGGGTTGTCAAGTATTGGTTTATTAGTGAAATGGTTATGGAGGTTTTAAAAAAGAAGAAGAAGAACACACTCTATCGTCGAGTCTTTCTCTCATCCTTCTATGATAAAATTGGTTGAACAAATAAAAATGGGAACATGCACTTGCATACAGTCGAGAGATGTCATCTTTTCATTATGGTTTCACTCACTGTGTTTTTACCAGCGTGGTCTTGATTGCATATGGAAACACCTGTGTGGTTTTTGCTAGGCCCGATCAGGGTTATGGTCAGTTTAAAAAATGATACATGTGTGTAGTTGGTTATGTTCGCTTCATATATTATATTGGATCATCGTACAAATTACCAATGGTTTTAAAAGAAAGTTATACACACAGAGATAACGCTTGGGTTTTATGTTTTGGTTGAATGTTGTTTCATTGCAAGATCTTGTCGATTGATATGATGAAGACTGTGTATAATCGGGCACATCTTGAAGTTTGTTCGTATTTGAAAAGAGACCTGTGTATATTTTAATTAAGCCCAATTCTAAATTGGTAAACAGTGGATGTTGATTGTTATTGCGATGCATTATGGATTATCAGGGATAGATGTCGAGCATATTGCTGTGTATTTTTTTTATTATTCTTAAAAAGAAAGAAAAGATCAATGCTTTGTTAAACATGAATGTTTAATGGAAATGTTGTTTTATTTATAAGTTATGATTGCACAGATTGTTATGAATCGAGAAATTATGGGAAATTTAATTATTGGAACAACAAACAATTTGGTATATAACTCAAAATCAATGAATGTTGGTGCTTTTTAGATTGATTCTAATACAGAGTTATGATTATTGATTATTTAATTTGTTTTATGAACAATATCCATTATCATCCCCTGTCATTTTCTCACTTTTTTCGCTCATTATGAATCCCCTCACAATCCCATATTCACTTTGCACGCCATGTTCTTAAAATTAAATTAAAATGGAAACTTTGTATTACAACAATTAAAGGATGACACAGAGATGGGTCACAATTGATATGATTTTGTTATTGTAACACAGTTGATTGTTTAATGATTTGTTGAGCAGTAATCATGTTCTTACTCCCTTTCATTTTATCACTTTTTTGCTCAATACAACCCCCTCAGATATCCCATAACCCTTATTCACCCCCTGCTCATTGACAAGTATTAAATGAATTTTATGGATTGGATTGCATGGGTCTGATGTGATTACTGAGCCAAACTTTGTTTCATATTAAAAGAGATGTCATGTATGGAGTGTTTAAGAAGCTAGTTGCTAATAAACGTTGCATACAGGATGAGCTTCTTCAGGAGAGGAAGCCATGGCCGAAATAACAGGGGTAGAGGGAATTGGAATAGAGGCCCTAGAAGGCCTAGATTTTTGATACATTTTGATGCAGATCCACAAGAGTTAAACCAGCTCTTCCAAGATGGATTTTTCAATTGGATTGGACAAGGGGTAGTCCAACATAGGCCAAAAAGGCCTCCCTTCCAACCCCATCATGTCCTTGGTATCCATGTTCCCCCTCATGTTTCATTACAACCTGAAGTCCATGAGAATGACGGATGGCAAGAGATTGTTCACCCAACAGTCTCCCAACATCGTGGCTGGCCCAATTTGTCTCTACTTGATCCTCCTTCGTCGATTAACCCAAATGTCCAAATTTTCCCTGCACACTCACCTGTTCAGTATTCCCACACAAGCAAGAGACTCAAAACCGAAGCCCATCACATGCATGATAAAGGAAAAGCGGGTGTTGTCCCCTCCTCTCCCTCAAGTGATTTAGCCAAATCGGTTTCATCCCGTGTGCACTTCAAAGATGACTTCTCTCATGTCATTAGTGAGATCAAGCCTAAAGGCTCCACACAGCCTAAGGCTAATTCAAAAAAGTCAAAGGGGGACAACAACAACAAAGGGAAAATTGCCTCCCAAAGTGGCAAATATGGTTTTTGAGTATATTTTATTGTTGATTGTTGAGAACTGTCGACTGCTGAAGTTTTTGGACATCATACTATTTTTGGATATTTTGGATATTATATGTTGGATATGGTTTAAAATATCATTGATATTTAATTTTCAAATTATGAGAATGATGATGGGAGCCACAATGAGTGATGTGTTTGATTGATTGAGTAGTTATGTTTATTTTTGTTAAGAAACTAAAGGGAGTCACAAGGGGTCCCACCTACTAGTTATTATTTATTAAAGACCCTTATTATTATTATATTAATTATTCCCCTAAACTAAAAGTTAGTTGAGTTTTTGTTAACTTAACTAAAAGAGGTAGTTGAACTACCTCAACTAATTTGGAATGCT
>ML794807.1:147668-177064 GCA_009831015.1 Picea engelmannii | reverse complement strand
CGATCATCGGCAAATGACCCTCCATGCTCTTTAAATAGAGATCATGGACCAATCGGGTGTTAAGCCACAGATCAATGGTCGTTAAGATCAAGGAGAGTATGAACCGTCGGATCACTCTATGTCGGGAACATATCGTGACCGTCAGATTGCCTAACTACGAATGCATACTAATGCATACTAAAGAAACACACTTTTACCTAACGACATATTAGACCAAGTAGATCTTAACTAACTCCTAAGTGTCTAAATATCCTAACAATGTGCCCCTTTTGAAGAAGCTCATGGATCTGGCACCTGATTTCGTCATTTTCATCAGGGAGCGACGATATACTGGTCCATTAGGTAGAGGTGCATAGGGGGTCAGATCAATTGGATGCTTGACTTGGCAATGCATCGGTACCCTGATGGGTGAGGAGAAGATGTCTCAGTATTCTTTCGCGTTCCCATCTACTTGCTTCTGCTGCAAAGAGAGGTTCTGTGTAGAGGCCACAGATGTAGTGGTGACCTTCTACTTACTGTGAGCACGAATCACAAAGAAGACAAACTTATCGGTCTATGAAATGACCTTACTACATTGCTTAGCAGAGATTAAAGAAGTAGCGGTAGGCGGCGCTACCTATGGTATCCTGTACAATTGTTTACCCAAAGTAATAATAACACTGCGGGGTCTAGACTCATACACAACATGATTCTTCCACAAATATGGTTATCTTAAAAGAACATCACAAACTTCAAGGGGAGCAATATCACACAATACCTCATCTTTGAAAGGCTTGATGTCGTAGGGTAGACGACATTGTTGGCTGACACAAAGATCTCTTCCTTGGCGAAGCCAATCGATGGTGTAGGGTTACGGGTGTGGTGTCATTGGCAGGTCCAGCCACTTGACGACCTCTGTTGAAATCAGGTTCTTCTGACTATCGCTATCAATAATGAAATCAAGCAGAGCCCCCTTTACCCACATATGTGAGTGAAAGAGGTGTTCCCCTTTCTCTGGTTCTTCTGGTTCGCTTGACAGGACTTTGGTGTTAGCGACAGTGGCACTCGGTTCAACATCGATAATCTGTTTCCCTCCTTTGGCATTTGATTCGGAATTAGAATCGACCTCTGACTCGGAAGCCTTCATCTTGGCCAGGATTCGCTGCTTGGAGCAACATTCTTCAGTGTTGTGCCAAGGGATTTTATGATACTCACACCATTTCCTTGTGTCCTTCTTTGTCTTCTCATTGCCCTTCTTGTGTTGCGGCTTGGACTGGTTGTCCTAAGAGTGGCCATGTTTACTCTGTCCCTTACTATGTGGGTTGGGACCGCCTTTGCCCTGCTTCGGTTGTGAGGATTTTGCAGACCCAAACTCTTGCCTCTTCTGCTTAAATTTCTGCTCTGATCTTGACAGTGTATCTATAAGCCATACCCAATGAGGTGATGTCTAGAAACTCCATTTCTGTTTGAATGTATCTATGCAAATAACCACAATATTTGAGCACCAGATGTCGCTTAGAGTCTTTGATACCCAACTTGGTGCACAGGGTATGGAAAATATTGGTGAAATCTGGCACTGTCTGGTCCCTTTCTTGACGCAGGGTGGTCCATTTGGTGTACTGGTCCTCGTAGCTTCCAACAAGGTAGTGTCGTTCTTTAATGGCACCCCAGAAGGAATCCCATGTAGGGGCAACCACAAATATTGTAGATTCCTCTATGACCCTTTGTTCAGAGTAAGTGTCCTACCCGTCCTTAACATGGGGGACAACCTTGAGGAGTGCAAAAGTAATATTTTCCCTATCAAAAAAATTGTGGACCAAAAAATACCCTTTGAGCAGATTCAACTATTTATCTACAACATCTGCATCTATCAATCCTTCAAATAATGGAATACCAAAATTTACTTGTACCTTGAAGGGGGTTGCATGGTCGCTTGATGAAGATGCTTCTTCTGTGGGCAGTGGCCGAAGGATCTGCACAAAGTTGTCCATCATTTCATTCCTTTGTCGCGCAAGGGCTTCCTCGAACAACATTTTAAAAGGATCTCATGCTCCATCATCTTTCTTTTCATCTCCCATGGGTTGTTTTCAGGCTTGGTGCAACCGATCTTGCAACGACTCGATTGGTTCGAATCCAAACTTCTTGTACCCAAATCTTGTCGAGGACATGCACGAAGAAAAGTAAATGAAGAGCAAACCGCTCTGAAACCACTGATCCAGATTTAGGAGCGGAATGAACTGATTAACAAACTGAATACAATAAACGCAGAGATATGAAGAACAACACAGATATCCAATGAACAATATCTTCTATTGAATAAATGAAATAGGTTGAAACTGTAAAACTGTAGAACTGAAACACTTGCTCGAATGGTGGTAGCTATCTCTGAGAAGAGATGTGGTTGATATGCGCATCCATTTGAGCAGAATGATTACAATGAGGCTCCAAAGGCCTTTTGATATTACTCGTGAATGCCAAAACCCTAGACCAAAAACCTAACCATGGGAGGTGAAACGCCAAAAATCATGTGGGCCCCTATGGGTAAGTTGGTATCTCAACTTCCTGGGGTCGTAACTTTTGCATACGATCTCTGTTTTAGGTGCGTGATAGCTCGTTGGAAAGGTCTTTCATAAAACTACACATTACATCGTCAAAACTCTAACTTAGTCTACAGTTTGATTACAGTGAACCAAAAAAACATTGTCTAGGGCCCCAAAACGGCCTTGGAAGTACAACAAGATGTGTTGACACGAAAACATACAAAATAAGCCATTTGGATTAGGTGAGAGGCCACTAGTATCCACCTGGAAGATGTGTAGGGCTTCAGACAACCCCATAAGTGTAGAACCCACAATTACAAAGAAGTACAAAAGAACGTGCAAAACTAAAAATGGACAAGAGGAGCCAGTTGGGATAGGTGGGTGACCACCAATATCCACCTGGATCAAGAAAGCCGTAAAAGAAGAAAAAAAATTAAACATTAAAACTTATATATATAAATTAGGTCATAAGGTATTTGTAAAATTTATGAGATTACCTTACCTCCACCTTAATGTCCACAATATCTTCTCGACAACCACAAATAAAAAATTGTTCAAAAAATGTAAAAACATTTAAATTAAGCAAATTCTTATTTAAAATAGTTTGATGCTTTCTCATCATAAAAAAACTCTTATTACATTGTGAGGCCTATACCTATTGAAAACTTCCATATTAATCAATCTTTTAATTAAGAATATGCAATGTGCATGTGAGATTTAACGATAGAAGAATATTCTTCGTTGTGTCCACAAATTAAAGGCCATGATTAACATAGATAACCCTCGCACATGTCATTCTACATTTGTTAATCATTAAGGCCCCTGATTAACACAGATTATTCATTAACGTGATTAGCCTGCTTGCCACGTATAAGTTATGGTGAGCGACAAGATGGGGGGCGACAAGATGTCAGGCGTCTCTTGGTGTTCATCAACCACAGGTTAAGTGGCTGAGCTAGTTTAATATACAACAGATAAGAGTTCGAACGTAAAAGAAGCAAAAAAATATTAAATATATAATCGATAAGAGTCGAAATTACAAGGAGAAGGTTGTAAAAGGTGCAAAAAATATTAAACATTTACATAATGATAATTATATTTCGGCATTGTCTAATTGTTTTACGTTTTGGCCTTTTTTGTCGGAATCCGACGACATAAAATTGGACGAAATGACATTTTTTGTTGTTGTTTAAATTGTATTTATGAATGCATGAATGGATTCAGTGTGTTTAAAAACCCCCGGGGTGCTCAAATTATTCAGACTTGGCCGCTCAAATTTGTAGATCCAACACTTTCTCGTCAAATTTCGAGCAAAATTGAACACAAAAAATCTCCGAAAAAAGACCTGAACATAGAATGTTTAGACTATGACTTATATTTCATATTAATGTTGACAATATCTTCTCCAAAAATAAAACAAAAAACAAAAAACAAAAAAATATCTAAATTAAGAAGAGAAAGTCATAAAAAAGCAAAAAAATATTAAATATATAATAGATAAGAATAAGAATTATAAGGAGAAAGTCATAAAAAAAAAATGAAAATAATATCAAACATTTACTAGATGACAATTATGACATCTTCTCCACAACAAAAGTAAAAGAAATTCAAAATAAATAAAAACATTGAAAGTAAACATGAAATTTTATTACTAATAAAAATGACAAATTGTAAAATAATCTTTTATAAATATTGATAATAAATATATAATACACTAATTAATAATAATAATCTATTTTTAAGGTCACAACCAAGCCACACCAAATTGGTGTATGAGACCCCCTTGTTTGTGGTACAAGGGACCCCCTCCACCCCCTCCACCGAACAATTTGACTAGTAAAGTCTACGGAGGTATACATACCCCACCCCCCTCTGGATTTGAACTTGTGACCTCTTAGGAGGAAACACATATTCTTAACCATTAGGCCCACTCAAGTTGTATGTAAAATAATCTTTTATAAATATTAATAATAAATATATAAGACATTAATTAATCTATGTTTTAAAATTTATTAATAACATCATATTTATAAATATTAATAATAAATATATAATACATCAATTAATCTATATTTTAAAATTTATTAATAACATCATATTTATAAAGTTAAAATAATTTGATAATACAATTAACTAAGATTTTTATATAAAATATAAAAATATCAATAATAAATATGTAATATGTATTTTTTAGTTCCCGTCGAAGGCGTAAAGGGACTATAGCGATCGATAATTCGTTGACTTTATATTAGTTTGTGGTTTGACTACAAATTTTTGCATACTTTCTATTGTTCAAACTACAGAGCTAAAAACATTATTTTCTATATAATAAAAAAACTCATATATGTCATTATCTCACTGGATAATAGATTTGAGGTCATATTGGCAGCTTTGTTATTCCCAATGAATTATATGTTGCCATATCCAAAGTTTTTATCATCTACAGTATTTTTGAATTTGTACTATTCATATGAAATGTTTAGATATCCAAAGTTTACAGCGATTGACAATTCGTTGACTTTTTATTAGTTTTTCGTTTGACTACATTTTTTTGTATAATTTCTATTGTTCGAACTACATAACTAAAAACATTATTTTTTATAAAATAAAAAAACCCATATATGTCATGATCTTGTTGGATAATAGATTTGAGGTCTTATTGCTAGCTTTGCTATTCCCAATGATTTATATGTTGGCATATCCAAAGTTTTTATTATCTACGACGTTTTTGAATTTGTGCTATTCATATTGAAATGTTTGGATATCCAAAGTTTTGAGCATGGATAATCAGTTTTCATATTACTTTCTCCTCTGAGTAAATTTTTTTAACATAGTCTCCAGTGTTCGAACTATTGTTGTTATTATTATTATTGTTATTATTTATTTTTTATTTTTTATTACTATTATTATGTTTGATTTTTCTTTATTGTTGTGTACTTCGAGAGGCTTTTTCATTGTTGCGTACGTAAACAGGCCTGCCACACTACAATCTTTCTTAAATGTTTGCACAGCGCGATGCCCTTCGATGGTTCTGATAGCCTTAAGTGTTTACCTAACAGGCCTCACAGCCTTAAATGTTTATTCTACAGGTGTGTTACAATACAATTTCCTTCCATTTTTTGATAAAGTGTTTTTTGCAGTGAATTTGGGTAATATTGTTCTTCACCGGCATTACTGGCTCATTGGTTGATGCTTGTTCGTTGGTTCGTTCGATGCTGCTTGTTATAGTTTGATTCAACTTTGCAAAGTTGAGGTCATGTAGCTGCAGTTGGACCTCTTTGTGGTTGTTCACTAGTTTGTTGTTCTTCAACTTTGCAAGCAATTGGACTTGTTGTTGCGGTTTGCAGGTTTTGGAGCTGCGCTTCTGTCATCCCTCATTGACGGGTAAGTTTTCGTGCCATGGTTTCGTTGCTATTCCTTGTTTGTTGCTTTGTATTTGCAGCTTCAAGCAAGAATTTTCAATACTAGGAGTCCTTGCTCCGAAATCTTGTTGCTGAACATATTTCTGTGTGGCTGCTACAACCATAATATTTTCCTTGTTCTTGAACGTCAATGTTCTATACAGAACCCGCCTTTGTTGCAGCCATGGTGACATATAAAAAAGAAAACTCCTCATTTTCTTGCTCCTGAAAACCATACGTTTGGAGCATTTTTCCCAATGTTCTCCTCATATTATTTGTTCCTGGAAACCATACGTTTCATGCATTTTGCCTAGTTTGTTCCCTTCCAGACGTCTTGTTCTGCTTTGAATGTCGATGTTGGACACAAAACCCAGATCTGTCGCAGCTACAATGAAATATAAAAAAAGAAAACCGGATGTTCTCCTCTTATTTTATGTTCCTGGAAACCATGTGTTTGGTGCATTTTTTCCAGGTTGTTTCCTTCCAATCACATATGCCAACTTCCACTTTATGGATATCATTCCATAGTTGTTTCCAAAATAGAAATGCAAAGGGATTTAGAAAACGAATTCAGAGTTGTCACAAAGGGCAAGCATCTACTAGGGTAAACTCCGTCCCCCTGTTGCATTTGTCCTGTCCTTTGTGTGTTGCAAAGCATCTTCTGCCTCTGAAAATCTTGTAGGATGCACGCCATCAATAGGTTCAAAAATGATATACCTTGAATACTCGGTCTTTGTGCTCAACAAATTTATAGTGTTATTTATTTGCGTTGTCTCTTCTGTTTGGTTCATTGTTCACTGTATGTTTGTTTGCTTGTCATATGTTGTGGCGACTAGGGGGATTGAATTTGACAAGAAGAAGGTTGAAGGATACATAGCGGAATTGGTATGCAACTCCGCACTTGTAGTTTTCTATTTGTCTTTTTTTTTTAGTTTTTCCATTTTTTTTATTTTCTCTGTTTGCATATAAACTGAATATAGCTAAGAAACATCTTGAAAATCACAGTTTAAGAGATGAAAAAAGTAATAGATGTTGATTCCTATGAAATAGATACATACTCCACTGTACATGACAACATCGACCATGTATTGCATAGAAATGGGCTTTTTAGATTGGATGCATTATCGTATATTGTAGGAGATTGCCTTTTCGATGCATTTCAGGTTCTATTGCATTTACGTTATTCACCGACCGACCTGCGCAATGGATTGATAGATTATTTCTTGGGCTATTTAAAAAATGGTGACACTGAGGCATTGGAGTCATATGAATACGAATTGACATATGATTTTCTTTGTCAATTGCATGGAAATGTCACTACGTATTTTTCAAAGATGTGGTTGTTTGCATCTGCAATTCTGCCTGCACATGAGAGGGGAATTTGGGGAGATACATTTTGTATACGGTGGTTGTCTAAGTGGCTCAATATATCAATTGGAATATGGTCATTGACAAGAAAAACAAGATATCTACTATTTAACAAAACTGCATCTAGCGATCATATTGCATCTTGTTCCATGATGCCAATCCTGTCAGTGGTCATTATGAACCGCTACTATATAGAAAACTATCCATATGCAATCTTGGAGGACCTCATATTTACTTGTCCCTCATTTGCAAAGACTTTGAATCACAATGGAAACGAATTATGCATCGTATACACTGCCATGGCTTGCAGATAGCAACAACTGTTGCGTCTAGTTGTGGAGATAGTCTGTTCAATTCAATTTGCTATTTGGTAGCAACAAAGTTTGATGTGCAGTCGTTGTGGATTTACATGGTACAACCCTTTTACAATGAAATTATAGGCGGCAACCAACAAGATTTTAGTTGCTTGCATCAACACCTTTCGCCATATCTCCTAGAAAATATGTCAGCAATTGGAAGTTGGCAATAATACCTTGTAAACATGGCACTTCCATATGAAAAAGGAAATGTAGAGGGTGACAAATTCTATTTGCAATGGCTATCTATTGTATTCAAAGTAAATATCTAGGTTTGGTCAGCTCTGCCAAATGACATTGTCCATTCCTGGTGTATTGATTCAAACTACGATCGAACAATTGACATCATCTCGTTGAAAATAGATACACCACATATCCATTATCAACCTTTGATGGGAAATACCACTGGTACAGGGTTCACTGTCCATGCCACCCAAACCACATTGAATTTGCATACGCGTAACATGCTATTTAATGAGAATGAAACTCGTTCTAGGTGTGATGAGGCCATACAAGGCTTAAACAAAAAAGGTAGACTAAGTTATCACAACTTGAAAAAGGTCATACGTGAAACTCGTCCCAGTTGTGATGAGTCCATACAGGGCTTAAACAAAAAACGTAGACTAACTTATCACAACTTGAAAAAGGTTATACGTGAGAGAACAAAATACATTGGTGGTATAGGAAATACTATTGGTTCAGGGTCCAGTGTCAATGCTAGCCAAACCACATTGAATCTGCATAAGCGTCACATGTTATTTAATCAGAATGAAACTCATCCCAGTTGCCATGAGGTCATCCTAGCCTTGAACAAAAAACATAGACTAAGTTATCACAATTTCAAAAAGGTCATACGTGAGAGAAAAAAATACATTACTACGCTTCCTTATAGATAGAAACTGACATATCACAACCTAAAAAAGATTTTTCGTGCACAACACAAGAGAAATAGGTACGATCACATATCCCACAATGGTCATGGCACTATCCGAGAGGAAAAAATCACATTTCGTGGGCTAGAACCAACACCATGCACTGTTACAAATGAAAACCAACAAACACTTTCTACGCATACTTCCCTATGGAAGAAAGATGCAAGACAGACCTATATGAAACAAATCAAAGACACTCCTTCAATTGCATGTGCAATTTGCGATCAATTGAATTTCACAAAAAACACTAAGTCTTTGACGCTTGATTTGGAAGTAGAATACCTCTGCTTGACATTAAATGATAAAACATTTTCCAATGGAAAAATTTGTCTTCCATGCAAACAGTCGCTTGAAAATGGAAAAATGCCACAGTTTGGAACTCCTGACCAAA
This sequence comes from Picea engelmannii, assembly GCA_009831015.1. Taxonomy (NCBI): domain Eukaryota; kingdom Viridiplantae; phylum Streptophyta; class Pinopsida; order Pinales; family Pinaceae; genus Picea; species Picea engelmannii. Next base: position 168,097 of record ML794807.1, on the reverse strand, counting down.
TGAGATGTAATACACCACTACCAGATGTAAGTGCACTTATAGAACTTGAAGAGAGACTTGTGTCTCTGCGAATTGCATTTGCACAAATCAGACCCTGGGGATATAAACGACCCCAAATGGGCTTAACAAGATCAATTATTAATGTGCTTGTCCAACTAGATGTTGTGCAAAAAGCCTTGCCACAATTCATTAGCGATACAATGACAATTGTTGTGGCTCTCAAAAGACGCTTGCAATACAAGAATGCATATCAAACAGGTAAAGTGTGTGTGCATGTTGTCATGAAAGCATTACAAGAATTATGTTCCAGGGCCATGTACAAAGCACAAAACATTTGTATAAATGAGAACTGGAACAATGTTCTTGGAGAAGGGGATGACAGCTCTGCACAGACTCTTGAAGCAACTAGTGAATTTGATACAAGCGATGAATCGGAGAATGAAACACTTGGTGAGACATGGGTACATGGATTCACTGATTCACAATGCATCTGTGACTTGCAGGAAAAGATTGTCGAAATTGCACCAGCTGAGGGGAAACGTCCACTTGCAATATTCAAGGACAAATTTATTGAGGAAAAGAACTTCCCAACACTATTCTATGGAGATCCACATCCCAGTGACATTACAGAATGATTCAGTTACCATAAAATAGTTCGATGGGAGCTGCTACATTCAAGCGATGACTTCTCCTGTCACATAACAAATTTGTTTTTCAAAACAATGCTCATAATAATAGAGCAAGTGTTGTCTTGCATGTGGGTGCAAATAATAAAAGGCCAGCTACAAGGAAGAAAGTTGTTGGCCAAAGATGTCAAGTACAAAGTAAACCTAGAAAAAATCTCGAAATCTGATATTGGATACATAGATTTCAAAAACATTTGCATCTCTCCTGACTATTTGCAACAAAACAAGAAAACTATTTTTGCAATGATCCGACAATTGGGACCGCCAACATTTTTCATCACATCGTTGGGATCCATTGGTGGATGCGGTATCTGACTTGCATAGGAACGGTAAACGTAAAAAACAAACTGATACACTAGAAAATGACGACATTGACTACCTCATAAGAAAAGACCCAGTGACATGTACTCGCTACTATAGACATAGAATAAATGCTTTGAGACAATTGATATGCCATGATGAAACATTTTTCAGAAAAATATCGGACTACTTTTTTGTGACTGAATTCCAGAATAGGGGGAGTGAGCATGACCATGCACTGTTGTGGATAGAGGGTCCACCGATTTATGGAATGACAACAACTCACAGATCGAGCAGTTTGTAAACAAATACATAACATGCAACATAAATCATTTGGATCCAGAACTTGCCAAAGTTCATAGACATCATCATACAAAAAGTTGTAAAAAATGAAAAAAACTCACATTGCAAATACAACTTCCTTGTGCCGCTAATGAGAACAACAAGAATCATAGAGCCACTTAGTTTAGAGGACAATGTTGTCATTGAGAAATCTAAATCCTTGTTCGCATTTCTAGAACAACGAGACTTTGATGAGTTAATGAGCTTCGATGACTTCTTGACAGAGCTAAATCTAATAGAAGATGAGTACATCCAAGCCATACAATGTACGCTTAAACAACCAACAATTTTCCTTAAATGAAAAATTTCCCATATCTAGAACAACAATTTCTCTAAGGACATGCCAGTTATGTGGAATGCAAATACAGATGTGCAGTATGTTCTCAATGCATATGCTGCAACATCGTACTGTACCTCGTATATGACAAAGGTTGACAAATCTATGACAAGTGCATTAAGAAGAATACACAAATAACATGAAAGAAGTCATATTGATGCTATACAAATGATACATACGCTTGGTAATACATTAGTTAATCTTCAACAAATGTCTGCTCAACAAGCAATCCACATTACACTTTCCCTGCCCCTCAATTGTAGTTCAAGAAAATGTGTCTTCATAAACACATCTCCACTTGAGAAACGCACATTTGTGCTTAAACAACTATTTTTGCTAGAATAAGAGCCTGGCAATTTAGAGGGTGTGTTATGTCGCTCTATTATCGATTATTACCTCCAACATCCATCTCCTATTAAGCATATCTGCTTAGCAGAATTCGTATCGCATTACAAAAAAAATGGTGCACCCATATCAAAAATAAAAAACCCCTCTGTGACACGGTTTGTCAAACACAACAAACATATTGACTATGAAAACTATTGTAGAGAAAAACTATTGTTATACATTCTGTTCGATGAAAACGAAAACACATTAAAACATAACTTCCCTACAGCTGTGTATGTGTCCTCTGAGACTATAGTGCAAACCAATGAATCTATATTTACTTACAATGTTAATCCAACATGGGGTGATCTTGAAAGTGCAGTTAATGAACTAGAAAACCCTGACAATCTTGATGAGACATTCACAAACTGAAAAACAACCAGAACTCCCTGCGAGTCCTATGACTTACAAGCAGATTCGCTTTGTCCTCGAGCAAGCAGCATTGAAAAACGTATCAATCTTGGTTTTCAAGTCACGAAACATCCTTTCCTTATTGAAAATAATGAATACCACATAATCAGACATATGTTGAATCGAGAACAATAAACAATTCTAAAGGACATTGCGCTTAAAAACGTTTGAGCATGCACACTCATGTCCACTTGTTCCTTACAAGCGAAGCAGGAACATGCAAGACATTCACAATGAAATCATTATTCCAAATGCTTTTACGAATCTATGATTCAAACAATTCCTCTGATCCTATGAAGCCAAAGGGCATAATAGTTGCATACACAGGAAAAGATGCATATAATGCAGGTGGAACAACGGTCCACTTTGCATTTTTGATGCCTTTTAACAAGTCACAATTTCTTCCACTCAGCAAGGAAATGTTAGATACCTTGTCTAAGATTTATGACGAACCACAACTTGTCTTCATAGAAGAGGCATCTTTTATTGGAAGTCGCTTCTTGTATTCCATTGACAACCGACTAAGAAACATAAAACATGTGCACACGAAATACTTTGGAAACATTGACATGATATTCTGTGGGGATCTTTACCAGGCACAACCCATCCACGATTCTTTAATATTTGAACAACCTACGGTCAACATGAAAACAATGACGCGTGACTTTTGGAAAGACAATATTAAATTCTTTGAATTGCATACTACAATGCGCCAGACAGATAAAACATTTATTGCAATTTTGAATAGAATGCGGACAAACAACCAAACACATGATGACTTAACATATATCAATTTGAGGTGTATGCGCCCTGCACCAATAGACCCAACCTTCCCTTACATGTTCTACGTGAATAGGGATGTTGCAATGCATAATAGGTTCATGCTATCGCTCATGCTTGGCGATGATATCATCATCAATTCAATTGACCTCGAAGAAGACGACCATGGAAATGTGCCACGTCATGAACATACAACCACTTTACCTTTGCAACTTGTCCTGAAATCGGACGTGCTGGTTGAAATATATGCCTGCAACTATGATTCATAGGATGGCTTGGTCAATGGTGCAGATGGAATACTCAAAGGCTATACCAAAAAAAAAAAACTTGATGTCCTCTAGATTAAGTTCCATGAACCGCATATAGGCCACCGACAAGCAAACAAATTGGCTTATCTACATAATTCAAACACTGCAAGCGATTGGACACCTATCTTGCCAATATCAAAACCAATATCGACATCAACAAAGACATGTCGACTAAAGATTCGAAAAAAGTTTCTAATTAAGCTTGCATGTGCACGTACAGTCCACAAATCGCAAGGACTAACACTTGCATGTGCTCAAATAGTGTTGCATTTGAGCCTGCTGGAATTTGAATACATGGACTTGTATACACAACATTGTCCCATGTCAGAAGTATAGACTCCTTGTATTTACCAAGTCCTCTGACAAAATATAACTTCAAAGTCAAACACAAAGTTGATATTGAGATGCAACGCCTTAGGACTACCGTAAAGTGGCATCTGCAGTATGATTACAAATCCATACAAACAAACTCATCTGTATCAATTCTCCCACTTAACACACACAACTTGCATGCACACATGGATGATATAATCAATGACTATGATGACACAATGCAATACGATATTCTGTGCCTACATGAAACATACATGCCATTATGCATGCAAAACAAGCAATTTCCAAATCACAATTGCATATCGAGTTACATTACACATGGGGTGATGATATTGGTGAAAAAACATGTAACAATTTTGGAGCATATACATTTCAAAGAAAACAATGTTGAGATGGTGCTTGCAAAAGTATTTTTTCATGGACCAGAAATTGCAATACTGAATCTCTATGCTACTCCCCATGCAAGATTCTCCAACATACTAAATGTTCTTTCCAATGGATTAGACCATTTGCATCTGAACGAAACCATTGTCATTGTAGGAGACTTCAATATTGACATACTACAAAATAATACCATAACAAAATAATTGGAAAACTACATGTGCATACAGTCTCCGCTTTCTTTTGAACAACACAAGCCATGTACAAAACACACTTATTGACCATGTATGGTCGAATGTTCCCATTTCTCAATACAATGTATTTATCTTAGACACATACTGGTCTGATCACAATACAATTGGTATTGCACTTGAATTATGAGATATACATCAAACATATTACAAAATCACATTTCTATGTTTCAAAGCATATATGTTTAGCTTGTTGCAGAAAACCAAGTTATCCAACTTCTTAGTTTTCCCTGGTTTTTACACATACTGGTTTGATCACGATACAATTGGTATTGCACTTGAATTATGAAATATACATCAAACATATTGCAAAATCATATTTCTATGTTTCAAAGCATATCTGTCTATCTTGTTGCAGAAAACCAAGCTATCCAACTTCTTAGTTTTCCCTGCTTTGTAATTGATTTTGGGCACAAATATTTTTTACACAAATTTTTGTATATACATAAACATGGATGAATAAAAATAAAAAAACCGGTACATTCTTCTAACACTATCTGTTACTCTATTCTTTTTATTCTATTTTATTTACTCTATGTACATATTCCTTGGTTTTTTATTTACATGTCAACTTATGTTCATGTCCATTTTGTTTTTGTGTTTTTTTTTCATAGAAACGAAGTGGAAACTGGACACGACAAAGAACTCTTAACCAAAAATGTAGAAGAATCCATGCAAAGGTGCATATTTCTACCCGTGTTCCATATCCAATTGTTTTTCATTTACTCTGTTTATATTTGTTGCATTGGTTTGCAACTCTGTTTTTTTTTCCTTGGATACTCCATATCTTCCTATATATTAACTTGTCTTCATGTCAATTCTATTTTATGTGATGCTATCTTGAAATAAATAAATTTGTACTCCGTCTTTTTTTTTCATGTGTTCGTACGTAGCAGCTTGCTTTTGTGTCCATTGTATTCTCTATATTGCTACATTGAAACAAGAACACAGTAATTGGGCACAAGGATGGAGCCTTATGTGCCACATCTGAAAAAGTTGCAGTGCAATGTGCCGCAACAAATACAATGTGTATGCCTGATACTAAGAGGTATGGTTACAAAAAACTATGATATGCAAATGTTGTCCAATTTGTCCAGTTATATGTTTTTCCCATAGTCGATGTGTTTCTATCGCTTGATAATTATCACACTAAGTGTTGTTCTGTGAGGCATACAGTTCTTTGCTCCATTTATTTTTCCTCTTCTATACTTATCCATTCTCCCTTTTCGTCTTCCCCTCTATTATCCGTTTTTGGTTTAATACTTAGTCCCATATCTATGCTTACGGGTTCCCGGGATGGCAGGGTGACAAATTCCATGTCCATCTATATCTTTACAACATGAGTTCAACCGACCGTCGTTCGTTTTCATACTTGGTGAATTTTATGGCTGCGGGTTTCTGTGTAAGCGCCATCGAACTCTCATGCCCCGTGTTCGTGGTATACATCTTTCACCCAAAACTTCGATGATCTACAATTCGACCCCAGACTCGAACCCCCAGGCCTCACTCTACCTACGATGACTCTGTTTAAATGCTTGCATATAAATGTGTCAAGTCATATATTTTGTCTATTACTTGTTGAGATAGATATAAACAACATATCTTTTATCTTGAACCAGAGTCTGTTGAGCTCCAGCTATATTCCATGGCTGAAAATATTTTCCCCATAGTTGATGTGTTTCTATAGCTTGATAATTATCAGAATAAGAGTTCTTGTGTGACAAATACAGTTCTTTGCTCCCTTTATTTTTCCTATTCTATACTTACCTGTTCTTCCCTTTTCATCTTTCCCTGTATTATCCGTTTATGGTTCTATGCTTAGTCGCATATTTATGCTCGTGGGTTCCCAGGGTGGCAAAGTTAGAAATTCTATATCCGTTTATATCTTCACATCACATGTCCAACTGACCGCAATTTGTTTCCACACTTACCCAATTTTATGCCCACAGGTTCCCCCGGAGGCATTATCGAACTCACAAGCCTCACTCTGCCTATGATAACTCCATCTGACCCCCTCGCCTTTCCATACTTAAGACCAAGTGTTGTTTTGTGATGCATAAAGTTCTTTAGTCCCTTTGTTTTTCTCTTCTATACTTGCCACTTTTTCCCTTTTCTTCTTCCCCTCTGTTATCTATTTCTGCTTCCATACATAGTCACATGTCTATGCTCGTGGGTTCCCGGGGTTGCAGACTCATAAATTCTATATCGATCTATATATTCACATCACGAGTCCTACCGACTGCTGTACGTTTCCATACTTAGCCAATTTTATGCCCATTGGTTCCCGGCTAGGCCCTATGGACCTCTCATGCCCTGAACTCTCATGCTCCATAATCGATGTGTTTTTATCGCTTGACAATTCTCAGACAAAGTGTTCTTCTGTCAAGCATAAAGTTCTTCGCTCCCTGCCTTTTTTTCCTCTTCTATACTTAGTCGCATTTCTATGATAGCAGGTTCTTAGATGGCAGACTCACAAATTCTATATCCATCTATATCTTGACATCACGAATCCAACTGATCGTTTTCGTTTCCTTACTTAGCCAATTTTAGGGCCGCAGGTTCTCGGGTAGGCGTTATCGAACTCTCATGCCCCGTGTTCGGAGTATACATCTTGCATCCAAAACTTGGGTGATCTACAATTCGACCATGGACTCCCGGGTTAAAAAAAGTAGCAAAGCATTTTTCACTCCCCTCCATCCCCGCAACCTTCGCCCCTTCCCAATGCACATTAATTATGATTTTACTAGTGACAACTCACCACAGATGTTCGAAAATATTGGCATTAATAAGCAGAAAGCTCGAGGACATCTCCCATTAAAATGCATTAATGGGAGAATATTATGGAATCTGATTAGTTTTTTTGTGTCAATCTTGAATTGGCAAAAAAATGTTGGTTATTTTAGTTTTTTTAAGGCATCATCATAGCAAGAATGCAATATTGTGTTGGCCCACTGTCATCTACAAAGTTGTTGACATGATGCCCCTCTTTAGTATTGTGCATATATTATAGGTTCACATATTTGAGAAAATGCTTGCATATGAAAATGTTGCTCCACCCTTCCAATTTGAACATAGTTTGCATTTGGGCCACAAAGAATGCTAATAAAATAAAATAATATGAAAATTGCTTAAGTAAATATAAACAAATTATTTTCTAACTTGAACCTGATTTTGTCAAGATCCAGGTATATTACATAGCTGACAATGTTTTCCCCGCCTCTCCATACTTCCTCGATTTCCTCGCCATTTTCGCACACTTTCCCAATGCAAATTGATTACACTTTTATTGGCTTTGAAAATATTGGCATTAATGAGTGCAAAGCTTAACAACATCTCCCATTAAAATGCATTAAAAAAAGATTTACGGGAGATTATATTACCATCCTCCAATGTTCATTCTAAATACCATCACACAATTACTTCCACATGTAGCAATATAAACAAATCTTCATCAAAACATTAGCTTTTCTCACAGACACCCCACATGCATCCCAGTCGCCTAAACTAAGCCATATTTGGATCCATCAACTAAACCTCCCTATTATCAAATTGGTAGAGGTCAATATTATGGCATTTGATTTTTATTTTTTTTGGTATATGGATCTTCAAATCGAAAAAATTGTTATTTACTTTAACTTTTTTGAAATAATTGTACCCTGCCTTTCCATACTTAGTGGATTGTTCAGCTCATGTTCTCACAGATTCACGGGTTTCGGGCTTCCAGGTACACAAAAGTTCCGAAGCAGTTTTCGCTATCGTCCATCCCCGCCAACTTTGCGGACTTCCCAATGCACATTAATTATGCCTTTATTACTCACAACTCACCAGACAGATAAAAAAGATTGGCATTAAAAGGCGAAAAGGTCGAGGACATCTCCCATTAAAACACATTTAACCAAGATTTACCGGAGATTATATTATGATGTTGCAACGTCTATTTTAAATACTATGAGGAGCAAAGGATTGTTCTCATCACCTTATGGTTGCATCTCGACAACATTTATGTGGACATACCCTGAATATTTTCGGGCGCGAGGACCAGAGTTTTCAGTGGTGCATAGATTATGACTACTTCCCGTCCCCTTCTGCCCAGAAGAAAGTTATCTTGACATCTGGAATTGCAACGACAGATTGCGTCCCTAAATTTTTTTACTTTAAGAAGTTGGTCACGTGCTGCACTGAGAACCATATTCCGAATCAACGGATTATCCAGATGGGCAACCATTCCCAAGTCTCCCTATCGCCTCAAGTATTTCGAAATATGTTAACACTTCCCGACCCAACGCCTACTTTCAAGGGTGATAATTGCAGACAGTTCTTAAAGAAGCATGTCAATGAATTGGATCTCTTGTCGAAGTTCTTACAACACCCAACAGGCGCTCCCCGAGACATGGCCATATTACAGGTTAGTGCACTTAAAAACCTTTTTCAACAAATTGCATGGCTTTTTACGAGGATGACGAGACAAGAAAGTGCAACCAGCATCTCTCGGATGATTCTGTATATTTTATATTTTACGGTCAAGGAAGAAGCCATCTTCCATTGCGACAAGTTGATTTCCATGGAAATTTCTTCCCAGTTATTGCAATACAGAAGGCAGAAGAAATTCTTTGTTTCGTCTTATTTAATTTTCACTGTGGCGAATTGCTATCCATTCCTTGGACTATCTATGTGTAAGAAGCTGAACTATGAATTTGACCCAGTAACATTCTCGTACCACATATTATGGAGACACGACGCTTGCCAACATTTTTATAAAGTCTTTAATGATTTTGTTTCAGTTTTTAAAGCATTGATATTTGGAAAGTATTTTCCCCGGTTGTCTGGCCACCTGACAATCTTCCTGGATAGGAAGGGCACACTAGAGGAAATGGAGAACTATAATGTTATAAGGATTTTTGGGTCTAAAAGAAATCCTTGCTTCCTTCCATGTCACATATCTGGTACAATGTTTTTTGCTGGAATAGCAAGGCAATACATCTACTGGTTGCATTTTTCCCATGAAAAAAAAAAATCAATTCATCTCTCTGCCTTGGAAAGTCGGGAATTTCATGGTTAGGAACCACTTCAACAGTTCTTGCATTGACACTGTCCTGAATGAACTCGGTGCCAGTACCAATGACTCCCACAAGCAAAAATGAAAAGGCCCGGGTGAAAAAAGTGCCCAATCCCTGACCGCCACACCCAAGACCACAACATCTCGGAGCAGTACTCCAACGACCTACCCAAGTAACAAAGTCACACACAGTTCTTCAGGCAGAAAAGGAGCTAAGAACCCTCCCTCCGGAAAAATTGAAAGTTGTCACAAACTTCCTGCGAGCAAAAAACAAAAAACAATAGTCCAAGAACAGGAGGGACCGAGGGGAGAAATTGATATCTACGATCTCTCCCTCGAAGATATGGAACTAGAAATTGACATTGAGAAAATGTTCCCCGACGACGACCAACTAGAGAGCACTGCTTCGCACAATCCTGGGATGGAAATAATTGGCATAGATACATTGGACGAAGAAGAGTCTTTTTCATTTCAGAGCATTGTTTTTGACATCGAATCCAAAAAAATGATTATTGAAAAGAAAGATGTAAAGAATAAGAAAGGGAAATCTTGTTCAGAGATCAACCTACGCAACATGCACCCTTCCCAAATCTCCCAGATACACCGAGCAACTGGAGACGCTGTAGACAACTCTATTAGCAGCCTTGAAACAAAAAACGTCAAGTTAAAGGAGCAAATCAAAGAATTTGAGACAACTCTAATGCCTCTTCCACTGTTTGCTACTCCTTTGGCAATGGTCGGGCCCACCACACCTGCAAAAAAGTTAAAGGACTAGCAAGCCTTCTCACATTGACCTGAGGCTATGTGGAAAAGAATATAAACAAAAGAATGGAATTGATAACAGAAGCTTGGGAGAAGTCAAAGAATATGGTCTCTTTTGGAACAAAAGCGCATGCTTTTCATGAGTATCTGCAAGCAGATCTCAAGAACGAGCAAAGTTTCTACCTCAATGCAGTTTTACCATTTGGTGTTAAAGTTACCAGTATGACAAAACTCAAAAGAAGACAGAATCTCCCTTCCCTGGATCGAATAGACCAGCTAAACGCATGCTGAAAAGAAAAGGTAAAGAACCTTAGTGGTATCATTCAAGCATGTAGCCAAGCCATATCTAGAAGAGACAAACTATTTAAGAAGCTAACTGAGATAGATCTAGCTGCCAACACCAATGAAGTCTAAGACCTGAAATTGATTTTCAACTCGTTGTTTTTAACCAAGCAAGCATTTGATGATCAAGTTCATATCTATAAAAGAATGTCATTTGAAAATTTCTATGGCATTCTTGAATATGGTGAAGATGACGTGAAAACCTGGCTAGTTGGTTATGCGATTAAAAACCAAAATATTCAAGAAGCATTGCACAACCTGTCTATTGATCTAAGGGACTTGGAAAGTGAATTGTTAAATATAAAAATCTGACATGAAATCAACGTAGCGCCCATGAGGAGCTACATCGAAGAGTGGTTAAAAAAGGTTGTTGACCAAATTACCAATCAAGGTCAAAGCCGAGGAAAGCCATAAAAGGACATCAACGAGCAAATGACAAGGCATGGGACACCATCATGGTAAGTTGATATTGATCACATTCTTCTGTCTTCATACACTTACTCTAACAAAGCTTTAACTGAGGATTGACAATTTTCTCTTTCTTCTTGCCAGGTCTTGTTGTTTTCCATCGCCGACTTTCTTCTTTCTACAAACTTCATTCTTGTACATCTTTGCTTTGTAGTCTGCGACAGTCCCAATCCCAGTGATTCTGGAAAACACATTTTTACTTCACATAATATGTACTGAACTATATATATTTTTACAAATTCGAAGACAACTATTTTTGGGAAATATTCTCAAATGTATTTTGTGACCCAGTTTATTTGAATACAATTATTTGAGGTTGTTCTATGGTGATCTTCAATGTTTGGTGTTGTTATTTGAAATTTGTATTTCTTCTTAAAATTAACTCATTTCCCTGTACACGTTCCTGTTCTATATTGTGCATATATTGCAACTTCCTATATTTCATAATATTCTTCGATATACAAAATGAAAAGTCATATATTTTTTTCTCTATTGCTTGTGGGTTTGAGCAAAAATTGAGAGCCCAAAACACTATTCAAATTCGGACATGGTTTACATTTGGACGACAAATAATCTATTAAGCTACATTAATATGAATACATTTTAAATAAATATAAACAAAATCCCTTTAAACTTGAACCTAACTTTCTCGGGCTCTTGGATTGCCCGTGGGTTGACCGGTTAGCGGACTGCCAGATCCTCGTCTCCTTCTATATCTTCACATCAGGAGCCCGACCGACCACTGTCCCTTTCAACACTTAGCCAATTATCTCATCGCAACCTCCCAACTTAGTGCTATCGAATTCTTATGCCTCGTGTTCCGTGATATACATCTTGCACCCAACACTTCCGTGATATACATTTTGCATCCAACAATTCCATGATACACATTTTGCAGCCAACATTTCCATGATTTACAATTCGACCTTGAACCACTGGAACTCGCAAGCTTCACTATACCTGGGTTCACAACTTTCAAAACATTTATCGCTCTCTTCAATCCCTGCCACATTCCCACCATCCTCAATGCACATTCATTATGCTTTTACTAGCGACAACTTAGTGCACAGGTTCGCTTATTGGCACTAACAAGCAAAAAACCTATTCAACAACGATTTATGGGAGCCTGACCAACCCCTGAGTTGGCACTATTATAAATCTTGCACCCAAAACTTGCGTCATCTACAGTTCTGCCATATACATCTTGCACCCAAAACTTCACTCGTTTACAATTCATCCACAAATTCGAACATGGTTTACATTTGGACCACAGATAATCTATTAAGATGCATTAATATCGATACATTTTAAATAAATATAGACAAAATCTCTTTAAACTTGAACCTCACTTTCTCCAGCTCCTGAATTGGTCGCAGGTTCCCGACTTAGCTCATCTCCATCTATATCATCACATCATCAGCCTGACCGACCACCGTCCCTTTCAACACTTAGCCAATTATCTCACCGCCGTGTCCCGACTTAACGCTATCGAATTCTTATGCCCCCTGTTCCGTTGTATACATCTTGCACACAACACTTCCATGATATACATCTTGCACACAACACTTCCGTGATATACATTTTACACCCAACACTTCCATGATTTACAATTCAACCCCGAACTCCTACAATTCCCTGTTCACAAAATTTTCAAACCATTTATCACTCTCTTCAATCCCTGCAACATTCTCGCCCTTCCCAATGCACATTCATTATGCTTTTACTAGCGACAATTCGTCTACATATTGGAACATGGTTTACATTTGGACCACAAATAATCTATTAAGATACATTAATATAAATACAATTTAAATAAATATAGACAAAATCTCTTTAAACTTGAACCCGACTTTCTCGAACTCATGGATTGGTCCTATGTCGTCACATCATGAGTCTGACCGACCGCAGTTCGTTTCAACACTTGGCAAATTATCTCTCCACGAGGTCGCGACTGAGCGCTATCGAATTCTTATGCCCCCTATTCTGTGATATACATGTTGGTTCACTTATTGGAATTTATAAGCAAAAAAAGCATTCAACAACGATTTACGCGAGTCCGACCGATCCCCAGTTTGGCGCTATTACAAATCTTGCACCCAAAACTTCCGTCATCTACAAGTCCATGATATACATCTTGCACCAAAACTTCCGTGGTCTACAATTCGTCCACATATTGGAACATGGTTTACATTTGGACCACAAATAATCTATTAAGATACATTAATATAAATACAATTTAAATAAATATAGACAAAATCTCTTTAAACTTGAACCTAACTTTCTTGAACTCGTGGATTGGTCCTATATCGTCACATCATGAGCCCTACCGACCACAATCCCTTTCAACACTTAGCCAATTATCTCTCTGCGGGGTCGTGACTTAGCGCTATCGAATTCTTATGCCCCCTGTTCCGTGATATACATGTTGCACACAACACTTCCGCGATATACATTTTGCACCCAACACTTCTGTCATTTACAATTCAACCCCGGTTCAAAAAACTTTCAATCCATTTATCACTCTCTTCACTCCCCGCCACATTCCCGCTCTTCCCAATGCACATTCGTTATGCTTTTCATACCTAGCCAATTCTATGGCCTTGTTCCATGATATACATCTTGCACCCTAAACTTCCTTGATCTACAATTCCATATTTAGCCAACTTTATGGCCACAACCTTCACTATACCCGGGTTCACAAAAATTTCAAACCATTTATCGGTCTCTTCACCCCCCCGCCACATTCCCGAGCTTCCCAATGCACATTCATTATACCTTTATTACCGACAACTCACCACACAGGTTCACTTATTGGAATTAACAAGCAAGAAACACATTCAACCGCAATTTACGGGACTCCGACCCACCGTCGTTGCTTTTCATACCTAGTTGTCGGGTTGCCGTAACCGAACTTTCCTTCCCCCTTTTTCGTGATATACATCTTGCATCCAAAACTTCGATGATCTATAATTCCATAGTTAGCCAACTTTATAGCCGTCGATCCCCGGGTTGGCGCTATTATAGATCTTGCACCCAAAACTTCCGCCATCTACAATTCTGTGATGTACATCTTGCACCGAAAACTTTTGTGCTCTACAATTCCTCCAGCTCACAAGCTTCACTGTACCCGACTTGACAAATATTTCAAAGCATTTATTGCTGCCTTCCATCCCCGCTACCTTCACACCCTTCCCAATGCACATGGATTATGCTTTGACTAGTGACAACTCAACACACATGTTCGAAAAAGATTGGCACTGCTTTTCTTAGTGACAACTCGCCATACAAGTTCGAAAGGATTGCCAATGCACATTAATTATTAAATTACTATTCAATGTAATTTCAGTATACCTTTTCATATTTACAATTTTCTTTATCATTTCATTTCTAAAAAACAATTGAACATAACTTTTTAATATTTTTTAAACATCTATTCTAATTACTGTTTACTTACCATACTGTTAATTTTTGTTTTTTTAACAATATTACTCGACTCTCCCCATTTTCCAAAAATCACCTTATAAGCTACTTGGCAGGGACTACGCTGCCACACAACACTTGTTATTTGTTAGAAATGCTTGGGTTAGCATAGTTAAAATAATTTGCTAATAGAATTAGTTAAGATCTTTCTATAAAGTAAAAAAAAATCAATAATAAATATGTAATATGTTTCTTTTTTTGTTAGAATTGCCCGTGAATTGGGGGCCAACATTTCATTCATTGACTAAAAACCAACAACCGAGGGGCATCTAAGCAATCACAACAACCATGGGCATCTAAGTGATCAAAATCACCCCGATCACAACAACCCAGGGGCATCTAAGTGATCAAAATCACCTTGCTTGCTTATGGTTGGATTTNTCATTGACTAAAAACCAACAACCGAGGGGCATCTAAGCAATCACAACAACCATGGGCATCTAAGTGATCAAAATCACCCCGATCACAACAACCCAGGGGCATCTAAGTGATCAAAATCACCTTGCTTGCTTATGGTTGGATTTTTGGGTGTCTCCTCTCGACTGAACACACCATAAGGATATTGAACTCAGACCACTGGCAAACAAAACCCATGCCTTAATCGAATGTGCTAACGAGAATTGACAATATGTAATATGTTTTTTTTTTTTTGTGGCTAGCGGAATTATCAACTAGTTGGACACGTACTAGTGTGAACATGGTCGTGTTATCCAATTGCTATCACTATAATCTCCAGGTGTGTCCACGATGCCCCATAAGCTACACACAAGGTAAGCCGACGAGTGACTACACAAAATGAAATGCCTTAATAGTACACTCCATCACCAATAAGTTATTATTAATTAATAATAATTTTAATTATTTTTAAATTTAACAATTACATTAATAAAATGAAATAACCATTTTAATAAAAATATTAATGTAAAATGAAATAACCATTTTAATAAAAATATTTAACTGTATTATACATTTTAAATATCAATTTTCATCAATAAGAACTTCACCGAAAATTCAACATCCAACTGATCATCACCTTCCAAAAGAATAATACAGCCCCAATCTCGCCATACCCTCACCAAACTAAAAATTGAACCCCTACTCCACTGCATAACTATAAATTAGAAATATATTTATTTTTGAACGTCTTCCTTTGGTTGTGTTGCTGCTATTTAAGTAAAAGTTAGCACTGAATTTTATCTGAAAGCCAATGAAAAGGAAGTCATACCTTNAATTGAACCCCTACTCCACTGCATAACTATAAATTAGAAATATATTTATTTTTGAACGTCTTCCTTTGGTTGTGTTGCTGCTATTTAAGTAAAAGTTAGCACTGAATTTTATCTGAAAGCCAATGAAAAGGAAGTCATACCTTCCCTCGCCATCATAATTTACAAGAAGAAACCGGTCGGAACCCAGCACAACAGTTACAGAGTGTGCGCCTTGGGTGTTGGAGATTTTGCTGTGTTTTCGCACTCGGAGAGTTTGCCATCATATTTATGTCGCGGTTTCGACCAGCGCACGGCTAAAGGTAAGCCTTTCTACCCATTTATTAATTGGGCTTCATTTCTGGGCGGACTAGATTTATTAGATTAGTTTAGGCTGACATTTGATCTTGTACATTTCTTTGTTTTTACGTCCTGGATTGCTCAGTTGCACAGTTAATCCCCCGAGGGAATGTTGGCTCTTTTGTCCCAAGTATTGACTCCTGAAATTCAATTTTTATCTGAACTATGAATTATTTATTAGTTTGATTTGTGCCAATTGGTATTATGTTTGTATGATTTTCGGTGAGAAAACTGGTCAGTCGATGGCTTATTTTTTTTTTAACTTTTTGTCAACGGGTTGTCATTCTGTGACGAGGGTTTCTGTTTCCCAGGATGATATTGGATGGAGAAACTGTATCAAATTGAAAGTGTCAGGGTCGGGGTCTTGTTCAGTATGTTTGATGTGGAGCCTGATCATTCAATCAGGGAACGCTGTTAAATAACGGCTGTTAAATAACGCCAGCCAAATTTTGCCCAATGTTGTACTTGGTGTTTCTGCGCATTCATGTCAAATATGTCCAGTCTATTGGTGTAATTTTTACAATCGATTTATTTTCTAATGCTAATAGTTTATTGTAGTCTGATGCACCGGATAGGGGTGTCAATGAATTGATCACATTAGGAGCTCAGCTCACCATGATTCTCTTGCCAGTTGCACATGTTACGATAGCTTCCAAATTAATCTTCTCTGTTTCTAGAACATAAATAAGAGTGGTAAAACGTACTAACCCCACATCCCTCTCCTAGTACTTGGGGTACTTTAAGGAATGTTACCTCAGTCAAGACTGGGAGAAAAATCCATATAATAATAATAATTTAATTTTAAGGTCACAGCCAAGCCAGAGCCAAGCCAGACACCAAATTGGTGTATGAGACCCTTTGTTTGTAGGACAAGGTACCCTTCCGCACAGGGATTTGACTGCTAAAGTCTACTAATGTGTTTATGTGTCTATTGAGCCCAAACATAATGTGTCTATGTCTATTGAGCCCAAACATATAGCAGGTGCAGTTTGCTGAAGTAAACTTTGTCTAGGTGCTCAGATATGAAGTTTGATTTCTGTCTCTTGTAGGTCTCTAAGTAGAAATGCTCTCCGGAGGAATCTGCTTGTATTTGCCCTCCTTTCAACTTTCAATTTGGATTGTTTTCCTCCCCACTCCTTTACCAGAACTATCTGATTGCTCTGTTCCATGATTGTTCTAAAAGACTGTCTTTGGCTCTGTGTCCTTCTAATATTCCCTGCTTTTTTTTAATTTAGAGGTTGGCAGATTTAAAAACGAGGGTGAGAAACGAACCACTCGACCAAAGGGGCGAGATTATGAACCACTCATCCGACCATTGGGGGAATGGACTATGGTCCAACCCCGTTCTCTGTCATCTTCTGTTGGGGCCATGTTCTATTTGTTTCCCTGTACATCAAGTTTGACCTTTCAATTTGTCTGCCTGATTGCAGTCCCAAGCTCATTCCAACATTTACACTTACGAGGGAGGGTTGACCAATGCTCGTAGCCAGGTCCCTTCAGCATCCTGCCCATAGGTTCCTTGAACTTGATGCTTGTGCAACAATCCTAGAATATGACAGTGTGTGTGGTGAAAGGGGGCTCTCTAATAGTCTACCCCTATCCTATTCATACAATTACCCACCTTTATGATTTGTCGATTCCAAGCTCTTCTCTTGCATGTTGATCTCCATTAAAAGCCCAGCTGCTCCCCTAGTCTGTTTTTTTGAGTGTTGGTGCTGTTCCAAAGATCCATCCTGTCATTGTTTCTAGTTTTTGAACACGGAACACATCGAGGAGATTTGGAAGTCTGATACAAACCAACATCTTCATGACCTGGATTGTTAAGTGAGAACAGTAGCGACCATTTTTGAAGGAACGGTTCACTGTTTCCTAAAATTCATAATCATCCTGAAAGGGCATACTCTGTGTTGCCTTCGATTTCGATATAGAGTATCCTAGTGACGGTTGTCGCATGTATCTTAACACACATTTCCTAAACTTCACTCAATGGCACATCCAACACTGTTGAACTGATTGGCTCAAAAATCCCACTTGGCAGATCTTGGGCTCTGTCCAAGTGAATTTGCCAAGAGATTTTGCTCTGAGGGGGGTCTTGGTTTCACGGATTGTTGGCCAATAGGTGTCTGAATACAAAAAAATCCTGAATTTAAATTGAGAAGGTTAACATGTTCTTCTGAGAGTCCTAGTCTCTCTGCCTTGAGCAAATATTTGCCATTATTTTTACTGCCTACATTAACATTTACATTTGTGCCCACATTTAAAACTTATATGATGCCTCCCTTAATACTTCTGACAAGTTTAACCGCTCTGCATGGGGTACTTAATACCATGATCGTTTCTTATTAAAACTCAATTTTGCTTCCATTGATTTTTCATATTTTCTGATTTATTGTTTATCACAGGTTATTCATATGTTTCTGGGGTATAAATAAAGATACTTATGCCATAACTGATTCCTTGTCCTGGCCGAGGCCAGGAATGGCCATGTGAAGAGGACAACTTATAGTAAAATCTCTTTGTCTCCTGAGGAAGCTGCTTGTATTTGTCCTCCTTTAAATTTTAGTTTGTTTTCCTCCTGATTCTCTTACCAGAACCATCTGATTGGTCTATTACATAATTGGTTGAAAAGGCTGTCTTTGGTTTTCCTTGGTTTTCCGACCTTCTAGAATCGGCAATTGTCCAACCCTGTTCTCTGTCCTCTTCTGTTGGGGCCATGTTCTATTTGTTTTGCTGTCCATTTAGTATTATCTTTCAATTTGTCTGCGTGATTGCAATCCCATGGTCATTCCAACATTTAGACTTATAAGGGAGAGTTGAGCCATGCTAGTAGTTAGTCCCTTCAGCACCCTGCCCTTAGGTTCATTGATCTTGTTGCTTGGGTATCTGTCATACAATATGACAGTCCATGCAGTGAAAGCAGATTCTCTAATAGTCTACCGTACCCACTGCATACAATTACCCACCATAGGATTAGTTGATCTTAAGTTCTTGTCTTGTATGTTGATCTCCATGCTACACTGCTAGTCTGTTTTTTGAATGTTGGTACTGTTCCACTGATTGATCCAATCATTTTTAGTAGTTCTTGAGTCTGGAAAACATCGAGGAGATGTGGAAGTCTGATCCAAACTGATGTTTTCATGGACCTGGATTGCTAAGTGGCAACAGTAGTGACCATCTTTGAAGGAATGGTTAGCGGTTTCTTAAAATCCATATTCCTTCTGAAAGGGCTTACTCTGTATCGCCTTCAATTTCAATAATGAGTTTCCCAATGAGGGTTGATGTGCGTATGTTAGCACATTTCCTAAACTTCACTCACTGGCACTTCCAACACTGTTGAACTGTTTGACTTAAAAATCCTACTTAGCAGATCTTGGACTCTGTTCAAGTGAATTTGCCAAGAGATTGCACTATGAGGGGGTTCTTGGTTTTTTGTATCATTGGCCAATAGGTGTCTGAACGCAAAAAAGTCTTGAACTTTCATGCAGAAGATTAACAGGTTCTTCTAAGAAGACTAATCTCTCTGCCTTGAGCGAATCCAGTTTAACTTCTCTACATGTGGTACTTAATACCATGATTGTTTCTTCTTAAGTCTCGATTTTTCTTTTGTTGAAGTTTCATGTTTTCAAATTTATTGTTTATCACAGATGAAACATATGTTGCTGGGCTACAAGTAAAGATACTTATTCCACAAGATTGGGTTAAGGATGCCATGACTGATTGCTTATCATGCCAGAGGTCAGGAATGGCCATGTGAAGAGGACAGTTTCTAGTGAAAGCTCTAAGTGGAATAACTATCTGGAGGAAGTTGGAACCTGCTTGTATTTGACCACCTTTCAGTTTAGATTGTTTTCCTCCTTACTGTCTTACCGGAAACATCTGATTGGTCTGTTCCATAATTGGTCTAAAAGGCTGTCTTTGGCTTTCTGTCCTTCTAGAATGGACTATGGTCCAACCCTGTATCGCCTTCGATTTCAATATTGAGTTTCCCAATGAGGGTTGATGTGCGTATGTTAGCACATTTCCTAAACTTCACTCACTGGCACTTTAACACTGTTGAACTGTTTGACTCAAAAATCCTACTTAGCAGATCTTGGACTCTGTTCAAGTGAATTTGCCAAGAGATTCCACCATGAGGGGGTTCTTGGTTTCTTGTATCATTGGCCAATAGGTGTCTGAACGCAAAAAAGTCTTGAACTTTCATGCCGAAGATTAACAGGTTCTTCTGAGAGGACTAATCTCT
>ML794807.1:113789-128755 GCA_009831015.1 Picea engelmannii | reverse complement strand
TTTAAAGATGAATGTCTTCAATAATGTTTTCAGTGCTCCCTCCTAACTTGGAGAGTCATTTCTTCCTTTTTCAATAAGAGGGAAGTTGTTTCCACGAGCTCTAGCTTGAGTACGCAAACTCTTTCATCTTGGATAGAAGCTTTTCCAAAATGTCTGCTTATCTGTGGAGATATGTATTGGAGAGATCATTTTCTCCTTTCTGGACTTCATCATGGATAATGTAATGCTTGATTTCGATTGTACTTTAATCTGGAACACTGTGAAGGCTTCATGTTGATCTGAACAATAGAGTATATCATAGTTGGAAAACTGGAACATATCCATGTGGTACTTCTTCTGTCATCATGAGATCTGATCTACTGAGTAATCATCTTGATGTTATAGGGAATCTTCACCACGCTTCTTCTGTGCATTGGAGGTTCTTCCACCAAGTTATCTTCTTCTATCTGCATACAAGGGTCTCTTTCTGGTATGCCTCAAAGTCTTGAGATTGCTCTTCATACGCTCTTTATTCAATTTCTCTGGAGAACATTCTTTGCATTTGTCTGATGTAGAACTCCAACTCATGGATGTTGCGGATGATATAATGACTTATGTAGAGATAAGTCTGGTTTACTGGAACAAGTAATCATCATAGTCTTCTCCCTCCATCTGGGAGAAACTCTGGTTCTGGATTTCGTAATGCTTTCATTCATAAGTCTTCCATACACTGTTTCTTCATCACGACTTTCAGTTCTTCTGCTTGATTGCTTTTAGTGAGTTCATATCAGGCTGGTAATCTTGTGATTCTTGATACAATTACTAGTTGTTCTGGTTTCTCTTTCTTTCTTGGAATCCTCATGTTCTTCTTCATGTTTTTCTTTAGCTCTTGGGTCCATGGAGTTTCCTATAGATTCCATGCCCTATAGATTCCACTTCTTCTTTTCATCATAGGATCACGGATCTGGATGGACAACCAGGAATACTTTAAGGCTTCTTTTCGAAGAAGTCTTCTTTTGCGGTTGAACTGAACACGTACTGTCTTTTATGACTGCTACCATGGATATATATATTTCATCATCTTCAATGGATCATAGGATTAGCTCTCTCCTAACCCTTGCTTCATGTAAGAGTGCATATAATCGACTCCCTCCATCTAACGGAGTCCATGCTTCCATCTGCATCCTTATTGTCTTCTGCAATATATACTTGGCTCTCTTGTCTAACAGAGTCCATGCTTCCATCTGCATCCTTATTGTCTTCTGCAGTGTATAATTGGCTCTCTTGTTTCTGTCTAGTTGTCTTCTACAAATCGTCATAAGTCTTTCTCCAATTCCTTTTGATTGCTGACTTCTTCCTGTCTTTGCTTCTTCTAAGTCTCTTCATGATTGATTTGGTTTATCTTGCAATAGCTTCCACATGATTTGTATTTCATTCTTTCATGTGTATTATCTAACAATATCCATTTTCATCTTGTTTGTTCTTCCCTAGGTATAGTTCTTCTTGGAACACATTATCTTCCAAGAGACAGATATACAAGATATGTACAGAGACGATGC
Source organism: Picea engelmannii (assembly GCA_009831015.1). Taxonomy (NCBI): domain Eukaryota; kingdom Viridiplantae; phylum Streptophyta; class Pinopsida; order Pinales; family Pinaceae; genus Picea; species Picea engelmannii. Next base: position 127,217 of record ML794807.1, on the reverse strand, counting down.
AAACAAGATATGTACAAGAAATAAGAAGTGTTGTTACCTTTTTAGAAGAATAAGTCTCTTCCATCCTGCTTAGTCTTCTTTGTAGGTTCCTTTTCTTCGGCAATCGATGCTTCGTGTTTCTTCTTCCTTTTCTTTAGCTCGGGATACTGATTCTTGTAGTGACCGTACTTTTGATAGTTGAAGCATTGTACTTTTGAAAAGTCTTTCTCTTGATTTGGCTTCCTCCTTGAACCAAACTTCCTTTTGTTCTTGAAGTTCTTGAATCTTGTTGTGAAGGCTTGATCATCGTACTTCTTTTGGGGTTTCTTTTTTGTATTGATCCTTGATTCTTCTTGAGCACAACAAGTCCAAAGTTCTTCAAATGTCGGGTACTCCTTCCTTGTGTTCATGCTTGTGACAAATGCATCCCATGTCTTGGGAAGACCATTGAGTACTATGTTCACCAATTCCTTCTCTGAAGTGATCTCTTCAATAGCTTGTAGTTGATCTCTTAACTGGGAGATTCTTATAAGGTATGATGTTATGCTGTCATCATCATTCATTTTCATGTCACGGAGCTCATTCTTTAGACTCATAACTTGTCCAATGTTTCTGACTGAGAAGAGATTTGTTAGGGCATCGTACTCTTCTTCAATGAGTCAAGATGGGAGATGTAGGGTATCAAGTGGTCTTTTATAGAATCCACTATGATACTCATGGCATTGATGTCAACATCTTTAAACTTCTCCATAGCTTCAACGTTATGCGGTTCCTTCTCTTTTTCTTCTTCAAACTCTGGCTTCACGATCTTTCCTTTCACGATATCCAACACTTTATTCTTGGCAAGGATGAGGTCAATCCTTGTCTTCCACGCTCTGAAGTTAGAGGGCTCCATCTAACTTGTTCTCAGACTTCATAGAGTTAGTCATGGCTACTTGACTTGGTCAAACCCTAGATTTGACCAGAAATTCAAACTTCACGTCTTGGCTTGCTGAGAGTATCAGGAGATGCGCTAGGCTAGAGCGCATTGATCTATCCGGAGATTAGGTCAATCCATTCACTTAAGGTGCCTCAACAAGAGGATTAGGGTTTTTGCAACTGCTCCTGCTAGTAACCCTAGCGGGAGTGTCTTAGGAGTTGCTTTTGCTAGTAACCCTAGCGACAGTTCCTCAGCGAGCTCAATATCTTAGCGGCTATGTTTCCTTCCAACGTTTAGATTGAATGAAGGAGGTGTGGGCCCATAACCTGTTAGAATATAGAAGATTGTGTGCTTGCTTTACCATTGACGATACCCTCGTCACCCAACCATAGGCCTAAGCCACCCTCCGAGCACCTTAACCTTGACTGAGAATTACTTCGGAAGCAAACCCTTGGTTAGATAGCCAAAGAAGGTGTAGCGCATCTTCCTCCAAGGATAGCGCACCAACAATAGCTGATTAGATAGTCCAAACCCTAGCTAAGAGATAGTCCAAGCCAACACTGAAGCTGCAACAGTTGCACCTGCAGCTCTCCTCCACACGTGTGCACCAAACTGGGAATTGCAGTGTGCACCACTTGCTGCCTGCAATTCTGAGATGTGTCAAAATGAGAACTGGCGCCCTGTATTTATACTGGTTCTGCCAGATTTCCTGGGGCCGACTTCTCCTTCTGGATATGTGTCTGTTCAATATATTATTATTATTTCTGGCCGACTTCTTCTCTTGGAAGCTAATAACCTAATATTAATTATCTTCTTGAGCCGACAAGACTTCTAGGGTTATTAGCAAACTCATTAGGGTTTTCTCTTGCTTTCCAAAGTCTTCTATTCTCGTTAGGTTCACACATGGAGGTAAATACCTTTCGTAGCTACCATAATATTAACATATTTACCAAATACATCAATGATCCAATTAGCTGTCGATATAGAGATGGATCTACTGGATCGGAATCTGGGACTTTCACTTTTCTTATATCCGCATTCATAGGAGTGTCTATGGACTTACATGCCATCATTCCAAACTTCTGAAGGATCTTTATTGTGTACTTTCCTTGTCCAAGGAATACTTCACCATGCTTCTGCCATACTTCTAGTCCCAAGTAATAATGCATGAGACCTAGATCTTTCATATCAAATTCAGAGGCTAGTTCCTTCTTACACTGGATAATGAGAGAAAGATCTCATCTGGTTTCTGCCACACCTCCAAGCCCAAAAAATAATGCATGAGCTCCAAGTCTTTCATTTCAAACTTTGCGGAAAGCTCCCTCTTAGTCGGAGCTATCAAGTTTTTCTCTCCAGTGAGGAACAAATCATCCACGTATAAGACTAGGATAACTGGATGATTTTGTACAATCTTTATATAAAAATTGGGATCTGCTATGCTCTTGGTGAATCCAAGACTCTGTAGAAAGCTATCTATTCTACAATACCAAGCTCTTGGAGCTTGCTTCAACCCGTACAGGGCTTTCTTGAGTTTGCACACATGAGATTCTTTCTCATGGATCATGAAACCTTCAGGCTGTTCAATATATACTTCTTGCTCAACTTCACCGTTAAGAAAATTAGTCTTAACGTCTATCTGGTGAAGTTTCCAACCAAAAACCGCTGCAAGAGAGATAATAATCCTGATGGAAGTATATCTGGCAACTGGAGCAAAAATCTCATTCTAGTCAATTCCTTCTTTCTGAGAGAAACCACGAGCCACGATCTAGCCTTGTATTTTTTAATACTGCCATCTACTGCATGCTTTATCTTATAAAGCCATTTGGAAGTTACCATTGATTTTCCACGAGGTCTAGGAAGCACTGCCCATACATCATTCTTTAGAATTGAATCATATTCTTCTATCATAGCATCTTTCCACACTTGATGTTTGGTGGCTTCTTCAAATGTGGAAGGTTCTGAATCAATCACAATATTCAACTTAGTTATGAAACCAAAGTACTTATCTGGTTTCTTGCTTTTTCTGAAGGTGCCCTTAGGAGATGAATGCTTTTCTGCTTCCTTTAGTATTTCCTGGCACTAGAATGGTTTCCTTTTAATAGGAGGTATCTCCATTGGAAACTCAATAGTATCCCTTGAGGGATCCACTGGAAGTTCTGAGGTCTCCTCCCTCTGCTCATCTGGAAGAGGAGAATCTGAAGAATCAAGTGGTGGAGTTTCCTGCTCCCCTGAATCACATGAAAGTTCCCTGGCCCGACGAAAAGTTGTCTCTTCATGAAAAGTCACGTCTCTGCTTACTTCGATGAACTTTTGACCTGGGATATAAATCCTGAAAGCCTTTGAGGTTTCACTATATCCCACAAAAGTTTCTTTATTTTTGGAGGGCTCTAGCTTAGTTCTCTTTTCCTTTGGAATGTGAATATAGATTGGATTGGCAAAGATTCTTAAGTGATCAACTGAAGGCTTTATTTCGGTGAAAACTTCTTCGGGAGTTTTCGCTTCAACTGCTTTGTGTGGACCTCTGTTCTGAATGTAGATTGCAGTACTGGCAGTTTCAGCCCAAAGAGATAACGACAAGTTTTGGTCATACATCATGGCCCTAGCTGCTTCACAGATAGTTCTGTTCTTTCTTTCTGCTACCCCATTCTGTTGGGGATTATATGGCACAGTCAGCTTCCTCTTAATTCCAGAAGCCCGATAGAGTTCATCATATTTGAAGGAGTCAAATTCTTTACCATTGTCTATTATGAAAACTTGGATGTGTCTACCTGCTTGATTTTCAACAAGATTCTTGAAATCTTGAAATCTGTTGAAAGATTCATCTTTAGTCTTTAAAAAATAAATCCAAATTTTACGAGAACAATCATCAATAAAAATGATATAGTAAATACAACCATTCATAGATGGAGTAGTCATGGGCCCACAAAGATCAGAATGAATTAGATCTAAAATGCCATTAGATTTTTTTATTGTTGAGAGGATAGGGTTTCTTTGTATTCTTACCGAGTGCATAACCTCTACAAACACTCATGCTCAAAAGAAAATACTCGCATACTTGTCACCATCTTTTGCAAACCTGGAAGTGCGTGACCTGAAATTTTATATAGTCCACTCTCACGAGTTCCAATAGTCATAGCAGTGCTCATATCTTCATTCGAGGGCCACATGAAGGCCTTTACTTTGGTGAAGGCTATTGAGTAACCTTTGCTTTCTAACACTGCAACTGAGATTAGATTTTTCTTTAAACCAGGAACATAAAGAATTTCATCAATATGAAAGATATTACATGATTGAAGTTTGAAAGAAGCAGATCCAAAACCTTTTATGTCATAAGTACCATCATCACCCAGATCCACCTTTACATTGAATTTCTTGTCTCGATAGTTTGCAAGATTTTGTTTGAAGCCTGTCATGTGTTTGGAAGCAGTGCTATCCATTTACCAAATCTCCTCCGACTTGGTTATGGTGCCAGAAAGAGTTGAGATGAAATAATATTCTTGTTGTTGTTCTTGGTCTTTGGTGGCAGCCTTGGTTTGTCTTCTTTGAGGTTCCTGTTGAGGTTTCGCCTCTTTAGTAGCAACTGAGGCTTGAAACTTTCCTTTTCTTTTCTGCTTAGATGGAGGGTTCTTGCAATCTCTTGCATAATGTCCTAGCTTATTGCAGTTAAAACATTTTACTTTATATAAATGAGGATTAAGATGAGATAACTTACCTTGAGGTTTCTTACCTTTGCCTTTAGATTGAGGCAACTTCTTCCATTTCTTGGTTTTCATTGAAAGGGCACGATCTCTTAGAATTGAATGATTATTTCTACTTTTGAGTCTTCCTTCTTCTTTTAAGCAGTCATGCCATAATCTGTCAAAGTTAGGCTGGGCTTCTCTTTCATTACAGATGCGAGAAAAACTCCCCATGACTCAGGAAGTCCATCAACTGCAGTTTGCACAAGGTCATTATCATCTACAACAACTCCTATTGCAATAAGCTGATTTCTGGTTTGAGCAATCTTGGAGAAGAAGGTATCAATTGATTCATCTTTTCCCATCCTCAAAGTACATAGTTGTTTCTTCAATATTCTTTTCCGAGTTGGTGCCTTCTTTTCATAGAGGTTTGCCAAAGCATCAAAACATTCTTTGGCAGTCCTTAGATGACCAATGATGGGCATCATGCTGTCCTTAACAGAATAAAAAATGATTCTTTTAGCCTTGGCTTGTTTCTTCCTGTATGCTGCCCTGGTTGTATTTGAAGTGGGTTCTTCAATTACCCTTGTAATCAACTCTTCTAGTTCATTCTCTTCAAGAATGTTAACTATTCTGGATTTCCAAGCATTGAAGTTGGAGGCCCCTATAAGTCTGTCTTCAACTTTAACTGAAGTGGAGGCCATACTAAGATCTGAATCAGTTTAGTAAAAAAAAAAGGATGTTGTTGATCTGCAAAACAACCCTAACAATATGGATCTACGCAGGCTCAAGTCTGAACTCATTGAACTCTTTTCACGCCCTAGGCTCTGATACCATGTTAGAAATAGGGAAAATAACAGAAAATATATCTTTTCAAAATTTTAGTTGGCTAGATCAGCAAAAACACAGTAACTCTAAACATATCTGTACTATAAAAACATTTTTGAGTATACACATCAATTAGATCTGAAACAAACAATGTTTCTGAGCATGCACATCAATTAGATCTGAACTAATAACAATATTTTGAGCATGCACAACAATTAGATCTAAACTAAAATTAGATTTGAACTATTAACAATATTTCTGAGCTTGCAAAACAGTTAAATCTAAACTAAAATTAGATCTGAACTAATAACGATATTTTTGAGCATGCACAACAGTTAGATAATATTACTGAGCATGCACAACAATTAGATCTGAACTATTAGATCTAAAACATTAAGCATTTCAAAATAGTAGATCTAAACTAAACAATAGATAAAACTGAAAATACAATTTCAACTTACCTCTGAAGAAGAACTTGACACATAAGTGTGATGATAAGCCTTTGAATATGCTCAGAGAAGTCCAAGACTCATGGATCAACCTCTGGGTTAGATCTCTTAACAATGAGAATGTAGGACTGATTTGCCACAAGGAGAAACCTCACACAAAGATCACAAAACCCCAAGCTGAAAAATTCTGGAAACAAACCCTTGTTCCAGTCACACACAGTGATCGATCTGCAAGGAGAAAAATAGGTGACGGCTGCTAAGGGTGAAGGACCAACAACCTAGCAAGGAGGCCGCAACCCTAAAGGGTTTCAGATCATCCCAAGTAATGGGACGACAACCACTTAGGAGAGGTCTGGTGAAACCTTTAACACACAACAAATCCTTGGTAACAATGAAACCTTCAGTGAAAGGGATGACAGACACTTGGCAACAGTAAAACCTTCACCACACAACAACCCTCCACAAGGCGTCTGGCAGCAGCAGAATAACCCTTCACTCAGTGACAAAAGGGACCAGACAAATAGCAATGAAAGAGGCCGCAACTGAACTGTCAAGAGGAGGCCACAACAAATCTGTCAAAGGGAGGCTGCAACAATAGAACAACCTCAGAGCAATCTGCCACCTTTGAAGATAAGAGAGTGAGAGTGTGTAGAAAAATGAGGGGAGAGGTTTCTATATATAGTTTTTAGGCTAGGGCTAGGTTATAAAAATATAATTAATAAAATGACATATTAAATTAATATAAATATTAATTTAATATGTCACATTTAAATATTAATTTTTATTTTTATTTTAATCTTATTAAGCCCTAAAAACAAAATTACAAGCCCCCACTGAAACCCAAACTCAAAATCAAAGGGGTGAAGAACAATCAAGGGGTTAGGAGAGGCAGGGAGGTTTTCTTAGTGGCAACACATGTCCATATGATTCTCAAGGTGACTAATTAACTTTATCATCACTGCATAAGGGGTACATCCCACAATGTGGTCATGCACTTCTTCATAATCTCTCCTAGGTCTTGTGGACCATCCTGAGAGAGAGGAAGAAGATCACACACCAACACATCTTGGCATTACACCAAGATCTACCTGATCAAAGACCAGGTTGCCCCAGAGCATATCTGGGGTTTTATCCACCAAGGTACAAGACCAAGGATCAACCCATGCTTTAGACATGGGTAACACATCTAGGGGCCCTAGACATATCTAGGGACTTGTACTGCTTGGTCCTAGACCAAGAACCCCAAGAGTGTACTGGGGGCCCTAGTTCACAACTAGGGTCTTATGCCATCCTCCAGGGAGAATGGCTCTTGCAACTGCATTAAATTCAACACAATGGAATAGTGGTTGAGCTAGGGTGAGGTTCAACCCACCGAAACTCAACAGAAGAGGGTTAAACAACCCTAGAACAGATTGAGGAAACCGCCTCCCAAGTTAAGGACAAAAATCTCCAAATCCGAGTTGTGTCCTTTCCAAATGAGCCTGTCCTCTTCTTATAGTGTCTTCTTAATTCACTTTCATTTTTTTGTGGGTGAATTGTTCGTTAAGGCAGGTCAGACTTACTTGTTTTAAACCCAAATTACCCCCTAAGGGCAAGTCGTTGCCCTTTGGTGCCCCTTGGGTCTCCATGGCTCCCCTATTGTTGGGGACTATGGCCTACGGGGAGCCCCCTAAGGCAATGTGTCCCTCCAACGTTGGGATCAAAGGGGGGGGATATGACAATTTTTTTATGATGTAAAAGCTTGAGATGTGCAAAATTAAAGTTCCCATACCTTTGATTCCATTGCATATTGGATTCATTTTGTTCAATTGCGGCCAATGTCTTTTGGATGACTGGAATTGTCTCCGGCTTATACAAACCATTAGCTGCTACTCATCTCACCACAACTTCATTATTAGTCCTGTCTCGGATGTGAAATTCCTTATCAAAACTTTCTAATTTTTTTTGTTCAGTGTCTCCCAAATAGAAATTGAATTCTTTTTGACAATTGAGACATACCAGGCACTTTTGACACTCCTGATTGGGCCATTTTGCATTCTCAATGTAATGGTTCTTTTACCATTTACTTAGTAAGTAGCATCATTGGCAATTGACCTCGAATCTCCATCACCAGAATCATCTTCCATGTCCACCAACTTTCTACACCTCATCATATGTTTGGTTGTGCATGAATCCAACCACCAAACATCATTGACATGGGAAGTACTTATTTGTGCAACAACAAATAAGTAGTCTTTTATCATTGTGAGTTTTTGCTCGCTCATCAACAAAGTTGGATTTTTGAGGTCTATGCTTTAGGCCACCTTTCTTTTGACCCAAATTTCCCACAAACAAAATGACCTTTTGGATCTGAATCAGAGTTACTTTTAAGTCACTTTGTATTCTCCTTCCCGTTGCCCTTGACCATAAAGGCTTTATTAGAAGTGCATTCCTCTTTGCACAAGTCGAAAAAGCTCTTCTTGTATTAACAATCCGAAAAGCTCAAGTGTCAACTATTCAACTTTCCCATTGAATTTAAAGGAGGTTTTGAAGGGTTTACAGGAAGATGGTAAGGCTCTTAGTGTGAAAAATTACACGTCAATAATTTCAAATATTCTTTTCAACTTATTCCATTCTAGTTTTGCATCTTTTATGTTTTTGAAATGTTCTATCTGTTGATGATTGCAATGTCGTGTGACATTCTCCAGGATACGTTCTCCTTTGAATTGAGTTGAGTCGACCTGTGAGAGCCCATGTGATGGGTGTATCGTTCTCCTCTGTGAGAGTTGAGTCGATTTGTGGTCTCCTGCCTTTGTACTCTTGTGGACTCAGTTGAGTTAGGCTTGAGATGGTACTCCAGATGATTCTCCCGTGGACTCAGTTGAGATAGAGTTTTGTTGAGTACAACGTCCCTGTGGCTGAGCACAGGTGGACGTGTCCCTAGTGGCTAAGCACTAGTGGACGTGTGGATCCCTTGCTATATTGTCTAAGTGTAAGATTTACTTGTAACCCTAATTGTGATGTAAAGGGTACAAGTTGGCCCCACCCTATGTGAAAGATAATTAATGATTATTGTAATAATTAATTATATTATTGAGTTATTGAGGTTGGCCCTATTGTGCCAATAGACACACCTATTGCTGTGTCTGGTCTTGTATAAATTGAGGTCATTACCCCATTGAGGAAACACACTCTCACACTTGTCACTTGTCATTTGGAAATTTCAGCAACACTTGTAAGGTTGAACTGTGCACCTCTCTTGGGTGCTAGTTTCAAGGTTGTAGAAGCACCCTCTTGTGTTCATCTAGGGTTTATGTTTGGGGGATCTTTTCTTGAGAATATAGCAAAGGATTGCTGGGGTTTTCTCCCTTGTTGAGAATGGTTTTCCCAGGATATTTCTTGTGTTCTTGTGCATGGTAATTCTTCTTGTGATCTTGGTAATTGCAACACTTGTGTATGGTGTTGCTGCATTTGTTTATGGTTCAAGTACATGCTAAATGAAATAAACCTCATGCTTGAGCCTAGCATAGTGAAAATTCAACATGGTATCAGAGCATAGGACTTGAAAGAGCCATTGCACAAGCTTTCAAAGCCAGTCATCCTCTTTTCTGTAATTCGTACGACCCTCTGGGGTTTCTAAAGAAAAAGTACGACCCTCTCTTTTCTGGTTGTTTCAGCACCCTACATGGAAACATTGGGGCTAAATTTGGTATAGGAGTGTACGACCTCCTTCAACGCATCTCCAAAGACTCTTAGAGTGCAATTCCAATTTTTTTTGATTTTTGGCCCTAGGGTTCTGCAATTTTCTGTAGAAATTTCGGTTCTAGGGTTTCTACAACTCACCAGTGTTCCTGTAACCTTCTAAAGGCTTATTGTTGGCAATCATAAGTTGAACGAAACCTAAGTTTGTTAGCCTAGCCTAGCCGTTAGGTTTCCTAGCCTAGTTGCTAAGGGTTTGTGGAAGAATTTGCAAACCATGAGGAACAAAACCTTGGTGGAAGATAGGCTTGATGGATCAAGCAACTTCAGTTCTTGGAAGTCAAGACTACAGATCACTTTGGAAGAGGATGACCTATTGAGTGTAATTCAAAAGGCTCTACCGGAAACAACTATCGATGAAGAGAAGGAAGAATGGAAGGAAGATGACGTCAAGGCAAGGAAGATAATCATCTACTCAGTGAGAGATAATCTCCTACCTCGTATTGCCAACTTATGAGATGTATGAAGCATTGAAGAATATGTTTGAGAGTAACAACACCCTTAGAGCTCTTACATTGAAGAGCCAACTTCAAAATATCAAGATAACAAAAGTTGACACCGCAACTACTTTCTTCTTGAAGATTTTAGAGATCAAAAATCAACTAGGTGCCATTGGAGAAACTATATCAGACAGAGAACTTGTCTTGACTACTCTCAATGCTCTTCCAAGACATTGGGAACCATTTCTTCAAAGTATCAATGGTAGTTCAAAACTACCTACTTTTGATCGTTTATGGACAGACTCTACCCAGGAGGAAATCGGACTTATAGCCAGAGGAGTGCAAGACTCTCCTCATGATGACAATCATGCTCTTGTCTTTCATACAAAGAAAGGAGGAAGAAATAGAAGAAGCTTCAGTCAAGCATTCAAAGGTAAGAAGACTTCATCAGCTTCAGGTCATGATCATAAAAAGACAAATCAAAGATCCAGCGTTTCAGATGTGACAAGTATGGACACTTTGTGAGAGATTGTCCTACCAGGAAGAAAATAAGACAACTTGCCTCCACTGTTGATGTTGATCTAGAGCCACATCAGAGAGATGAAGACATCAAAGATGAAGCATTCTTCTTCATATCAACACTCTCAGGTACGGTCCCTACTGATAGTGGTAATTGGTTAATTGACAGTGGTGCCTCCAGGTACATGAACAAATATAGAGATCATCTAATAGATCTTGTTGAGAAAGAGACCAGTCAACATGTTGTACTTGGAGACAATGCCAGATATAGTGTGAAAGGGGTTGGAACTTCTACAGTCCAACTAGATTCTGACATACCCCTTCAGTTGAGTGAGGTACTATATGTACCTAGGATGAAAAGGAACCTTGTCTCTGTTTCTGCCTTAGAGGATAAAGACTACAAGGTTACCTTCTCTGAAGGAAATGTTCTTGCATGGAACAAGGGCTCACATATGAATTCTGCCCAAGTGATTGGTGTTCGAGAAAATAACTTATATAGGTTGACTGTCCGACCAGTCCAGGCCCTGTTACATGATACTATCACCTTGAGCGAGCTATGGCATAGGAGACTTGCTCATATTCATTATAGAGCCCTTCTCGCTCTAGGGAAGATGGTAACATGTCTTCCAGAGATACAAGTTCATCATAATGGTGTTTGCAGAGGTTGTGCTCTTGCAAAAAATGTCAAGGGGTCCTTCTCGAGCAGTGACAACAGATCCAAAGGGGATCTTGGACTTGATACATTCAAATGTGTGTGAGCGAATATTTGTACTATGTGTTCTTCATCGATGATCACTCTCGAAAGACGTGGATTTATTTCTTGAAGACCAAGGATGGAGTCCTTGAGAGATTTCAAGAATTTAAAGCTCAGGTTGAGAACCTGACCGGGAGGAGAATCAAGGTGCCGAGATTAGATAATGGAGGAGAGTATACCTCTAGGGATTTCAGTGATTTTTGTATTGAGGCAGGGATCAAGAGGGAGTACACCATTCCTTATAACCCTCAACAAAATGGGGTTGCAGAGAGGAAGAACGGAACCATCATTGAGGCAACCAAAGCGATGATACATGATCATAATCTACCTATGATTCTATGGGCAGAAGCATCCATGACAATAGTGTATGTTTAGAACAAGAGTCCTCACCAGATTTTGAAGAACATGACTCCTAAAGAAGCTTTCACTAGAGTGAAGCCTGAGGTTGGACACTTAAGGATATTTGGGTGTCCAATATACTTTCATAAACCCAAGGAGAAGAGGTCCAAGCTAGACCTTTCAGGTAGAAAGGGTCATTTGTGGGGTACAATGAATCTTCAAAGGCATACCAAATCTACATCCCTGGTCGGAGACAAATTGAGGTGAGTAGAGATGTCATCTTTGAGGAAGAGATAACCTTTCTAAGATCTAGAGAATCTCGGATGGAGATTGACAGCGAGACAGTACCTTCTCCCCCTTCAGTAGTTCAGAGGGAGACAACCATTGATCCAGTCGATCCGGTTGCTCTAGTTGATGTTCCCAGAGACATTGCAGTAGGCCATAAAAGGCCTGCCTGGGCTCGACAAACTCTGCAGGAGGCAGAGGGACATGCAACTCCTCAAGGCACATTCCGAGAAAGCAAGAGATCACAGATATTTTCGAGCTATGTTTCAGCCATGAGCCACATCATTGATACTGAGCCTTCTTGTCATGGAGAAGTAGTAGGTCAACAGGTATGGCAAGATGCCATGATAGAAGAGTATCAGTCCATCATGAAAAATGATGTGTGGGATATTGTTCCAAGACCAGAAGGGAAGTTTGTAGTGACTTCCAAGTGGATCTATAAGATAAACATGCAGTTGATGGAAGTGTTGAGAAGTACAAAGCGAGATTTGTAGCCAGAGGATTCTCACAGGTGGAGGGAATTGATTATGAGGAGACATTTGCTCCTGTAGCCCGATATACTTCCATCTGTACTATCATTGCACTAGCTGCATCTATGGGTTGGAGACTACATTAGATGGATGTAAAGACAACCTTTCTCAATGGTGAGATTGAGGAAGAGGTTTACATTGAGCAGCCAGAAGGATTCGTGATACATGAGCAGAAATCTCACGTGTGCAGGTTGAAGAAAGCCCTCTATGGACTAAAACATGCACCTCATGCTTGGTACGAGAAGATGGAAGGATTCCTCATGAGTTTGGGCTTCAACAAGAGTGTTGCTGATCCAAACCTATATTACCACATTGTTGGTGACGAGTGCCTGATCTTGGTCTTGTACGTTGATAACCAGAGCTGTGTAAAGCTCTCAGAGAATCCTGTGTTTCATGATAAATCGAAACACATTTAGATCAAATACCATTATATCAGAGATATGGTGCAGAGAAAAGCAGTACACGTGCAATACCTTTCTACACATGAGCAGATTGTAGATGTCTTCACCAAACCGCTTGCCAGGACGAAGTTCGAGTACTTCCGTGAGAGACTTGGCCTGGTGGAGAATGCCTCCCTAGTTGAGAGGGAGTGTTGATGATTGCAGCGTCGTGTGACATTTTGCAAGATATGTTTTTCTCTGGACTGAGTTGAGTCGACCTGTGAGAGCCCATGTGATGGGTGTGCCGTTCTCCTCTGTGAGAGTTGAGTCGATGTGTGGTCTCCTGCCTTTGTACTCTTGTGGATTCAGTTGACTCAGGCTTGAGATGGTACTCCAGATGATTCTCCCGTGGACTCAGTTGAGATAGAGATCTGTTGAGTACAACGTCCCTGTGGCTGAGCATAGGTGGACGTGTCCCTAGTGGTTGAGCACTAGTGGACGTGTGGATCCCTTGCTATATTGTCTAAGTGTAAGATTTACTTGTAACCCTAATTGTGATGTAAAGGGTACAAGTCGGCCCCACCATATGTG
>ML794807.1:73705-109483 GCA_009831015.1 Picea engelmannii | reverse complement strand
AGCAAAGTGGGAGCTCATTCTTTGGTGGGTTCTATCTTGTAGAGAGGAGGCGCACATCATGGGAGATTGAGGGCGCTTGGTAAGGGAGAAACCATCTCCTTGTTGAGTTTTGCATGAGGAGGGGGTGCACTTGAGGAGAGGGGTGCACCATCATCTTGGAGGAGGCTTTCTTGAGAGGAGCGCACCATCATCTTGGAGGAGACTTTCTTGAGAGGAGGAGGCTACTACAAAGGCAAAGACAAAGGCAGGGCAAGTTCAAAGGCAAGCAAGAGCAAAGGCAAGGCAAAAGCATTGGGATAAAGACAAAGCAAGCAAAGAGAAGAAGGCTCACCAAGGCAAGGGGCGCCTTACTTCACAAGGCTCGTGGGGAGGTCTTCAAGGAATTCCAAGGCATCCGAGAGTGGTTTCTATTGTGCCAGGTTCACTTGTATATGTTTCCTGTGTTGTACATTTTTCTTTGAGACCTTCTATATATATCTGCTCCAAACTGGTTTTCCCCATGGGGGGGTTTTTCCAGGGTCATGTTGACCAAAAACATGTGTCAATGTCATGCATGCTTAGAAGTGTAGATCAATCATCAACATTTTAAAGTTAAAAATCTAGAGGTAGTGTTATTTGTTTTGATGCATATTGCATGTGCTAACATTGAGTAAAGAAAACACCTGCAAGGGCACCTCAAACTTACACTTAACCATCAAATATTGAGCTGAAAGTTTGGTGACTGTTTGCTGTCCTAAAACAATAGCAAAGGACAACAACAAAGTTGAAACTTAGAGCCATACTAAGGTCAAAGACAAACCTTAGTTGGCAGCCTCATAGGACCTCAGAAAATCTACATGGTATCAAAGCCAATAATGGATTAGACTTGCTGATTTTTTTGAGCATTTTCGTGGACAGTTCAGGGCAAATTTTGGACAACTTGTTGACAGAGTTTGTGGACAGCTTTTGGGCAGACCTGTTGGGCTGATTTTTGACACTTGTGGACAACCTCTTTTCACACCTGCGTGTACAGGAGTGAGGTTGTATTTCACGACCTCTTTTCACACCTATATTTCTAGGAGTGAGGTCGGTGTTTGTTTGCCTCTTTTCACACCTGTGTTGACAGGAGTGAGGCAACGTTCCTTTGTAGTTGTAGCATTAGTTGGAGTGCAGTTTGGCAGTGATGTTAGCATCTCAGATGCGTGTGGAGGATAGGCTAGCTGGGGCTAGCAATTGGTCGCCTTGGAAGGCCAGGATGGTCTTTGTCTTAGAAGACCTCGAACTATGGGATATAGTTGAGGTAGTTGTTCCTATTCCCTCTGCTATTACTCCAGTCTTGTTAGCAGAGTTCAAGAAGAGGAACAATAAGGCAAAGAGGACCATATGTGATGCAGTGCGAGATCATATCATTCCCCACTTGACTGGGAAAGCTTGGGCATTTGAGATGTGGGCATCTCTATGCAAGCTTTATGAGAGCTCTAATGAGAATCAGAAGTTGGTTCTTCATGATCGACTAAGGGGCATTCGCATGCTCGAGGATGAGTAGGTTACTTCTTTCCTTGGTCGATACACCCAGATCAAAGACGAGCTTGGAGCCATCGGAGGTGGTGGAACCCAATTCTATGGTGAGGACAACCTTAAACAACTTTACCAAACCATGGGGTCCATTCGTTCGTGGCATTGTGGCTAGGGAGGTCATACCCACATGGGAGAGGATGTGGGATGACTTCATCCAGGAGTAGACTAGACTAGTAGCAGAGGCTTCTAGACAACAACAACAACAACAATAGTCAGTTCAGGGTGATGAGGATCTTTCTCTTTGGACAAAGGGCAAGAAGATCGGTCGGGGAGGTCAACAGGGTCCCAATTTTGGGGCCCCACCACGGGGAGGAGAGAGCAATAACAGTGGGTAGAAGAGAGACATGAGTACAGTGAGATGCTTTGCTTGTGGAGAGATGGGTCACTATGCAGGACAATGTCCCAAGAAGAAGAAGAAGCAGCATGATGTTTCAGTAGCGACAACAGAGGAGCTTGAGTTCGATGAACAGTTTGTGAGAGAGTGTGCATTCGCAACTACTTTGTCTGTTGTTACACCATCCAACATCAGATGGGGAGACAAAGTTGAGGATGACTGACTGACTCATAGTAGTGATTTAAAGGGAGCTCAGGCTCTGGTTTCAAGTACACCATCTTCAGAGGGGGTGACTGGTCCACCCAGGATAGCTTTAGTTTCAGAGTTGCCAAGCAAACAGAGAGTTGGTGCTACAACTTCATGGCATCAAAGATTGATGAGGAGCGGCAGGGCACCACGGAGGCTTTGGCCTCACTTGGCTATAGAGACTGGTAGATCAGGTTCTGGATCCACTTCAGGTGGAAGCTACTTGGCGAGAGGCCAAGTTGAGGATCTTGGTGAGATACCGAGATCCAGTGACTCTTGGTGAGATACCAAGAGGGGGAGACTCTTGGTGAGATGCCAAGAGAGTGACTCTTGTTGAGATGCCAAGAGTAGCGATCGTTGGCGAGATGTCAGGAGGTAGATATCCTTGGTGGGAGACCAAGGTGGAGATCGTTGGTTTGATATTAAGATCGAGGTGATCTTTGATAGGTCGAGAGACACTTCCATTTGTAGATCATGTAGATTGAGCAGATCTGTGACAAAGACTACTTTCATTGATTAGGGTACAACCATACTCATCGAGTATATGCAAGGAGGCAACCATGTCCACTATAGGGATGATATTGGTGGTGAAGGGCACTTTTCTCGGTAAGAGGGAGTGTTGAGATTTGGGTACCTTGGAAAGTGGTCCCCATTTGTTTATGAGTCTCTAAACATAAAGGGGGAGACTATTACCCTTGTACTTTACTTTATGATTCTAATTTCACTTTGACTTAGGAGATTTAAGTCAAAAGTGAAATATGTCATCGATAAGTCATCACTGCGAGAGAAATGAAATCATAACATAGCATAATGAGGAATTAGGTTGAATTCCTCCCTTTATACTCTTCCCGATCTAATTCACCATTGACCTCACTTAAGCTAGGCGCTTTTCCTCCTAAGGTGAGTAATTTATTAATTAAGTCCCCCCTTAACACCTTTTCATTCTATTTCTCCGTTGACTTAGGCTTAAGTGACATTTGCTATGTTTTTGGCTTAATTCATCGTTTAGCAATCAATTCTCCCTTATTTTTCCTCTCGTTCCTTGTTTGTGCCTGACTATAGTCTATGAGAACAAATAGACTGCTAAGTCACTCCCTGTTGGCCTACTCTTGGGAACGAGACATCACAAATAGTCTTCAGGTGAAGAGGAGGAGACATCAACTACTTGCAATTTTGTTAGGAGTCATCGATGGTTCACTTAGATATTGAGGGATGCTCAAGGGTATGTTGAGACTCCTAGGAGCACATTTAAAGAGAGTAGACCTCCGAAGAAGTTTCCAAACTACATGGCATTGATGAGCAACATCATAGATTTTGAGCCTTCCAGTGTTTAGGAGGCAACAAACCAGCAGGTATGGCGGGTTGCAATGGTGGAGGAGTACACCTCCATCATGAAGAATGATGTTTGGGACATAGTGCCAACACTGGAGGAGAAGTCAACGGTGAGTTCCAAGTGGCTCTACAAGATCAAGTATGCAGCAGATGTCAACATTGAGAAGTTCAAGGCAAGGCTCGTGGCTAGAAGGTTCTGCTAGAAAGAGTGAGTGGACTATGAGGAGACATTTGCTCCAGTCACTAGGTACACTTCCATCAGAGTAGTTATGTCCTTAGTTTCATTTATGGGATGGAGGATACATTGGATGGATGTGAAGACGACTTTCCTTAATGGGATCATTGACGAATAAGTGTACATAGAGCAATCTCAGGGTTTTGAGGTAAATGGGAAGGAGTCCCATGTTAGTAGGCTTAAGAAAGCCTTCTATGGACTCAAGTAGGCATTGAAGGCAAGGTATTCTAAGATAGATGGTTATTTGTAGAGTATGGGCTTCACCAAAAGTGAACCATATCTTAACTTATATTATATGATTGTTGGGACTGGTCTACATATTTTGGTGTTGTATGTAGATGACTTGCTTTTTACAGGGTGTAGAGAAGCTCATAGCAAGGTGCAAAGCAGATATGGCTACTAAGTTTGAGATGGACATTGGCATGATCCATTATTTCTTGGGTTTGAAGGCTTGGCAGAGATTAGGGGAGATATTCCTCAGGCAGGTAAATATGTAGTTGAGATTCTGAAGAGGTTTCAGATGGAGGATTGCAAACCTATGGCCACACCCATGATTGCTAATATGAAGAAAGTTACAACTTCAGATTAAGAGTTGGTGGATCCCATGTTGTACAGGTCCCTAATGTATTTGGTCAACATTAGACCAAATATATGTTTTGCAGTGAACACTTTGAGTCAATTCATGGTGGAGTTGAGGCAAGAGCATTGGGTGGCAACAAAACATGTGCTTAGGTACTTAAGGGGCACAATGGAGTATGGTTTGACATATCTTGGAGATTGTGTAGTGAAGTTGCAGGGCTATACAAAATCAGATTGGGTAGGCAATGCGGTAGGCAGGAAGAGCACCTCAGGGTGCTGTTTTAGCTTGGGTTCAATGATGATATCCTGGTTCAGTAGGAAGTAGACTTTTGTGGCACTGAGCTCAGTAGAGGCAGAATACATGGTAGCTACCATTGCTAGTTGTGAGGCCATCTGGCTTCACAAGTTACCTGCAAGATTGTTTGATCATGAGTTGGATCCCATAACCATTTACTGTGATAATCAGAGTTGCATCATAATCTTTGAGAACCTTGTATTTCATGACAAGTCCAAGCACGTAGAGATCATATATCACTTCATATAAGATAGGATTCAAAATGGAGTAGTGAATCTCCAGAGTCCAGTATATTCCCACAGATTAGCAGGTAGTTAATAATTTGTCCAAGCCCTTAGCAAAAGGGAAGTTTGAAGCATTCAATGAAAAACTTGGATTCATGCAAAATTCCTTCCTTGCTAAGAGGGAGTCTCAAGAAATATAGCTCAGACATGAACTTTCGCACAAGTTCAGTGTGAACGTGTTGGAAGTGGTTTGAGAAATTTCAAAAGGTAAATCTATTTTGTAATTCACTTGGGGAAAAATTGAAAAGTCTTATATTTTGTTGTTGAGTCTAATAAAGTGTATCTCATGCATTAACGACTTAGACTAGCATTAATCTCAACTGTACATCTCACAAAGAGATTAGGGTTTCAACAAAAAGTATAAAGACAATTGACGATAGAGAGTTCATACACAATTTTTTGTCAATTAGGGGTAATGACCAGTTGAGCATGGCTGAAGAGTAGGAGAGGAGCCAGAGTAGAGAGAAGGAGGAGGTCGTACAACAACCATCCTTATAGCTATACAGACTTGTACAACAGATCCGTAGATCCATACAACAGGTTGTACATTCTTCCTTGCAGGCTGTTTCTTCTCAATTTTTGTGTAGATTTGTTTTTGAGGTGATTTTGATTAATCATGCAGTTGGTAGTTTGGAAAACTGTGGAGGCTTCCTTGTAAACTTTGAATAAGGAATGAAAAACTGATTTTGAAGGAGAAATTACCTCTGTATGTGTGAAACTATTTTATTCTTCCGTTATTTACTTTTCCAACTATTGTGTGATTGATGCTATGGTCTAAAATTAGTTTCTACATTAATTAAATTCAATAATTTATTTGTTTAATTTAGATCATAAGGACAACTGTCGCCTAGGGTAGAAAATTTCTACAATGTATACAGCAAGGCACCACCAATCATAATATCCAAAGGAGGTTGATAAGGACTAGTTTGAACTCTTATAGAGATAGTAAAATCTCCCTCTCATTTTGTAGTAGATAGGACATCGATAGATAAAGTGCTCATTACTCTCAACCTTGCCCAAAGAACAAAGTCTTTAGATCTGTTTTGCTTAGGGAAGATGATGATATATCTCAACCCTCAACTGGTGTGAGCACACCCAAATCTGGCCAACTGAGAAGTGAAGACCATGTAATAAATGGAACTAAAGATACTACAGTTGAACAATAACCCTGTCCATGATCTGGATGAAGTGCTAGGCATAAAATAACATCTTGGGACTCAAATACCCAAATAGATCCCATCTAGAAGACCCATGTGAATGTGATGCAAATGTCCCCTCCCGATCACAACATTATTTTCCTCCTTGGGGGAGGAGGTGTGGAGGGGAATCAAGAGAGATGGAGTAGGGAGGGAGTTTGTCAATTGGGCAAAATTGTTAATTAGTTTGAAGGCAAAGGCATGGAGCTCTTTTTGACATTTACAAGGAATACATCCTTATATTCCTTCCATGAATGAAGCTGCCAGGAAAATAGGCAAACACATGAATATTATGAACTTCCTTGACATTAATGGTAGAGGTGCTAGACTTACTTTTATGGCATGGTTGAGATATGGAGGTATGGATTTGTCTTCTATCGAAATCTAGGAAAGTATTAAAATTTCCATGGAGGTATAATCTTAATGGAACCTATAAATGAAGGGTGGAATAATGTACAAACTGTGATGAGACATAATCCTAGTTCCTAGTGGACTTAACCCAAATATGTATTATAATTGTGATTTTGTATTTTGCTATTTATATTTTGTCTTCTACCTACCTTGTTGTAAAATATTTCCTTGGTAACTTAATAAGAAATGATCACTTGCTTTGTATTTGTTTATTATTTTCTCAAAGGAGACTTTATCAAAGATGATTATTGTAATTTTTGCACCCTTGGAAAGGTCTTGGTGATTAGAACAACGTCAAAGAGCTGCCAGCTATGCTCATAAAGTTTTGATGCCAAAAAATCCCATTTGATGCCTCAAAATGGCTCTAGAAGGTTCTAGACCCCAAATCTCCAAACTGGGATCCACCACTAAAATGGGCCTTGCAAGCTAATTTGTCCAGTTTTTCCACCCAGAAAGTACTAAAGATAGGTGACAAATTATATAATGATCCAATCTGGAGTGTACCTCCCCATTTTGGGAGGCTTTTGGTCCCCAAAAGCTTTTACTAAATGAGGTGAGGAAATTTTCCCTCTACCTTCTCCCTTGAGTACCATGTTGCCTTGCCTGGAAGTTTTTCTCTCAACCCATTCTGCCAAAGGTCACGCTGCTTATGTCTGTTAGTTCTTGATTTCTTCTGCAAAACAATATCTTCTGCCAACTCTGCTTGAGCTTTTGGTGCTAAGTCCTCTATGGTAGGTAGGACCCTCTCCTCAGGTTCCTGTTCCAACATGGAAGGCTCATAGAGTTTTAGATTCTCCACATTCAATATTGAGTAAATGCGCATATATGGGGGTAGACCGAGTCTGTAGGCATTATCACCCACTTTCTCCAATACTTCAAAAGGACCATACCACAAAGCCTTGATCTTCTTACCAAAATCCTATAGTCTTTCCTTGTTCAGTTGTAACCAAACTCTATCTCCCACTTTGAATGATTTTTCAATTCTGTGTTGATCATTTCGGGCCTTTTACTTTTCCTGTGATTTCTTCAATGTCTCCTGTACTTGCAAATGGATTTGCCTATTTTTTTCAACAAACTTCTCTGCTTTGAATGCTTCTCCTGTGATGTCTTCCCTCACTCCTTGCTGTCCATAGACAACATCTAAGGGAGAAGTTGGAAAATACCCAAAGCAAGTTTCAAAAGGGGACTTATGGTGGAAGTATGGTTTGCTCTGTTATAAGAGTGTTAAATGTAGATCGAATTTTCATCCTAGGCCTTCAGATGCTTCTGATTGTAACCTCTCAAAAGTTGTACCAAAGTCCTGTTGACTACTTCTGTTTGCCCATCTGTTTGTGGATGGAATGCTGTATATCTCTTCAACTTAGTGTCCATCTTCTCCCAAAGTATTGTCTAAAAGGCATTGAGAAATTTGGTATCCCTATTTGAGATGATGCTCTTGGTATCCCAAAGTGCACCCATACTTGTTCAAAGAACATGTTTGCTGCTTCTTTTCTTTTGATGGTCTTTTACAACACTTGAGAATGCACTTCTTGCTGGACCCGTCAACTACCACAAACATACAGTCATGTTCCTTCCTGGTTGTTGGCAAACTGCCCACAAAATCCATGGAAATACTCTCCCAAGGTCAAGTGGGTATAGGTAAGGGATGGTATACATCTTGCTTTCTATTATTGGGCTTGCTGGTACAACAAAATACGCATCATTGAATATACTGAGCTACATCATCTTGCATTTTGGGTCAATACACATACCTTTGTAAGTTGGCAACTGTCTTCCCAAGACCAAAATGACTTGCAACCTTGGAGGTGTGAGCCTCTTTGATAAGCTGCAATCTTTCACCTTTAGGAACACAGAGCTTGTCTAGCTGGTAGAGCAACCCATTTTGGAGATGATAATCAGCCTTATCATCACCTTCTATATGAATTTGGCCCTATAGTTGCTGAAACACCTCTTCAAAGTCCTCATCTTCTATGTATGCCTTTTTGTATGCATCATAGGTGAAAGGCTCCATGTGCATAAGAGTTCCCAAAGCTGTAATCTTGGATGTGGGTGGCCTTGAAAGCATGTCTGCCTGTTATCGCGCAAACTGTAGGTTGGGAAAAGCTCGACCCAATCCACAAGATGGTGATAACGGTGGGAGAGTTTACCCACTATCACCTCAGATAAACCGTCCCCTTGCTTTAGTGAACGATAAATCTGACACAAGGGGGGAATCCCGGTGACCTTAGGGGGATTGAGATGAGGTAAGAAGGAAGTAAAAAGTAACCCACCCCTATGGTCAAGAGAAAAAAGGCAAGAGGATGTCTTAGAGGTTGCCAAAGAGATATACCTTCAAAACAATGTTAGCACAAGCAAACAAGACAATATATGATGATATAAGCCTTTTGTCCTAAGGGAAACAAGCAAGTTAAGCTTGCTGTCCCAGATTGCAGTTAAATGCAGATTTATAACAGCAATGAATAAAGTAAGATAACTGCAGATTTAACCATGCAAAACACTAAATATTTATTGGAGAATTAGGCACTAAACAAGTAGATATTCATATAATACTCAAGCATGAGTTTTGAAGGTTAGTTGGGGCTGCAAAAGGATACTTTCTTTGGTGTAATAATGCAGCCTTATGGCTGTAGCAAAATTTTGCTACAGCTGGAAGAATTAACCACCGAAAATGACAAGTTAAATGCCTAAATGAAATCCCTTGACAAGATGAATAATTAGCACTATTTACTTGGAAATTTCAGTGGTGGAAAGAGAGAGTTCAAATGAAATAAGGTGAGTTTGCTGCAGCCCTAATGGCTGTAGCATTAATGCTGTTACAGCAACAAGAATATTTAGCTAAAACATTTCGCCCTAGGGGGCCTTAGAGAGCTTATAGCACGTAGAAAATTATTAGCCACTTGAACAAATCCAATTACAAGTTTTCACGTTTACCAATGCATTAATATTCTATCTCCGATGCAAATTAGATTAGTGTCTTTCTATTGGGTGATGGAGTCCTCTTGTTATTGGTTAGGTTCTACTACTTCTCTAGGGGTGTAAGCCCTTTTACTCCCTAGAGCAAGTAAACCCTAACAAAGATAAAACTCTACCAGGGTGTAATCCCTTTTACTTCCGGTAGCAATCCTTTGAAATGAGAAATCAATGAAAAGAGGTGAAGTACCTTGATGGAGGGTGTATGCCCTTATACTCTTCCAAGGGTTTAGACAAATTAACCATGAAATTAACAAGATCACGTACAAATTGCAGAAAATCTTAGTAATTGACAAAGATAGCATGCATAAACCTTATTTTTCACAAGATAAATCACCAAGGTCCAAAACTTAGCAAGAAGTAACTCCAAGAGATAGCACATAGCATCCATTCACCAAAAGAGAGATAAACCATAGATAAGCACCAAGAGATAACACCATACGATTTGCCCTAGAGGGCTGAAAATTTTAGCCAAGTAGCTTCTCTCACAAAGGAGAGTGATGGTATGAAAATGAAATGAAATGATCTCTATTTATACAAATCCTACTACAAGTGTTTGTCCACTTAATTTTAAGGTAAACCACAAAGTAAGGGGACAACAACCCTTACTTTTCCCCTTTACAATATAAAATTCAAATTCAACCCTAAAATGTGTTGAGATTTGGGTACCTTGGAAAGTGGTCCCCATGTGCTTATGAGTCTCTAAGCACAAGGGCGAAGATTATTACCCTTGTACTTTACTTTATGATTCTAATTTCAGTTTGACTTAGGAGATTTAAGTCAAAAGTGAAATATATCACTTAAGTCATAAAGTGACAATTAATTCACAATGTGGGTAAATTAATAGACATAAAACAACTAAGGAAAGTGGGTTTCCTTAGTGAGATTTTTGGATGAGATCCCACCCATTGATTAGACTTGGCTAGATCTAATCTAGGCTATTGATCTTTTAGGGTTGGCCAAAGGAGGCTAAAGAGAGGGTAAAGTGCATTTGGAGACTCATTCTTCACTTGTGAGTTTTGGAGAAGAGAAGAGGGGTGCATTTCTTGAGGAGAAGGAGGGTGCACTTCATGAGGGTTTGAGAGAAACCCTTGAGAGCTTGAGGAGAAGTTATTGTATGGTTTGAGCTTGCATGGAGAGCATTTCCATGGAGCCATAGCTTCTATTTCTTGGAGGGAGCATGATATATGGAGGAGGGGCGCATCTACTAGGAGGAGGGCACATTTATTTCTTTCATATGCTCACTAGGAGAGTAGGACTTGTCACCTTGAGATGAGGTTTGTTGCATAGGGAGGGGAGAGCTAGGGCGCTTGCTTCTGTGGAGAGAGACATTTAGTTTATGGCTCAGTTTATTTATGGTGATCATTTCTGCTAGGAGGAGGGCGCATCTGTGGAGAGGGTTGACAACTACCTGGTAGCAGATCTACTTGGAGGATTCGAGCTCTGACAGTTTTAGTGGAGAGGCAGTGTAGGAGAGCACATTCTTGTGGAGGGATTTCTTCATTGGGTCACAGATGAGCTAGAGCGCTTCAGTTCAGTGCAGAGGGCAACAAAGGGAGAGGGCGCACCTGAGTTTGGGCACATCTCTCTTTGGTTCTTGTGGCAAGGCTTGTGAGGAGCTTGCTATGTATACAGGTTCCATGGTATTTCATTACTTGTTGTATCTCTTGCTTTGATCATCATTATATGGACATATATCCCAAACTGGTTTTCCCCAGGGGGGTTTTATCTAGGGTCATGTTGACCAAAAATACCTGTGTACAAAAATGCATGTGTTAGTTTCTTTAGATTTGCTTATTTTCAGCTGTAAAGATCTTTAGGTGTGTTGTACTTATTTTAGTATGCATGTACTAACTTCTGGTTACTAAAACTACATGCTAGAGCACCTAAAATTGGAAGTGCAACCGTAACAAATCAGCAAGAAGTTCTTGGACTGTTGGCTGTCCTAAAACAACAACAAACATTATCATAACAGTTGAAACTTAGAGTCAATTTGTGGTCAAAGACATACCCAGTCGACAAGCTTGATAGAACTTGAAAATCTTCAAAATGCACATAAGAAACCCTAAAGAAGCACGACGTCACCCCTTTAGGACAATGTTTTGTCACCTTTAGCAAATCGTTGAGCTTGGAGATGAAATGTTGGGCCTCCAAAGGCCTCCCTCTCAAGTGCTAGGATCTTTAAGGTACTCCTCTCCATCCAAAGATGCCAAGTGTCAAGCAACAACACCATCACCACAAGCCCTAGCCCTAGGGTGATGTCAATCTCCTCAAAATTGACTTTTTAGCCTCAGGAACAAATCGTTGGGCTCGCTAAGGGGTGGGTTATGTCCTCCATGGTACCTCCTCAGGCCTTCAAAGGCTAGCATCGTCGTCCGGTGTGTGGGCCATGGTATCCAACCTATGGGCTTCAAACCCCAAGGAAGCCCAAGCTAGGCTTGTTCTTCCAAAATTGTCCACCAACCAGGCCTGCAAAGACAATGAATACGCCCTCCAAGGATCTCAAGTCAAATGCATCATGATGAGTAAATCAAATCAATAAAAGAGCCATCTAAGCATGTACATCCAAACACCTTATCAAAATAAACAAGTGCTCAAAGACCCTATGCAATTTTCCAAGTTTAAGTATGGGAGGGTTGACAAAGCGACCTATTAGGTGAATGGTACCTCAAGTTTAGGAGTGTTTCCCAAGTGGGCCCCTCTCTAAGACATGTGGACAAAGTGACATGGATGGGGGCCAAACTCTTGGGTATGGGGTTCACGACATACAAGGGATTGTAGTATCTCATTTATGGGTGCCTTTGTAGAGGGTGTGTTGCACCTTCGTTTTCAATGCAACCTTTTTACAAGCCCATTTATTACCTTTTATCTTTTAAAGATGTTTCCAAGTTGAAGCCAAGGTGGGGCTTCTACTTAAGCATGAAAAACATTGCCTACCTTGACTCTACCTTGGTCACATCATGCTTCCCCAAGTTGAAGTCATGTGTGAGGCTTCTACCTAAGCATGAAAAACAATGCCCACACATGCTCCATCTTAGTGGCATTTTGTATTAGTTATTTTTCACGGGTCCCATCAATTTCTTATGAGAGACATTTCATTGTCCTCGAGATCCCTGGGTGAGCATATAGAAGGTTCATGATTGGCTTTTATCTTTTGCCAGCCACAAGCCTTTGGGCCTTCAACCCCTTCTTCCCATGAAATGAGGGACAATCCCTTCTTGAGTCAGTACACTCGAACATCTCAAAAGGTAAGGAGATGAGGGGATGAAGTGTGGAAAATGACGAGTATGATTGCGAGTGGCACGATGACTCGTCAAGAATGAGGGACAATCCCTTCTTGAGTCAGTACACTCGAACATCCCAAAAGGTAAGGAGATGAGGGGATGAAGTGTGGAAAATGACGAGTATGATTGCGAGTGGCACGATGACTCGTCAAGAGGACGTCCCAGTAGCAAAACTATCCCCAAGGGTGACCCACTTACTAGGGTAGAATGTCAACCAGCAAAGTGAAACAAGGCAAAGAACATAATTTCCAAGCAGAGGTTACATAATCAAAAGCAGTTTAAAATGCACAAACTCAAATGCCTCAAATATTGAAATGACTCTCACCATAATATCTGGCTTGTACCTCATGGAGCAAGACCAAATGTCTTCTGGAAGCCAGCTGATGTGGTGGATACCGTCGTGATAAACCTGGAACTGTGGTGGTGAGGTGGGTCTTTGTCTGTGCAAGTGGACACTCCTGGTCAGGTTGTCTCTTGGTACTCCATGTCTGCAACCTGAGGGCCTCGAGACATCATCTCCTTAGTTATCCCTAGGAATTGGGGATAACACCGCCAACTTATTAGTGCTTCCGTTCTTATACTTGATGACTAGATGAAATTGTTGCAAAAACCCTATTGACCACCTATTTCGATTAGGGGTCAACTCCATGTTCCATGAAGATATGTACCTAGTGGTACAACCATTTTGAAGACTTTTTCTCAACAGGGCAAATTTTGCCCCCGACATGCTTTTCTATGTAATATGCTAGCATGAATCAATTTTTGTCTAGTTACCTAGGACTTTATCATTAGGGAAGTCCTTTCATCGAGTGTTTTTTTTCCTTAGGTAATTAACCTTGCTTAACTGCAATTTTAATTATCCTTGAGTTTTTCACTCACAATAATTCTCCAAAGTGGTGAAAGGTGTTCTAATGGTCGAGCCCAAGGGGTAACTAAGGTCTAGAAGTGTTGTAAATGATCATGCTAGACATCTCCTAGAGTCTTGTGGAATTTCGTTAAGTTTTGATAGGATTTTTTAAATAATTAAAATTCCCGCAAACTGAGAATTTTTAATTATTTTTGATGTAAAGTGTAAAAAAGTGGTCCTTGGGGATTTTGTATAGGGGTATGAGTACTCAAATCAAATGGTTTATGAACCCCTACACCCTCAGACCAAGTCTCAACTCATTTGGACAAGTTTTGCTCGACCATTGTCCATGAGGAGTCCAAGTCGGTCAAAAATCAACATGTAATTGGCTAAATGAAAATATCCAAATTTTGTAAAAGTCACTAAAGTCATGAGAGAGAGTGGGAAAATGATTCCTAATGTCTTTCCTAAGTTGGGAAAGTGATTTTCCACTTAGAAAACACTCCCTTGCTAAGCCAACAACCCAAGATGACCATTTCCTAAGAAGAGGGGCGCCCCCCTTGCTCATGAACTCATGAAATATTAAAAATAATGCAAGAGGGCCCACAAAACTTTGGTGGTACCCCCCATTGACCCTAACTTCATTTTTAATGATTGGGAAAGGTGCCTTCCCCCTTCCCCAGTCACCCCTCATGGCCTCACCCACTCACTAACCCTAAAAGTGCGCCCCCCTTGAAGAGACCCTCCCCCCTTGGATGGATGACCCTTGGAGCTCATCCAAGTGGGGTCTCTGAGCTCTCCTCTTCTTCATCTATAAAAGAGAGCCTCTCCTCCTTATTTTTTCATTAATTCTTAGAGCAAGTCTATTATGCCAAAATTTCTCCCATTCTTTCCCCCCTCTCTCTCATGTTCTCATTGTAAATCTTACTACAATTATTTGTAGCAACACTTTTTGGATAATAAATGAAGCTTTGGAGGATCTATTGTGTGCATTGGGAGTCTTCTTGATGGTTGTCATGGTGTTCTTGTGAGGTGATATTGTGCATTCTTGCATTTTCTTGTATTCACTAGTTTAACTTGGAGGCCCAAGCAAAGTATGAATAATTAGTAGTAGTATTATATTAGTTTTGTGGTAGTTTCTTTTCAAGTTTGCAAAGTATTTTGCATGCTTTTTTAGATGCTCTCACCTCCTTGTGCCTTGTGTAGCAAGATATATACATGTTTGCAGGTCACTAGAGGATTGGAGGAGTGATTTTTAGAGTGGAAAACTCACTCATTCAATC
This sequence comes from Picea engelmannii, assembly GCA_009831015.1. NCBI lineage: Eukaryota > Viridiplantae > Streptophyta > Pinopsida > Pinales > Pinaceae > Picea > Picea engelmannii. Next base: position 94,630 of record ML794807.1, on the reverse strand, counting down.
AACCAAAGTTTCCATTGTTTTCCTCCTCTTGTATCTGTTGAGACTTGGGTACCTTGGAAAGTGGTCCCCATGTGCTTATGAGTCTCTAAGCACAAAGGGGGAGACTATTACCCTTGTACTTTACTTTATGATTCTAATTTCAGTTTGACTTAGGAGATTTAAGTCAAAAGTGAAATATGTCACTTAAGTCATAAAGTGACAATTAATTCACAAAGTGGGTGAATTAATAGACATAAAGCAACTAAGGAAAGTGGGTTTCCTTAGTTAGATTTTTGGATTAGATCTCACCCATTGATTAGACTTGGTTAGATTGTATCTAGGCCATTGATCTTTTAGGGCTTGGCCAAAGGAGGCTAAAGGAGGGTATAGTGCATTTATGAGCTCATTCTTCACTTGTGAGAAGAGAGGAAGAGGAGAGCAAGGGCGCATTTTTTGAGGAGATAGGGGTGCACTTGCATGAGGGTTTGTCCATTGAGTGAGGCAAGGCGCCATAGCTTGGAGGAGGAGCTTCCATGAAAGAGGAGGCTCACAATTGAGGAGAGGCACATTCTTTGGTTGAGGGCGCACTTGGAGGAGCATTGGCGCATTCCTTGAGGAGAGGCACACCCATTGGCATGAGAAAGTTGTGTTGGGGTTTGTGCATCACTTGAGAGGGAGCTTTAGTGAGGTGACTAAGGGCACATGCAGTGGGGGACTATTTGCTAGAGGAGAGGGCGCACTAAAGAGGAGGTGCGCACCACATCTTGGAGGAGGGCGCACTTTGAGAGAGAGGGCGCAAGCTTCAAGGGAAAAGGAAAGGGTCATTCAAGCATTCAAGTGGGTAAAGAATCATGGCATCTTAGTGTTAAAGGCAAGCTCAAAGCAAAAGATCAGGATAAAGACAAAGGCAAGCAAGAGGAAGAAGGTTCACCAAGGCAAGGGGCGCCTTACTTCACAAGGCTTGTGGGAAAGTCTTCGAGGAACTTGAAGGCACCAGAGAGTGGTTGCTATTGTACCAAGTTCACTTGTTTATGTTTCCTGTGTTGTACATTTTGCTTTGAGGCCTTCTATATATATCTGCTCCACACTGGTTTTCCCCATGGGGGGGTTTTTCCAGGGTCATGTTGACCAAAAATCTATGTGTCAAATTTATGCATGCTTAGAAGTGTAGATCATCATTTTAAAGTTCAAGATCTAGAGGTAGTGTTATGCATTTTAATGTATATTGCATGTGCTAACATTGAGTAAAAAAACACTTGCAAGGGCACCTTAAAAGAGCATTTAACCAACAAATATTGAGCAGAAAGTTTGGTGACTGTTTGCTGTCCTAAAAACAGCAAGAAAAGACAGCCACACAGTTGAAACTTAGAGCCATACTAAGGTCAAGGACAAACCTTAGATGGCAGCCTCATAGGACCTCAAAAAATCTACATGGTATCAGAGCCAATGGTGGCTTAGACTTGCTGATTTTGGAGCACTTTTGTGGGCAGTTTTGTGAGGTTTTATATCAGATCTATTGGCTGTTTTGGACAGCAAGTTTACAGTCCAAAACAGTGAGTAAATTTCAGATATGAAGGTACCTCTCATTCAGTGCCAGTTGGACAGATCAGGGCAGATTTTGGACCGCTGGTTGACAGTTGTGGGCAGATTTGTTGGGCTGATTTTTGACACTTGTGGACAGCCTCTTTTCACACCTGCGTGGACAGGAGTGAGGCTGTAGTGTACAACCTCTTTTCACACCTACTTGCTAGGAGTGAGGTCAGGGTTTTGCTTGCCTCTTTTCACACTCGTGTTGACAGGAGTGAGGCAACGTTCCTTTGCATTTGGAGCATCAGAGTGAGCGCAGTTGACAGACATGTCAGTATCTCAGATGCGTGTGCAGTATCTCAGATGCGTGTGGAGGACAGGCTAGCTGGGGCTTAGCAATTGGTCGCCTTGGAAGGCGAGGATCGTCTTTGTCCTAGAGGACCTCAAACTATGGGATATAGTTGAGGCCTCTGTTCCCGTTCTTCCTGTGACTGCCCCAGTCTTGTTGGCAGATTTCAGGAAGAGGAACAATAAGGCAAAGAGGACCATTTGTGATGCAGTGAGAGATCATATTATTCCCCAATTGACTGGGAAGACTTATGCATACGAGATGTGGGCATCTCTATGCAAGTTGTATGAGAGCTCTAATGAGAACCGAAAGTTGGTTCTTCATGATCGATCGAGGGGCATTCGCATGCTCGAGGATGAGTTGGTTACTTCATTCCTTGAGATTCTAACCCTAACCCTTGTGTTTCGGCAGTTATGATGAAGCATTTGACCTAATTCATTGAGATTCTAGTGCACCCTAGCCTAGCGCACCTCTTGGTACTCTCAACTAGCAAAAACGTCAGGTTTGAATCTTTGGTCAAAGTCAAAGTCAAAGGTTGACTTTTGGTCAAATTGATTTTGTGGTCAAAGTTGAAATTTTAGAGTTTCTAGCTTGTTCTAATCATTGAATCCTCTGATTGAGTTTCTAATCTCTTCTTGTCAAGATGGTATCTAGTTTTAGATTGGAAGACAAGCTGGACGATGCTACAAGGTTTCAAAGGTATGCACTTGTATATGCTATCTAAGTTATATCATCTAGCCAAACATGAGTGTGTTTGCAGGGAAAGTACTAGAGAGGTTGTCCAAGTTGTAATCTTAAATTCAGTGCATTCAGAAGAACAAGCGCACCCTCCATAACAATTGAGGCTTCAGTTTCCAGGCAAGTACCCTTGTGAAATATGTTTGATGAACAATCCTTGTGGACGCTGTCATAGAAGAAGTTTATGAGGATGACACAACTGCCAGATGGGCAACAATCAAAACACATAGAAACAAACTTAAAGAGACTCAGAGGAGTCAGACTCAAAGGAAGTCGGAAATCAAAAGGAAACCAGAACAGGCTTGTGACACTTTGTAGAAAGCAAAGAGAGATGCAACAGACAGAAGCATGGACTCTCTCAGATGGAGGGAGTTGATTGCAGAATTCCAAAAGAAGAGCATGCATTCATGCATGAAGCCAGGATTAGGAGGGAGCTAATCCTAAATGATATGATCCATTGAAGAATCCGTGAAGATTATAAAGTATTTGTCCATGTTCCCCATTGAAAGTAGCAGCCATGATAAGCAACACGTGTTCAATTTGACTCTAGAAGAAGTCTTCTTCGAAAAGAAGCCTTGAATATCCTTGGTTTTCCATCTACATTTATGTTCCTATGACGAAAGGTTGGAGCCTTCAGGAAAGAAGGGCATGTAATCTATAGAAGATTCCATGGACTCCAACATTGAAGTAAAACATGAGGAAGAACATGAAGATTCCAAGAAAGAAAGAAAAGTCAGGACAATCAATTAAACCAGTTTGAATCCACTAGAAGTAGTCAAGCAGAAGGAATGGAAGGAAGTTGTGATGAAGAACAATGTATGTGAGAAATTGTGAAAAAGACTTAAGCGTTGATAGATACAAGGCAAGACTCAGGGCTAGAGGGTTCACCTAGTAGGAGGGAGAATACTCCGATGATAGCTTGTTCTAGTGACCAGATATACCTCTACTTGAGCCATTATATCTCTTGCAATGTCCATGGGTTTGAGTTTACATCAGATGAATGTAAACACTGTTCTTCTCAACATAGTAATTGAAGAAGAAGCGTATGTAGAGCCTCTCATGTACAACAAAAGCGTGGTGAAAACTTCCTATGACAGAGGAAGTATATTGAAATGGTTCTTCATAAGTCTGGGATGATGGATTGCAAATCCATGGCAAACTCCCATGATGACAGATCTGAAGAAGTTGAGAGATTCTAATCCAGTAGACCCGTCTCTGTATCGACAATTGATTGGCTCGTTAATGTATTTGGAGAATACTTAGCTGGATATTTTTTTTGTGGGACGTTTAAGTTATGATATACAACTGCATGGATTTATCGATTCAGATTGGGTAGGGAGTGCAGATGACAGAAGAAGTGCTACTTGGATATGTTTCAGTTTGAGCTTTACCACAAAGTCATGGGGTAGTAGTAAATAGAAGTCTGTTGCACTCAACACTACAGAAGCAGAGTATATTGCAGCTTGTGATGCTTGTACAGAAGCAGTGTGGCTCCGTAAGTTGGTTTCTGGATTGTCTGATCAGGTGCTGAATACAATCGTGATATATTGTGATGATTAGAGCTATGTGAAGCTTTCAGAGAACCCGATGTTCCATGACAGGTCGAAGCACATTGAGATCAAGCATTATATTCTCCATGATAAAGTCCAGCGGGGAGAAGTGGTTCTCCAGTATATCTCCACAGATGAGCAGATAACAGATATTTTGGTAAAGCTTCTGTCATAGATGAAAAGTTTGCGTACTTAAGGGACAAGCTGGGGCTCGTGGAGACGACTTCCTTATTGAAAAATGAAGTGATTACTCTCAGGTTGGGAGGGAGCACTGATATGTTATTGATTTATGGACAGTCATTTTCCAGTTTGGAAAATGGTCCAGGTTGGGCAGTTCCTTTCCAATCCGGAAAGTGGTTTGAAATTTTTGACGGATAGTGATTTTTCAGTTCGGAAAAAGGTCCAGATCAGACGATCATTTTCGTAATGAAAGTGGTCCGATAGACTGTTGATGTACCAAAGACAACGATTCCCCTTGTGACCAATGTAAGGGAATGTTCTAGGACAATCATTCTTCTTGGCAATCACTTTGAGTAGTGGTCAAGTAAAATGGTCTGCCTCGCTGGGCAGTCATTCTTTCGAAGTTCATAGTTGTGAGCAGTTTCGAAGAATGGTCCGTTTTGGAGGTTGGTGCATGACTGTCATTTCCATAGGAAATGGTCTGGACAACCATTCCCTAGGGTAGACTCATTCTCTCCAGGTTGCACTGTGATTAGTGCCGGAGGAATGGCCCGGTTAGGTGAATGGTCTAGGTTCAACAATCAGGGACATGCATTCCCTAGGACAAACTCATTCTCTCTAGGTTGCACTATGATTATTGCCAGAGGAATGGCCCAGTTAGGTGAATGGTCCAGGCTCATAAATCAAGGATAGTTATTCTTCTATGCTTGGGAAGAATAGTCCAGATAGCCCATGGCTGATGTTTTACTTTTTGAGGGCATATGCTTTTCCAGATCTCACAAATGTGAGTGGAAGAATGGTCCAGATGACTCAGTTTGTATCATGATATTGTTTTATGTAGGTTGATATTAGATGATATGATTGTTGTGGAGACTGTATGTTTCTGGATAATACTTGTATGCTATTGTGGTGGATGTGATCCACTGGTAGTGACTGTGTGTCACTGGTAGTGACTGTGTGTCACTGGTTAATAGCGGTGTGCTACTAGGAGTGGTTGTGTACCACTGGATAATAGTTGTATACTACTATGGATAGACATAGTTGTGCTCTATTGGATGGCATTATAGCAAGAATATGCTACTATTTTAGTGCCACGGAGACTACCACTAGTATTGGAGTTTATTGCCAGCTAGATAGATAGTCAGTGTGCTGGTGGACAAACATTCTTCAGGTGAAGGATAGTCCAGACAGAACAAATTGCTGGTGGACAGGCATTCTCTCTGTGGAGAATGGTCCTGGGTGATAGTTTCTGACGTATCATGGATTGGTATTTTCCTAAGGCATTGATTGTTGCCCGATTAGGAAAATGGTTTAGGACCGATATTTTCTAAGGCATATAGGAATGGTCTCTATAGTCCATGGCATAGCTTTCAACAGCTGTTGGGACAACCATTCTTCTAGGACATATGTCCAGATTAGAAGAATGGTCCTTGTATCACTTTGTTGAGAAAGTGACTTATTCAACATCATGCTCGATTACTTAGATGGAGTATGGCTTCGAGAGATGATGCAGTTGATGCTATCAGATGATACTGATAGTGATGATGTTGCTCGTGAGTTGATCTACGTGATCATAAGATAGCTTGTGTGGCTATGATGATGCTACCGGTTGAATGGTCTGTTTGTGCTCAAGATCATTACCTTTAATACCTCCCTAGCTAGGAGAGAGTGTTGATATTATGGTAGCTGCGGGAGGTATTAACCTCCACATGTAACCTTTGACAAGACTAGAATATTCCAGGAAGCAAGAGTAACCCTAAACGTTGGATAATAACCCTAGAAGACAAGTAGGCTCAAGAGAATATTAATATTGAATTATTAGCCTCCAGAAAGAGAAGTCGGCCAAGTCAAGTGAGATAGAGTAGTATAAATAGAGGGCGCTAGAGCTCATTTGACACTCACTCACTCACAACTGCATAATATTAGTGGTGCGTAAGTTTGGAGAGGAAGTGCAGCTGCAACTGGGATTTTGGCTTTTGGTTGGACTTGGTCTCTTGGTTAGGGTTTGGACTTTTTGCTTGGTTTCTGGTTATTCTTGCTTGGTGCGCTACCCTTGGAGAAAGGTGCTCTAGCCTTGGTTGGCTATTGGTCTGCTATCGGAATTATTCTGTTTGTCAAGGTTAAGGTGCTCGGGGGTGGCCTTTGTGCCTATGGTTGCCTTTGTGCCTATGGTTGGGTGACAATATTGCTATATTGTCTATGGAAAAACGAGCACATCTCTTTTATTTCTAACACTTGGCTTCCCTAGGAGTGAGCCTAGACGGAAGAAGTCCAAATCGAGGTGACAGTGGGTTTGGACTTAGGCTTGTGCCTCCAAGGACACACCAAGTGGGTTGGAGAATTCTCCATGTTAATAGGTGTGTATAAGGACGACAACAAACCCCATCCCCCATCCACTTGTAATGTTTGGTTTGCTGAGCTTACTCTGGGCTTGCAAATACTGTAGTGGCTGGTGATCAGTGTGGATAATGGTTTCCTTGCTCATCGGATAATGCTTCCACTTCTTATTAGCTTGAACCCGGGCATAGAGTTCCTTATCATAGGTATGGTAGTTCAAGACTCCCCCATGAAACATTTCCCATAGCATACCCACTTGCATCTATCTCCACGTTGAAAGGCTTTTACAAGTTAGGCAATGTGGGAACTGGTGCTTGATTGGTCTTTTGTTTCAGCTCGTCAAATTTTTTTTGCTAATTCTTTCCCCATTGGGAATTCTTACCACTAGTTGTTATGGCATGGAGTGGCACAACTACCGGACACACTGCAAATACTGGGCCTGCAAATACTGCAGTGGCTGGTGATCACTGTGGATAATGGTTTCTTTGCTCATCAGATAATGCTTCCACTTTTTAATAGCTTGAACCCGGGCATAGTGTTCCTTATCATAGGTATGGTAGTTCAAGACTCCCCCATGAAACATTTTAGAATGATAGCATACAGACTTACCTTCTTGCATCAAAATTGCTCCCATAGCATACCCACTTGCATCTGTCTCCACGTTGAAAGGCTTTTGCAAGTTAGGCAATGTGGGAACTGGTGCTTGATTGGTCTTTTGTTTCAGCTCGTCGAAATTTTTTTGCTAATTCTTTCCCCGTTGGAAACTCTTACCACTAGTTGTTATGGCATGGAGTGGCACAACTATCGTTGAAAAGGATGCTATGAACTTCCATAGGTATTGTGCTTCCCTGACAAAGCTCCTAACTTCAGTGACATTAGTAGGAACCGGTGACTTGATGATGGCCTCCATCTTTGTGAGATTTATCGAGTTCCCCTCCACCAGTCGGGTATCCTAAATACACCAATGACTGCTGAGCAAACTCACATTTCTTAAGGTTTGCAAACAGTTGATGCTCTTTTAGAGTCTCTAACACCTACAAAAGATGTGAGATGTGCTCGTCCGAGGTTGAGCTATAAACCAATATGTCATCCAAATACACTATTACAAATGAATCTAAATAGGGACGCAATATATCATTCATCAAACACATAAATGTAGCTGGTGCATTGCATAAACCAAAAGGCATGACCAACCATTCATATAGACCTTGCCTTGTCTTGAAGGCTGTCTTCCGGGTGTCTTCCTCTTCTTTAGCACGTACTTGGTGGTATCTCGATTTGACATCCAACTTGGTGAAGTACTTGGTATGCTGGAACTAGTCTAAGAAATCATTGATCTGAGGTAGAGAGTATCGATTCTTGAGTGTGATCTTGTTCAAAGCTCTTAGTCGATACACATTCACCAACTCCCATCCTTATTGGGTACTATGATGATAGGTGACCCACAAGGTGACGTGCTTGGTTGAATTAGTCCCTGCTCCAATAGCCGTTGCAACTGCTTCTTCACTTTGTCTGCTTCTATAATAGACTGTCTATACAATCCAATATTTGGGAATGGGGAGTCAAGCAACAGTTGTATCTCATGCTCCACTTTCCTCTTAGGTGGTATCCTTTTGCATTGAGGTGCAGACTATCTTCTCATCCACATCCAAGTTGCTCTCTACCTAGTTCCCTGAATCCTTGCCTAGCAGGTTCTAATTCTTGGCATCCTTATGATTCTTTGGATTCAACTCTTCGTGTAGCTTCCAATACTTGTATTCGGTGTGACCATCAATATTGCAATGGTTGCTTGGATCCTTGCATTGATGTGCAGTGGCTGTAGTCGTCTTGCCTTTTTCTTTCCACCTCTTCTTCCCCTCCTTGGAAACATCTTGGTGGTTTTTCTGTTTAGAACCACTTTGTTGTCCTTTCTTATGGCCTTTGTTGTCTAGATATTGAGCTTCCACATAGGCCTCATCTATGGTCCGGGCTTTGAAGAGTGTCACTTGCTTTCACAAATGTCTGTGTAGATCCCCTAGATACTTGAGTAGTACATCGGGGTTCTTGGGAGAGATACCCAACATGATCACCATCTTTTTGAATTCGGCGGTGTACTCTTGCACACTTTGCCCTTGCCTATGCTTGAAGTGTTGCCAATGGATCCATTGGTCCTCTACATACCYAATAGGGTAGAACTAGGACTTGGTGAGGGTTTTAAAATATTCCMACTTAGTTACTGGTGGATCACCCTCCATCCTAAGCGTCTCTGTGTGGCTTTCCCACCATGTTAGTGCATGGCCCTTTAGTTTCAGTTGGGCAAATGAATTTTTCTGTTCTTCATCTATATTATGGACACTGAAATACACTGAATTTCTGAGCATGTAAAACTAGTAGATCTAAACTTTAAACTAGTAAAACAAAAAACTGAAACATATGCAACTGAAACTTACCTCCGAGATTTACCTCTTGAACAATGAGATAAGAGCTTGGCACACAAGTGAAATGTAAACCTCTGTATTATGCTCAGATCTAGTTTAGGCTCATGGATTAACCACTGAGGTTTAGATCTCTGTCAAAGAGAACATAACACTGTTTTGCCAAAATAGAAACCCCAGGGAAAAAGTGCCAAAAATCCCAAACAGTTTGCTTAAACAACAAACCCTTATATCAACCACAAACAGGGATGGAATTGGCAGCTAGAGAAGGTACGACAGCTCTGGAGGACAACTCAGACTGATGACATCGACTCTTTCTCACACGGATCTGAGTACAAAGGAGGGACGACAACCCTACAACAAAAGTTGGTGGCTAGGAGAAGCAGATCTCACCGAGAAAAGGGTACCGACTGCTTGCAAAGAGCAGATCTGTTCAGTGAAGGGTGCCTGACTTCTTAGAAGAGGGCAGATCTGTACGTTAGGGTGGTCAGCTGCTTAGAAGAAGGAAGATCTGTGTAGTAACAGTGACCTGGCAGCAGTGATAAACTCAACAAGAAATCAACCAACAAGATAACACCAAGATACAACCTTCCAGCACAAAGAAAAGAGAACTGAATCTTGAACAGTCAAGGAGGCCGCAAAACTGAGGAAGAATGTCACAGAGGTATCCGCCACTTTGAAGAGGAGAGAGTGTGTGTGAGTGTAGGAATAGAGAGGGTAAGGTTTTAATTTATAGGTTTAGGCTAGGGATTAGGTTAATAAAATATTAATTTATATAATGACATTATTTAATATAAATATTAAATTAATATGTCAAGTTAAATATTAATTAATATTTCTAATTTAACATTACCAAACCCCAAAACACAAAATTAAAAACCCCACTCATACCCAAACTCAAAAACCAAGGGTGAAGATCAATCACGGGGTTAGGAAAGACAAGGGGGGGTTTCTTAGTGGCAAAACATGTCGATATGAATCTCAAGGTGACCTATAAACTTTATCATCACTGCATAAGGGGGTACATTACACAATGTGGTCATGCCCATCTTCATAGTCTCTCCTAGGTCCTATGGACCATCCCGGGAGAGAGGAAGAGGATCACACATCAACACATCTTGGTATTACACCAAGATCTACCTTGTCAAAGACTAGATTGCCCCAGAACACATCTGGGGTCTTATCCACCAAGGTACAAGATCGAGGATCAACCCATGCTTTAAGCATGGGTTCCCTGGAACACATCCAGGGGCCCTAGACACATCTAGGGACTTATATCAACCACCAAGGAACACATCCAAGGATCAATCCAAGCACCGGGCAAGGATTCCCTAGAACACATCCAGGGGCCCTAGAATACATCTATGGTCTTTACTGCTTGGTCCTAGACCAAGAACCCCAATCATCTATTGGGGGCCCTCACAAGGGTCTTTTGCCATGGCACTCACTGCTTGGTCTCATACCAAGAAACCCCAGGAGTGTGCTGGGGGCCCTAGTCCACAGCTAGGTTCTTATGCCATCCTCTAGGAGAATGGCTCTTGTAGCTGCATTAAATTCAACACTTCCTCTCAACAAGCGAGGCATTCTTAGCAACACCAAGCTTGTCTCGAAAGTACACAAACTTTGTCAAGGACAGTGTCTTGGTCAAAATATCTGCTGCCTGTTTTGCCGTCGAAACATACTGAATACTGAGAATGTGCTTCTGCATCATGTCCTGAACATAGTGATATCTCATCTCAATGTGCTTCTACCTGTCGTGAAACACCTGATTCTCAGAGAGCTTTATACAACTTTGGTTGTCACAGTGGATGACTGTGGGTTCTAGCACTACACTGAACAAGTCTGAAAGTAGCTTCTTGAGCTACACTGCTTCTCTGCTAGCAGCACTTGCAACAATGTATTTTGCTTCTGCAGTGCTTTGGGCTATGGAGCCCTGTTTCCCGTTGGACCAGGAGATCATCGCTGAACCCAAACTGAAGCAATATCCGGAAGTGCTCTTTTGATCCACTGTACTGTCCATCCAATCTGAATCTGTATATCCATGAAGCATTACACCTCCACTGGAAGTGTATATGAGCCCATAGGCTATAGTCCCCCGAACATATCTCAGAATATGTTTAACAACAACCATATGTATATGCTTCGGTTCACGCATGAACTGGCTGAGGGCATTTACTGCATAACAAATGTCCGGTCTGGTATGTATGAGGTACATCAAGGACCCAACTTCTGGATCTGAACCTGTAACCCGATCTTGTAGTTTCTTTAGGTTAGAGATCGTTGGTGTGGTCATGGACTTATAGTCCATCATGCCAAATCTGCAGAGCACATCAACTGCATATTTGCTCTGTGAGAGAAAGATCTCACGTGATTTTTGCCACACCTCTAAGCCCAAAACATAATGCATAAGCCCCAAGTCTTTCATTTCAAATTCTTCTGAAACCTCCCTCTTAGTTTGAGCTATAGCAAGTTTTCCTCTCCAGTGAGGAACATATCATCCACATATAAGACTAAGATAACTGGATGATTTTGTAGAATCTTTATATAAACATTGGGATCTGCTATGCTTTTGGTGAATCCAAGACTTTGTAGAAAGCTGTCTATGCTCCCATACCAAGCTCTCGGAGCTTGCTTTAATCCATACAAGACTTTCTTAAGTTTGCACCCATGAGATTCTTTCTCATGGATCATGAAACCTTCAGGCTGTTCGATATACACTTCTTGCTCAACTTCACCGTTAAGAAAAGCAGTCTTAACATCCATCTAGTGAAGTTTCCAACCAAAGACTGCGGCAAGAGAGATAATAATCCCGATGGAAGTATATCTAGAAACTGGAGCAAAAATCTTGTCATAGTCAATTCCTTCCTTCTGAGAGAAACCACGAGCCACAAATCTAGCCTTGTATTTTTGAATACTGCCATCTGCTGTATGCTTTATCTTGTAAACCCATTTGGAAGTTACCATTGATTTGCCACGAGGTCTTGGAACCACTGCCCATACATCATTCTTTAGAATTGAATCATATTCTTCTATCATAGCATCTTTCCACACTTTATGTTTGGAGGCTTCTTGAAATGTGGAAGGTTTTGAATCAATCACAAGATTCAATTTAGCTATAAGGCCGAAGTACTTATCTGGTTTCTTGCTTTCTCTGAAAGTGCCCTTAGGTGCTGAATGCTTTTTTGCTTCCTTTAGTATTTCCCGGCACCAGGCTGGCTTCCTTTGAATAAGAGGTTTCTCTAAAGGAAACTCAATAGTATCCCTTGAGGGATCCACTGGAAGTTCTGAGGTCTCCTCTCTCTGCTCATCTGGAAGAGGTGAATTTGAAGATTCAAGAGATGGAGCTTCTTGCTCCCCTGAATCACAAGGAAGTTCTCTGGCACGACAAAAAGCTTCTTCATGAAAATTCACGTCTCTGTTGACCTCGATGAACTTTTGACCTAGGATATAAATTCTGTAAGCCTTTGAGGTTTCACTGTATCCCAGGAAAGTTCCTTTCTTTCCCGAGGGCTCTAGCTTAGTCCTCTTTTCTTTTGGAATGTGAACATAGACTGGACTGCCAAAGATTCTCAAGTGATCAACTGAAGGCTTTATACCGGTGAAAACTTCCTCTGGAGTTTTCGCTTCGAGGGCTTTGTGTGGACATCTGTTCTGAATGTAGACTGCACTACTGGCAGCTTCGACTCAAATAGATAATGGTAAGTTTTGGTCATACATCATGGCTTTGGCTGCTTCACATATAGTTCTGTTCTTTTTTTCTGCAACCCCATTCTGCTGGGGATTATATGGCATAGTCAACTCCTCTTAATCCCGGAAGCCCGACAGAGTTCATCATATTTGAAGGAGTCAAATTCTTTACCATTGTTTGTTCTGAAAACCCGGATGTGTCTGCTTGTCTGATTTCCAACAAGATTCTTGAAATCTTGAAAGCTCAAAGATTCATCTTTAATCTTTAAAAAGTAAATCCAAGTTTTACGAGAATAATCCTCAATAAAAATGATATAGTAAATACAACCATTCATAGATGGAGCAGTCATGGGCCCACAAAGATCATAATGAATTAGATCTATAATGCCATTAGATTTTCTATTGCTGTGAGGATAGGGTTTCTTCGTATTCTTATCGAGTGCATAACCTCTACAAACACTCTCATGCTCAAAAGAAAATACTGGCATACCTGTCACCATCTTTTGCAAACCTGGAAGTGTGTAGTTGAGATATCCAAGCCTTCTGTGCCAGAGCTCCCAGGGATTTATCATCTCGTGAGCTAGTGCTTGAACAACTTGACTTGAGATTTTATAAAGTCCACTCTCACGAGTTCCAATAGTCATAGCAGTGCTCAGATCTCCATTTGAGGGCCACATGAGAGCCTTCCCTTTGGTGAAGGCTATTGAGTATCCTTTACTTTCTAACACTGCAATTGATATTAGATTTTTCTTTAAACAAGGAACATAAAGAATTTCATCAATATGAAAGATATTATCTGATTGAAGTTTGAAAGAAGCAGATCCAAAACCTTTTATGTCATAAGTACCATCATCACTCAGTTCTACCTTTACATTGAATTTCTTGTACCGATAGTTTGCAAGACTTTGTTTGAACATTGTCATGTGTTTGGAAGCACCGTTGTCCATTAATCAAATCTCCTCTGACTTGGTTATAGTGCCAGAAAGAGCTGAGATGAGATAATGTTCTTGATGTTGTTCTTGCTCTTTGGTGGCTGCCCTGGTTTGTCTTCTTTGAGGTTCTTGTTGAGGTTTAGCCTCTTTAGTAGCAACTGAGGCTTGGAACTTTCCTTTTCTTCTCTACCGAGAGGGAAGGTTCCTGCAATCTTTTGCATAATGTCCTAGCTTATTGCAGTTAAAACATCTGACTTTAGATAAATGAGGATTAAGATGAGATAACTTACCTTGAGGTTTCTTACCTTTGCCTTTAGATTAAGGAAACTTCTTCCATTTCTTGGCTTTCGTTGAAAGGGCATGATCTCTTAGAATTGAATGTTCATTTCTGCTTTTGAGTTTATCTTCTTCTTCTAAGCAGTCATGCCATAATCTGTCAAAGTTAGGTTGAGCTTCTCTTCCATTGACTGAAGCGAGAAAAACTCCCCATGACTCAGGTAGTCCATCAACTGCAATTTGCACAAGGTCATCATCATCTACAACAATTCTTATTGCTATAAGCTGATCTCTGGTTTGAGCAATCTTGGAGAAGAAGGCAACAATTGTTTCATCTTTTCCCATCCTCAAAGTACGTAGTTGTTTCTTCAATATTCTCTTCTGAGTTGGTGCCTTCTTTTCATAGAGATTTGCCAAAGTATCAAAACAATCTTTGGCAGTCCTTAGATGACCAATGATGGACATCATGTTGTCCTTAACAGAATAAAAATTGATTCTTTTAGCTTTGGCTTGTTTTTTCCTGTATGCTGCCTTGGTTGTGTTTGAAGTGGGTTCTTCAATTACCGTAGTAATCAACTCTTCCAGATCACTCTCTTCAAGGATGTTGAGTATCTTGCATTTCCAAGCATTGAAGTTAGAGGCCCCCTACAAGTCTGTCTTCAATTTTGATTGAAGAGGAGGCCATGCTGATTTCTGGATCAGTTTAGTAAATGAAATGCTGTTGATTTGCAAAACAAACCCTAACAATATGGATCTACGCAGGCTCAAGTCTGCACTTCTTGAGCTCTTTTCACGCCTTAAGCTCTGATACCATGTTAGAAATAGAAAAAAGAAAAAAATATAATACTTTTCAAATTTTTCTGTTTACTAGATCAACAAGCACATAACAGATCTAAATAAAGATTTCTGATTAGAGGCTAAGAAATACAATAGATCTGAAACAACAATTATAGATCTGAAAACAACAAGTATTTCTGAGCATGTAAAACTAGTAGATCTAAACTTTAAACAAGTAAAACAAAAAACTGAAACATATGCAACTAAAACTTACCTCTAAGATTTACCTCTTGAACAATGAGAGAAGAGCTTGGCACAAAAGTGAAATGTAAACCTGTGTATTATGCTCAGATCTAATTTAGGCTCATGGATCAACCACTAAGGGTTAGATCTTTGTCAAAGAGAACATAAGATTGTTTTTCCAAAATAGAAACCCTAGGGAAAAAGTGCCAAAAACCCCAAACAGTTTGCTTAAACAACAAACCCTTATATCAGCCACACACAGGGATGGAACTGGCAGCTAGAGAAGGTACGAGAGCTCTGGAGGACAACTCAGATTGATGACATCGACTCTTTCTCACACGGATCTGAGTACAAAGGAGGGACGACATCCCTACAAAAAAAGTTGGTGGCTAGGAGAAGTAGATCTCACCGAGAAAAGGGGACCGACTGCTTGCAAAGAGCAGATCTGTTCAGTGAAGGGTGGCCGACTGCTTAGAAGAGGGAAAATCTGTACGTTAGGATGGCCAGTTGCTTAGAAGAAGGAAGATTTGTGTAGTAACAATGACCTAGCAGCAGTGATAAACTCAACAAGAAATCAACCAGTAAGATAACACCAAGATACAACCTTTCAGCACAAAGAAAAGAGAACCGAATCTTGAATAGTCAAGGAGGTTGAAAACTGAGGAAGAATGTCACAGAGGTATCTGCCACTTTGAAGAGGAGAGAGTGTGTGAGTGTAGGAATAGAGAGGGTAAGGTTTTAATTTATAGGTTTAGGCTAGGGCATAAGTTTATAGAATATTAATTAATATAATGATATATTATTTAATATAAATATTAAATTAATATGTCAATTTAAATATTAATTAATATTTCTAATTTAACATTACAAAACCCCAAAACAAGAAATTAAAAACCCCACTCATACCCAAACTCAAAAACCAAGGGTGAAGATCAATCATGGGGTTATGAAAGACAAGGGGGGGTTTCTTAGTGGCAAAGCATGTCCATATGAATCTCAAGGTGATCAATAAACTTTATCATCACTGCAAAAGGGGGTACATTACACAATGTGGTCATGCCCATCTTCATATTCTCTCCTAGGTCCTATGGACCATCTTGGGAGAGAGGAAGAGGATCACACATCAACACATCTTGGTATTACACCAAGATCTACTTGGTCAAAGATCAGGTTGCCCCATAACACATCTGGGGTCTTATCCACCAAGGTACAAGACCAAGGATCAACCCATGCTTTAAACATGGGTTCCCTGGAACACATCCAGTGGCCCCTAGACACATCTAGGGACTTATATCAACTACCAAGGAACACATCCAAGGATCAATCCAAGCACCGTGCAAGGATTCAATGGAACACATCCAAGGGCCCTAGAATACATCTAGGGTCTTTACTGCTTGGTCCTAGACCAAGAACCCCAGTCATCTATTGGGGGTCCTCACAAGGGTCTTTTGCCATGGCACTCACTGCTTGGTCCTAGACCAAGAACCCCAGTCATCTACTGGGGGTCCTCACAAGGGTCTTTTGCCATGGCACTCACTGCTTGGGTCTCATACCAAGAAACCCCTGGAGTGTGCTGGGGGCCCTAGTCCACAACTAGGGTCTTATGCCATCCTCCAGGAGAATGGCTCTTGCAATTACATTAAATTCAACAATTCAACTTAACAACACCGATCTCACCTTGATAGGGCTTCGATTTTAATAGAGGTTGGGAAGGAGTGATGGAACTAGAACTTGATTTCTCTTTCTTGGGCTCTTTTCTCGATTCCTTTTCTAGGTCTTCACTACCTCCTAGTTTCTCTTCAGATCTAGCTTTTGAGTTAGAGCCACCAACCTCCCCAAAAGTACAAACTTGTTGGCTAGAGATGCCATGAGGAGGGCCATGTTGTGAGAGATATCAACAACTTGCTCTTCCAGCCTCGAAAATCCTCTTCCACTGTATCATGAGGATTGTTATGAATAGACTCATCTGCCATGGCTAGTGTTTTGTGACTTCCTTCTTAAGCCAATTCTTGGATCCTGTAACTTTCCACAAGTACCCCAAATAAAACTACTTTGATACCAATATGATCTGTAAATTGCCGTGGATATTCCACTAGAACAGTTCATCACAATAGATCTTGTTATTTTGAAATCTAAGATTATGCAAATTGTTTCCTTAGATCTCAGAGTAATTATTACTAGCTTAGTGCTCGAATTTATGAAAATAATTGAAATATGAAAATGAAAGAACATGCAAATGAACACACCATTCACACAAATGAACACTAGATGTATCTTGGGAGACCCGTTACGGGGGAAAACCCAGCTAGAAGGTGCCTTACACCATACTCCATGCCCAGTGGATGCTAGGCAGTAGTCTTGGAATGCTTAGCCCCTTGGGTCCATGTTTGAATTGGATTGTACAGTACTGCCCAAGGTGTCTCAAAGTTTCGTGCACATGATGGTCACAATCGTCCCACTTGAGCTATGTCCAAGGCACTCACCATCCCTTTTGCTTCATGTCATGCCCAACCAATGTCTGTCCAACTTGGGATGTGCCTCCAACCGAACTAGGCACTGTGCCCACAAACCAAGGCACTACTGCCTAGCACGCCAATGAGCCTAGGAACTTCACATCCATCATGCGGTTTTTAAGAAACCTTAAATGACAACACTCATATTGCTGCCATACTTAGCCAAATCATTTTTCCAAGCTCTCTAGCCCTTAAGTGTGCCTTGCCATTGTGCAACACTGTTCAAGGCATGCTCATCTAGACTTGCAACCTGCTGTCACAACCAACTGAAGCTTGCTAATGACAATCTCAATGGACGAGAAGGAGCGCTCATTGTTGGCTCCAAGGCAAGGGCCTTACATCCTACCCCACTTAAAATTGTTTCCATCCTTGGTAATATCTCTGAGAACTCTGCTGTTTTCCAAACGCTACTGCTTAGACTCTCACAGCCATCTACAGTTGACTCCTTCAACCACTTCACAATGCCATTGCCAAAATCACCATGCAACTTCCCATTGCTCAATCTGCTTGTTGCCGCTGCCACTGTTGTTGTTGCAACCCAACCTTCATTGAGAAGGTTACTCAATTGGCCAAATAGTGGTCAAGACCAAGGGATATCTAGTTCCACCTCATTTACTGGCCATGGGTAAAAGAAATACTACTTTTATCACAAAAATCTTGGCCATTTCAATGATAGATATCATACATTAAAGACCAATGGCCATCTCATTGAACAACAACATGGGATAGAAGATGTTGACATTGATGAACAACAGCAACATATTGATCTCAACAATCAAACCTCCATTGACCCTCAACTTGTTCTCATGGCCAAAAACTGTTTTGATAATGAGAAGGAATCTATCTTTAGTCAAAACTGCTAGATTAGGCATCAACTCACACGGTTGATTATGGACAATGGCAACCAAATGAGCCTAATTTCTCAACACTTGGTTGTCTCACTACAACTTCATACGACTCCACATCCCAAACCATATCATTGTGGAGGGGTCGATAAAGTAGGGCTGCAAATGCCTATCATTCATAACTGTTTTCTTACTTTTTCCATTGGACATTCATTGATACAATGGACTGTGATGTTACAGCTTTGGATTGTTGTGATGTATGTCTTGGCACTTCCTGCCAATAATATTGGAAGGCAGTTCATGATGGCTCCACAAGGCCCATAGATTGTGCAAAGATGAGGTATAAATACAAACTTACATCATATTCTCCTAATACCTTGCTCTGGAGAGATGGCTGTTAGGTTAGTCAATCTCCGTAGGTTTAGGACTCTTTGCTTTGCTATGGTGCTCACCCTTCTTGACTTACAGCAACCCACTCCACATGGTTCATCCTTTAGAAGGGAGGTGCAATCCCAAGTACCAAGTTAAAACTCTAATCCTCATCTTGGTTTGAATAATTCTTTTCTCACCGCAACGACAAAGTAGATTGAGTTACATCCCTCTAAGAAAAATCCTGTTGGTAGTTCACCTTATCCGAAGGATATGGGAGTTAATTCTTTTGCACATATGCTTCAACAACCCATGATCAACTTAGTTTTTTAATAGGGATGACATTCAAAGCTTTTCTTTTTGAACTGCTGAATCGAACAACATGATCCACACTTCACGCACTCCCATTTCAACAAATGTTCTTTTTCTCTCAGCATCCACACTAGTCAATCCAGAACACATCTCCTATAGATTGTCATGTCCTTTATTGGAAAAAGGTGTACCATCAATAGAATTTGGGGACAATTTCCTCTTAACAAGGAGGAAAAGATGAGACTTAGTCCTAGTTTTAATTGGACTCAATACAAATACTTCTTATAGTTGTAATTTTGTATCTCATCCACCTCATTGCAAAATATTTTATATGTGACTTTGTCATAAATGATCATTCACCCAAAAAATTGTATTTTTTTATTAATTCTCATCAGAGACTTGGTAAAGTGACGTCTCTACCAATGTTATGCTTCTATATACACCTAATATAATATAAACTGCACAACATGTACAATTGCTAATA
This sequence comes from Picea engelmannii, assembly GCA_009831015.1. Taxonomy (NCBI): domain Eukaryota; kingdom Viridiplantae; phylum Streptophyta; class Pinopsida; order Pinales; family Pinaceae; genus Picea; species Picea engelmannii. The sequence goes on along the minus strand of ML794807.1, from coordinate 75,118 downwards.
TCTCATTGTTACTTGCATTCTTCCTTTTGTGCAATGGAGAATTGGCATCGTTGTCTAACTGTGCTTATATCGAATTGACATTGATGCAACCAGTTGTGAGCCTTTTCATGATTGAGTAAACTTACGTGATGCCTTAGTACATAGTCTTCTTTGGAGGAGGAGATGTCTAAGTCTCTTACAATTTAAGTTGATTATACAAGCGAAGATAGTGAAGGATTGCAAAAACAAGATGGATCCCAAACATTCCTAGAAGATTTCATGTGATTTGACTTATTCATGTTTTGAAGCACCATACTAAGGATGTGGTTGCAATGGCTTGGATAGATAATACGGAAACAACAATATCCATCACTTTGTAAGTTCTCCAAGTAGAAGGGAAGGACGAGCTCAAAACCTCCACTGAATAAAGAAAAAGTTTTTTTTTGAGTCCACCAAACATTATAGTTGGGTAAGAAGCCACATTTACAAAAAGTTCCTTTCGATATAAGGTATAAATTGGAAAATTTTCATGGAAATTTGATGATAAGGGTATGCCGTGTTTTACTTGTTATAGTTTTATGCATACCATGTTATAGTTCTATTCATAGAATGATAAAAACATAATTTGCAGAAAATAAGATAGATGTTTTGATCATTTTATTTCAATGTGACATCAGAAGACATAGATGTGGAAGGTGTACGTTACACAATTCTTGTCTTATAACTCCTAATAGGACTTAATCTTAGTATTACATTATCATAAGTTATAACATAACTTTATAATTGTCAGTTGGGTCTAGCTTGGGTGGTTAAGAGAAGCTGTTATCCTACCCACCTAGGTTCAAATCTTGCTTGTAACATGTTTTCCTTTTGTGGGTTGATTGGGGAGGGCAAGGTACCAACAATCTCACTCTCTCTCAAGTGCTTGAGGGTGGGACAAGATGTTCCAGACATTTTTAAGCCCAAGGGGTTAGCTCAATTGGTTGCCACTAATGTTGTTGGGCATTTGCCTAGTTTTGTGCCAACAGGGGCTTGGTTCAATTTCTCCTAGGTGAGGTGCACTAGCCTACTCTGATGGTGTTTACTAGGGATGCTATCCATGAATATGGGGAAGCATCCCTTGGGTTTCCTCATGAGGTTTTCCTTGAAAAAAGAAAAAATAACATAACTTTATAATATAAAATTATCTCTCCTAATACAAAACTCGTAAGTTATCTCTGCCATTGAGTGCATCGGCATCTCATGATTGTCTATTGCACTATGCACATGGGTTCATTTAACAAAACTCTTTGTGCTTATGCTTATGTTCTTGTTTGAGTACCCTCAGTCTGATGTCGAAACTTTGTAAGGCTGCGTTTCTCTCCATGTGCTACACTTGTCATGCTGCCACCATCACACATGCTCTTTCTGTCTTTTTGTCTCTGGCATCGCATT
>ML794807.1:53053-67277 GCA_009831015.1 Picea engelmannii | reverse complement strand
ACATTTTTTGCAGAAAATTTCGGGAGGGTTAAAATGTTGCCGACATTTCCGATATTTCCGATATATCGGAGATATATTCAACACTGGTTAATTGTATTAATATATCACCAATATAGTGATAACAATGTCAGTTTTTTTTTTTCACATGGTTCACGGCACCGGATATCGGTGCTCGCTACGTCCATGGAAAACCCCCCTAAAATCTACTAGAGAACATAGGGAGGCTGAGTATTTTCAGAATATTGGGGGCTCAACAACAAGAGCATCTTATAGACCCATTTAAGGGCACAACACGTCACTCACAAGGAATTGAACCTGGGTGGGGAGGATAACAATCATTTCTCCCAACCACCCAAGCAACATCCAATGGACTTAACAATGTCGGTTATTAAGTAGTTATTATAAATATTTACGAGTGAAAGGTCATGTCCTTTTGCCTTTTGCAACAGGCAGAGATTAATATAAATGTTTTGCCACCATTCTTGTACTTTAACTCGTTCAAAAGTTTTTTATTTTCTTATGCCTTCAGACCCACTGCAAGTGGTTTAGAGCCTTTATGCTCTTACTGGAATTTGTCTTTGCTTTTCGTTTTTCTACTTCAAAAGCTCATTGTTCTATTTGCGACCTTCAGCTATAAGCTTTTAAAAATAAAAAACCAAAGATAAGTGAAAATGTTGAAGGAAGGAAAGTTAAAAAAAACTGGACTGAAAAAGAAAAGAGGAGAGAGAAAAAAAAAAGAAAGAAAAATATGGAAAGGAGAAAAGCGCAAAAAAACAAGTCAAGAAAAGAGGAAAAATGGTGAAAAAGAAGGCACCTGTAGGTTACTAGGTACACCTGTCTATTCATCTTATCTGGGATTTTCCTTGGAATCAATATCTGCTAATGAGCTTTTCAACAATAAATATGATCCTTCTCAAATTGTTTGGGTGATAGATTCCTACTTTTATAGGATCCTTATTACAAATCAATCACATGAATGAACTGACTAATATCTACAGTTCTGTTTATATCCAACTGCTTATATGCTCAACATAAGGCAAATCATAACTTTGGCTATTACAAATTTTGTCTCCTAGGCAATGCCCAAATCCATGTAATTTAGATGATGTCTTACTATTGGCTAGAGGAAAAGCTATTTCGCTAGCCACACTTCGAGGTGAGTATTTTTGAGAAAGGGTGGCTTGTAATTGTTAGATATTGTGATGTTTATTTCATTAGTAATAAATGTATTAGAGTAATAATGTAATATCATAAAGTGGAAATAAGTTGTATGCAATAAATGAGATTAATGATGAATGTAATTAAGGAATTAGGTGAGCTGTTCCTAACGGGAATAACAGAACTTGCTAGATATATATACAACACCATTTTATGTAATTGAAACACATTATATAATACATTTTTTTATTAAGACTCTCTCGCTTGTCTCTTTTATATTCTGCATAACATAATTTAACATGGTAACAGAGCCACGATGATTGTGGCCTAGGGTAATGTCAAAATATTGTGTCAAGACAAAGATTGGCATGCCAGGGAATTTGGAGAAAGAGACAGACATAGAATTGTAGAGTCAAAGAAGAAATTGTGATTCGTGCGACCACAAAGAAGAAATTGTATGAACGGCTAGGAAGAAGAAATTGTGATCCATATGGCCATGACGAAGATTGTACAACTCAATTAACATGTACGACAACAAGTGAAGAAAAAATTGTACGGACCAGCAATCAATTGAATTTGTATGGTGGTAGACCAATAATCAATTGAATCTGTACAATGTCTTAAGCAATTAAATCATATGGATGCGTATGGATGATGACTGACAGTATGGTTGCTCACTGAATAAAAAATTAAACGACTCAAAAAAATTCATACAGGGGCTCAAATTAAATCTACGGTAGGAATTAAAATTAGAATCATACATCGGAATTGTACGACGACTGTGAATAGCATGTATGGACAACAAAATAATAAAGTGTTTGGATGACAAAGGTGCCAATTGCACATTCTGTCTATAAATCCTTAATAATCTTTTTGTTAAAGTGTACGGACAACAAAGAGTTTTAAATCTAATTTTTAAAGGAGTCATAAGGTTTTTTAAGGATATATAAGGGTTTCTTATTTTTTAAAGAGTTAATAAGCTTTTTTTACAAAAGGAGTTAGAAGGGTTTATGATTTTATTGGAGCTATAAGTAGATTTTTTGAAGTTATAAGGAACTATGGCCAATATTAATAATTTCATGATGCCCGAGTCTCATAAACTCAATGTTAAAAACTTCCTTGTCTGGAAATAGAAAATGGAGCAAATTTTGTCTTATCATGATCTTTGGGAAATCGTCATGGGGACGACTCCAAAACTAAATCCCATGCATAATGACTATAATAAGAAAAATAAAAATTTATTACTTCTTACATTTGCCTTGGAGGATGATATTCTTCCTCACATTCGTGGTATTACCACTACTGTTGAGGTTTGGATGAAGTTAGTTTTTTTTATGAAACTTCCAATGAACTTTGAGTTTTATTGTTGAGAAACAAATTAACCAGTTTGAAGATGGTAGCTTCAAGTTCCATTATAGATCATGTTCAGAAGTTGGAGGAACTGAAAAATGAATTATCAGTGATTGACATAGACATTAAAGATAAGGAATTTATAACCATTTTTTTTAATAGCTTACTTGATGAATATCAACATTTTGTATCTCTTCTTGAAATGAAATTCCCACATTGAAGAAGTTGTAGGCTAACTACTCTAGGAAGAGCATAGACTCAAGAAAAATGAACTTCCACTGGATAGAGATTTTACAGGAAGACATAGAGGAAGAGGTTGTGACAGAGATCATCGAGGAGGGAGGTATATTTGGCATCAAAATTGGAGGCCAAATTCTTCAAATCAGACAGGTATTTCTCAAAGTTCTAAGCATTGTGATGATTGTAGCAAAACTAATCATAATGAAGAAGAGTGTTGTCTTAAAAAAAGACATGAGGTTGACAGGAATAGAGGTAGAGGACATCATAGAGGAAGAAGTAGAGGGGGCAGGTATCAAAGTCATTTTGTAGAAAGTAGTACACTTGTTCCACAAGAACCTATCATTGATTATTTGTTTATGGCTTCTCATATTGACATCTCTGCTTCTCAATGTGTGTGGTACATTGATTCGGGATCCACCAAACATATGATCGGTAAACAAGAAGTTTTTTCAAAACTTGCTCTCTGTGATAATGAGATTATTATTCTTGGTGATGACAGTATTCATGAGGTACAAGGAAGAGGTGAAGTACCCATGAGAGTTTCAAGAGATTGCATCAAAAATATACTGTATGTCTTGTCTGTTCTTGGCTTAAAGATGAACTTGCTTTATGTTAGAAAATTATTGATGAAAACTATACTGTTGTGTTTGATAAAAAACAATGTTTGATTAAATATCATAACAACAATATTATTGCCAGAGGATTGTTGTGTAATGATATGTAGTGGTTTGATGGTACTCCAAAGCAACAATAAACTTTTTTGACATGTTCTACTTCAAAAAATCAATTTTGACATGAAAATATGGTCATCTTAATTACTTTTATTTGAAGTTGCTTCATAAACATAATTTGGTGAATAAATTGCCTAACATTGAGGAAGATAAAGGTGTATGTGAAGCATGTCTGGTTGGGAAGCAACATTGATTTAAATTTGACAACAACAAAACTAGGGCAACTCAAGTACTTGAATTAATTCATAGTGATGTTTGTGGTCCAATGAGATCCCAATTCCTTGGAGGTGCTAAGTACTTTGTAACATTCATCGATGATTTTTCAAGAAAAATATGGGTATATGTTTTGAAGAACAAATTTGATGTATTTGTTAGTTTTATGCAATCAAGGCTATGGTTGAAAACGAAAGTGTTCGCACATTAAGGTGTTCAAGAGTGATAGAGGTGGTGAGTATGAATCACATGCATTTTGTAATTTTTTTTATCATCATGGTATTCAAAGACAAACTTATGTTGCCAAAACACCACAACAAGATGGGGTAGCAGAGAGGAAGAGTTGATCAATTATGGAGATGGTTAGGTGCATTTCGAAAGGGCATCATCTCAGTGATTAGTTTTGGGTTGATGCAATTTAGACAACAATATTTTTGTTAAATTGCAATTCAACAAAGACTGTTTGTGGAAGGACCCCTTATGAAGCTTGGTTAGGAAGGAATCCAGAGGTAACCAATTTCAAAGTTTTTGGTTGTTTGACATATGCACATGTTCCAGATACAGATAGACATAACTTGGAGGCTAAAAGTAGGAAATGTATATTTGTTGGGCATAACACTATATTGAATGCATAAAAGTTATATGATCCAATAAATAGAAAGGTTGTTATAAGTAGAGATGTAATTTTTGATGAGAGACTCCCACATGTGTGTACATCAGACTGGAAAGGTGAAGTTTTGTAGGGTGATAATGATGAGCATGAATTCAAAACTCTTGTCACATATAGGAGGTGCAAAAGAGAAGAGGGGAAAGAAGTGGATGAAGAAAAAGTAGAGTTGGAGTTGGAAGAACAAGATTGCAATTACTCTTTGAATGATGAAAGTCAATCTCATAACATACCAAAATGTTTCTATCGGATTCTTTAAGATGCAAAGCCAGATGAGATACAACAAGGTGAGAGAAGAACAAGGTCAAAATCACTAGAATAGGTAAATCTTGCTTTGAAGAGTGAAGTTGTGCATTCTTATAATTTAGTTTATTTTAATGGAGCAAATCGGAAACAAGAATGAAGAAATGCAATGTAAATAGAATATGATGCTTTGATGAAAAAAAATACTTGGAAGTTAGTTGAATTACCCCCAACTAATAATCCAATAGGCTCTAAATGGGTATATTGCACAAAGTTCAAATCATATGGTTATATTGATAAATATAAAGCTAGGTTAGTTGCAAATGTTGAGATTGTAGCAAGGAAGGTCTTCCATCATCATTACAATGTCCTAGGATGATGGAGGACAATGAAACTTAGGCTAAGTCAATTAATTAAATATTTTCCTAAGTCTAACTTAGGAAAAGAATTGTTGATATGTTATAATCTTCAGTTGACTTTATTGAGTACTTTTTCTAAAGTTAAAGTGAAAAATAATTTAAGTTGTAGTCTTTTAATCTTGACCATTGATCTCATCTTGATGGAGAGGGTTGATCTCAACCCTCAATCCTTTGGAGATTAGGGTTCCACTTGCTCAATGAAGATTAAAGAGATTGGTTGGGCTAAGAGGGCGCACAAATAGAAGGGAAATCAATTGCAGATTTGTAAGGTGAGAGTTTTGTAGGAGGACAGAGGAGAGTCTAGTAGGTGGATCGACTCATCTCTTCACCAAATCGCAGAGGCAAAGCTTCAGATCTGGCAGAGTTGTACAAAGTGACGCAGGAGGGCCATACAATCATGTAGAGGCTCATCTTCTTGCTGTTGTTTCGTTCTGGTTCTGTTTTGAGGGTCTACAGAGGCTGTACGATTTTGTTGGAGAGGGTTTTGCTGAAGAGTATTCAACTGTTGGAAGAGGCTGATTTACTTGGTAAGAATTTTGGAAGAGACAAAGGTAGGGTTTGAACCGTTAGGGTTTAAACATAACACTTTCAAAAAATGGCCATGAGTTTGAGGGTGGAAGACATGTTACAACTTACAAGGGGCTCAGAATTACCCCACCTGGAAAGAAAGGACGACAATGATATTGGAAGTCAATGATGTGTTAGAGCATGTCAGTGACAAGGCAACAACTCCCACATGTGCAACTGAATTGGTCATTTGGAAGAAAGGTGAGGCTAAGGCCAAAAACCTAATTCTTGATGGTAAAAAGGACCATGTAGTTCCACATCTCTCAGGAAAAGCTGAGGCAAAAGACATGTGGAAATCCCTAAGTGACCTCGACCAAAACAAAAATGAGAACAGAGTGATGGCTCTGCGCAAACAACTGTGTGGAACCAATATGGCCAAAGGTCAGGGTGTAATACCTTATCTTACCAGGATAACACAAATTAGAGATGAACTTGCAACAGTGGGAGAAAAGACTGAAGATCCTGAGTTGGTGCGTATTGCACTAGATGGCTTTACTAAGTCATGGGACGTTTTTTTCCGTGGTGTGGTAGATCGGGAGAAGCTCCCTGATTGGCAATGACTGTGGGATGATTTTGTGCAAGAAGAGATTAGAATTGGTCAAGCAGGACCATTATCTTCAACTCATGTAGAGGAGGAAGAAGGCTTGGCCCTTGCAGGCAAAGAAAAGGGCAAGAAGAAGAGGAAAGGTGGAAAGAAAAGCATTGACTTTTCAAAAGTCAAGTGTTTCTAGTGTCACAAGATGGGGCACTTTGCATCGTAATGTCTAGAGAGTAAGAAGAAGAAGCCACAGATGCAGCTTCAACAACAGTGGATGAGTTTGCCAAGTTATTTGAGGAGGATTTCTGCTTCATAGCTTGTATGTCTAGTACAACTGTTTTAGACATGTGGTATGTATACAATGGTGCATCTTGTCATATGACAGGGCGCAAAGTGTGGTTTACTAGGCTACGGGAGGGAGGCGTAAATCTAGTCATTGATCTAGGGGATGACAGGCGCTATAAGGCGTAAGGAGTTGGCATAGTCTCATTTCAGAGGGAGTTCGGGAAACCACTCCATTTCAGTGACGTGTTAAATGTTCCAGGGTTGACCAAGAACCTCATCTTAGTCTCTACTCTTGAGGATAAGGGATATGAGGTCACTTTTCGTAAAGGAAAGGTGTGCATCAGACCAAGTGGGTTAGGTGAGAAGATGGACATGATGATTGGGGTTCGAGAAGAGAAGGTCTATAGGTTATAGGTTCAGCCCGAGAGAGCATTAGCGAGTTTCACCATAGATATAGGTGAGTTGTGGCACAGGAGGATGGCACATACTTATTTTGGTGCCTTGGGGCATTTGAAGGAGGCAGTTTCTGAATTGCCTAAGATTACAACTAAGAGACATGACCCTTGCAAGGGTTGTGCATTGGGCAAGTATGCCCGAAAACCCTTTACATCTAGCAGGCATAAGTCCAAGGGAGTACTGGATCTGATACACTTTGAAGTATGTGGGTAGGGGATCTGATACACTCTGACGTATGTGGGTCGATGAGTGTGGAGTTAGTGAGTGGCTCCAAATACTTTGTCTTGTTTATTGATGACTACTCCAGGAAGACCTGGATTTACTTTCTAAAGACCAAGGATGAGGTCTTTGGGAGGTTTTAGGAGTTTAGAGCTCTAGTAGAAAACTAGACTAGGAGGAAGATTCACGTCTTAAGATCGGATAATAGGGGATAGTACACCTCCAAGGAGTTCGAGAATTATTGCACAGCAACGGGGATCAAGAAGGAACTCACAGTTCCTTACAATCCTCAACAGAATGGAGTGGCCGAGAGAAAGAACATGACTGTGGTTGGAGTAGCACGAGCTATGATTCATGATCAAGGATTGCCATTGTTCTTATGGGTAGAGGTGAGCAGTGCTGCGATATATTTGTAGACTAGGAATCCCCACACAGTTTTGGGGAAGCAGATACCTGAGGAGACATTTTCAGGTACTAGGCCAGATGTGAGTTATATTCGCATCTGGGGTAGTGTATGTTACTGTCATGTCCCTTCAGAGAAGAGGACAAAGCTGGACCCTATAGCGGTGAAGGGGTTACTTGTTGGTGACAGTGAGGCTTCCAAGGCCTACAAGATCTATGTGCCTGCATGCAGGAAGGTTATTGTGTGTAGATATGTGCAGTTCAAGGAGGAACGTGCATTGAGGAGATTGAATTGTTTGCCAACAAATGTAGAGAACCAACAAGGACAGAGTACAGGAGCCTAGGGGCAGGAGGCACAAAGTTAGAAGATAGGATCACAGGAGCAGACATAGGATACATGTGTTCAGAGGGAGACTGTTGGACAAGATCATCAGGAGCGAGTTGATGATGAGGAGGAGCAACATGATGCAGTTTCCCCAGAGAAGATTACTAGGCCACGACCTAAGTGGTACAAGTCTACAATTAGTGATTCTAGGTTGGCAGGGCTTCCAGAGAGGGACTTCAGACGAAGCAAACCACCAGAGAGACTTGGATATATGGCATTGATGAATCAACTCATTGATGCTGAGCCTTCTAGTTATGAGGATGCTGCACGACATAAAGTGTGGCAGGAGGCCATGATGGAGGAATATGCCTCCATTATGAAAAATGATGTATGGGAGGTAGTTCCGAGGCCAGAGGATAAAAAGGGTATTGGATCCAAGTGGATCTACAAAGTTAAGCATGCAACTGATGGAAGCGTGGACAAGTACAAAGCCTGCTTCAAGGGGTTTTCACAGTGAGAGGGAGTTGATTACGAGGAGACTTTCGCTCCAGTGGCCATGTATTCTTCAATATGAATAGTCATTTCATTAGCAACAGAGAAGGGCTGGCGCATTCATCAGATGGACGTGAAGACCACCTTCCTCATTGGAGTTGTTGAGGAGAATGTATATGTTGAGCAACCTGAGGGATTTGAGGTTGGCAACAGAGAGACACATGTGTGCAGATTGAGGAGAGCCTTGTATGGGCTCAAGCAGGCACCTCGGGCATGGTACTCGAGGATTGACAACTACTTGAGGGAGATGGGCTTCCAACGAAGTGAGGTAGATCTGAACCTGTATTTTCTTGCATGGAAGGAGCCTCTTATACCAGTACATTATGTAGATGACCTATTTCTCACTGGAGATGAGCAACTGATAGCAGATTGCAAGGTCAACCTTGCAACATAATTTGAAATGAAAGACCTTGGGTTTATGCACTATTTTCTAGGGTTGGAGGTTTGGCAAATGGATGGGTGCTTCTTCCTAGGACATGGGAAGTATGTAGTAGAGATTTAGCACAGGTTCAGGATGATGGACTGTAGGCCCATGTCCACACCTCTGGTTACAAACTGGAGGAAGATTGATGCATCAAATTCAAAGATAGTAGACCCCACTGTCTATCGTCAGTTGATTGGATCGCTCATGTATTTGGTCAATACTCGGCCATATATCAACTTTGCAGTAAACTATTTGAGTCAGTTCATGGTGGACCCTCGAAGAGTACATTGGATTGTTGCGAAGCATGTGCTTCGCTATCTCAGAGGGATAGTGGAGTACAGGCTATTATATGAGCACAGTGGTGGAGTGACATTAGCAGGTTTTATAGATGCTGATTTGGAAGGATGTGTAGAGGACATGAAGAGTACTTCAGGTTGTTGCTTCAACATTGGGTCAAGCATCATTTCTTGGTTCAGCAGGAAGCAAAGATGAGTGGCATTGAGCTTTGCCAAGGCAGAGTACATGGCAGCCAGTTTGGCTGCATGTGAGGCATTGTGGTTGAGGAAGTTACTTTTGGGCTTGTTCAAGCAAGAGCTAGAAGCTACCGTGATTCATTGTGACAATCAGAGTTGCATCAAGTTCTCTGAGAACCTGGTGTTTCATGATCGTAGAAAGCACATTGATATTAGATATCACTTCATCCGAGATTGTTTATAGAGAGGAGCCATGAGGCTTGATTACATACAAACTGATGAGTAGATGGTAGACATCGTTACCAAGGCATTGAGCAGACAAAAGTTCGAGAAGTTTAGAGATCAGATGGGGTTGAGAAAGAATCCCTTCCTCGCTAAGAGGGAGTGTTGAGATTGTAGCAAGGAAGGACTTCCATCATCATTACAACCTCCTAGGATGATGGAGGACAATGAAACTTAGGCTAAGTCAATTAATTAAATATTTTCCTAAGTCTAACTTAGGAAAAGAAGTTAGAACTGTTGATATGTTATAATCTTTAGTTGACTTTATTGAGTACTTTTTCTAAAGTTAAAGTGAAAAATAATTTAAGCTGTGGTCTTTTAATCTTGATCATTGATCTCATCTTGATGGAAAGGGTTGATCTCCGCCCTCAATCCTTTGGAGATTAGGGTTCCACTTGCTCAATGAAGAATAAAGAGATTGGCTGGGCTAAGAGGGCGCACAAGCAGAAGAGAGATCGATTAGTGAGAGAAATCGATTGCAGATTTGCAAGGTGAGAGTTTTGCAGGAGGACAGAGGAGAGTCTAGTAGGTGGATTGACTCATCTCTTCACCAAATCGTAGAGGCAAAGCTTCAGATCTGGCAGAGCTGTATAGAGTGACGCAGGAGGGCCTTACAATCACACAGAGGCTCATCTTCTTGCTGCTGTTTCGTTCTGGTTCTGTTTTGGAGGGTCTAGAGAGGCTGTACGATTTTGTTGGAGAGGGTTTTGCTGAAGATTATTCAGCTATTGACAGAGGCCTATTTACTTAGTAAGAATTTTCCATATTTTCCTTCTCAGAAATAATAAAATCCTCGGATCTGCTGCACCAGTTTTCCAATCTTGGGTTTTTTCGGGGACTATTGTCCAAAAATAAGTGTGTACATTTGATGTGATTGCTGTCTATGTTTACTTTCAGTTCCTGGTAATTTATTTCTATTGTGTATTTAATTTACTGTGAAGAAAAACACTGAATAATCAGTTAAAAATGAATTTGTTTGGTTTAAAGTGTACTGGGTTTCGAAATTTTTACAGCAAAACAATATGCACAAAAATAAGTAATTGATTATGAGAAAACTCTTGCTGGTACTGCAAAATTAATCACAATCAAAGTGTTGTTAGCTCTTGTAGCATAGTTTGGATGGAAGGTACACCGGATGGATGTTAAAAGCGCATTTCTAAATGGGGATATGCAAGAAGAAGTGCATATGGAACAACCTAAAGGATTTGCACTTGAAGGAAAATAAGAGTTAGAATGTAAGTTGGTGAAGGCCTTGTATGGATTAAAACAAGCCCCTTGAGCATGGTATGAAAAGATTAATAAATATCTTAAATGAAGAAGTTTCAAGAGTAGTGATTTTGATCTTAACTAGTATATCGAAGAAAAATGTGAAGGAATTATCAATGTGGTTGTATATGTTGATGACTAAATAATTATAGGTAGCAATGATGACTTGATTTAGGAAGAAAAATATATTCCTTGCAAATCATTTGATATGATTGACTTGAGATTGTTACATTATTGTTTGGGCATTAAAGTTTGACAACCAAATAGGATTTTCATCTCAGAGATAAAATATGCTTTGGAATTGTTGGAAAAGTTCGGAATGGAAGATTGTAATCATAGAAGAACACCAATGGATATAAGCTTAAAGCTTTTGAAAGATAATGAATTTGAGGTAGTTAATGAATCACTTTATCGTCAACTTGTAGGAGGATTGATTTATCTTACAACAACTAGACTAGATATAACTTTTGCTATTGGAATGTTATCAAGGTTTTTAAACCGTCCTAGGGAAACACATTGGAATGGGGCAAAGGGAGTACTTGGGTATATCAAAGGTACTTCACAGTGCCACATCATCTCCAATGCATGCTAGGACGTCTCAACAAAGGTGCCATGTCCTCATAAGGCTTAATGTCCTCCAAATAATGTGAAACGACCTCTCTAGCATAGTGGGAGGGCCTCCATCAAACGTGCAAGTAGCCCCTCAACGTCCTCCAAAGGACCAAGGCTCAATCCAAGTGAATAGCCATGTGAAGTACATCATCCAATGAGGGGCTCATGGTTGCATTGACTATTTAATTTTCCTTAATCTCTTGTTTCAACCTAGGTTAGAGTAGTGTAGGATGAATAACCTCAACACATGCAAGTATTAGTTTAGTTTCATGTATCTTTTGATGTTATTGTAGCCAAATTTTGAACTCTTGGTGTTGTATAACAAAAGGAATAAGTATGTAGTGTTTGTGGATGTTGATTTGATACATCCTACCTCATGATCTTGCCTCTTATTTCTTCTTGACAGGTTGGACCAGATATTTTTGTGGTTCTCATGAACTCCCAAGAAGAGTGCATGTCCCCAATTTGGAGCTTATTGTTACACCTCCTATTGTATGAGGTTCCATATTATGATTTTCCATATTCATAGTTTCTCATATGTCTTTGCCTTGTTGATCACTTTTTGGTTGCACTTTTGATGGATGTGAAGCATACTATATCATTATGGTGGTTTGGTATATATGCTTATCTTAGATATGGACGATGGTTCTAGCCTCCCCCGAGGGGTTGGATGATGATGTTAAGAGGTAGATGTTTCATGATGTTGATGCTTCCTAGTGACTTGGTATGTTGATGTATGATGTTGGTGTCACTAGCATGGGGTGTTCTTGTGGTCCTCATGTGTTGGATGTGTGATGGGGGATGCACTTGATGATTGGATATGGTTAGCATTTCTTTATGCCCCCTTCTTTTATGATTTTCCTATGGTGGGATGATTCATGTTACCTTTGTGGGATTTTTCTAGGTGATTTAACTTTATGATGTAACATTTGCTAGACATCACCTAGGGGGGAATGTGTTTCATGATGTTAACACTCTCATTGATGTGTTATTTTTTAAGTTTGAGTTAGAAGGGGGGTACTACATATGATTTGATGGTGATCTAACCTTATCCTAAGGTTAGATGGTGATTTTTGATGTAATAATCCTTTGGTGGTGGTGCACTTAAGGTTGGAATTTATGTTTTGTTGTTATCATGGTGGAGTTTTGCTAGGGAGAACATCTTTTATTTACATTGTACAACGCTTTACTAGAATGCATCCCTCATTGGCATGGATTTTCATGGTGATTTAATTTGTTGGTGACTAATTGAGAGGGGGACTATGGTTTTATTTGAACATTAAACTTTGTGCATACATGTTGAGGTTGATTTAACTATTCAATGGTTAAATTAATCCGATTTATCCAGATTAAGGTTAATAACTTGGGTGCTCTACCACATTAACCTCCTTTTCACATTTGAAGGGGTTAGTTGGAGTTGGTTGAGGCTTTATAGTGGTGCGCCCCCTCTTAGGCACAGTTACCAAGACATGCATTATTTTATTGTTTCTTGGAGAGGTTAGCACACTTCTCTAGCTTGCATTCTCTTGGGTTGGTTAGACATCTTTATAACATGGCATGTGGAGTAATATTTTATTATTGAGGTCTAACCACTCTTGGCACATTCTCCAAGAGCACACTTCATTGGCGAGTATTTTATTATTTGTGCGTGGTAGTTACATTGCACACTTTTCTAGGGCACACCTTGGATATTTCAGCTACACTTGTCATGATTTGACCTTTAATATGGAGCACCCTCACCTCTTTGACTTGGCATTATATCTTATTTTATTGGAGGTGGGTATGGAGGAGTTTTATGAAGGGCGTGTCAGATACTTGGAGGGCCACATGTGTGGCTTTTGCATGCATTTACTTGGTCCTATTACTATATTTGAGGATATCCTTGGAGGGTGCACTCGTGGATACACTTCTTGTTATACTTGGAGATATATATTTTATTATTTCATGGAGTTTTGTAATGGTAAAAACCCTAATTCGCCCTTATCTCTTTGGATTTGTCTTCTAGAGATGGTCCACTTACCATTTTGGGGTTTTGACTACTTCATTTCTTGTGGAGCGCTCCATCTGTTTGGCATTTTGCATATTCATCCATGGAGTTGGTTGCCTTGGGATTTACACATGTGGATTGGTTGCATGCATCTTATGGGCCTCTTCCTATTTTTGGAGGAGAGGCTGTTATGGAGCATTCTCCTAGGAGGATTATTATATTGTTTATTCTCTCATGCATCTTTAAGGGCACACTTAATGAGTTCTTCTAGGGGGATCTTGGAGCACATCCTCCTATGTGGAGACTTATTTTATTATTTCTTGGATGCATGCATTATTGGAGGGTACATTCCATGTGGACACTTGGCATTTGGCTTGGTTTAGTGCCTATTTTTAGTGGTACACCCCTCTCTCATGAGCATTATATTGTTATTTCACTACTATTTTTAGATGGGACAAGTTGTCCTTGAGAGGTTTTTTTCCACATGGTGTGACATGGTCAACCATGGTCCGAGGAGAGATCTAACTACTCCAATATTATAATATCTGTTTGACTTGTCATGAAGTTAGTTAGAAGGATAATAATTCTTTATTGTATGAGAGAAGAGACTCACTCTATAAAGTGGATCTCTCTCTCTCAATTGTAATGGTTGTTGGGAATTTGGGGATTGAGAATCTCTCCCCTTGGGCTACATTGTACATCATTTTGGCAGGATTAATGAAATATTGGAGGTATCATTTTATTATATGTGAGGCTTAATTTTTGCATGCTTTTAATGTTGTTGGTGTTGAGATTTGGGTACCTTGGAAAGTGGT
>ML794807.1:16795-39859 GCA_009831015.1 Picea engelmannii | reverse complement strand
CTGACTAGGCATTTTGACGTGAGTGGACTCAGAAACAGATCAGACCACTGGTCTGGCAGAGTTGTAATGGAGGAAACCTTAAATTTGTGTCGAGAGACAGTTAAGCTCCTGGAGATTTTAGGTTTGAACACAGACAGACCATTCCTTCCCAACACCTTGTGTGGCATCATGCGTATTGTTTACTTTGAGTACGGAGACAAGAATGTCATGGGCAGGATCATGTGCATCACACATGCTATGCTTTACGATGTGAGGATACCTTTGTTCAATAACTACTTCAAATTCATCTATCACCACTTGCAGAATCCATTCACACTCAGTAGTGAGCTCTCCCTCTGTGCAGATGTTACGAATCGGTTTTCGTTAGTAGTTATTGACAATCCGCCAAACCTGCCTTCATTGCTTCTCAACAGTCAAATTATCTTCATTGGCATGCCTTTGATTCCAACTGTTATAGAGCTTGTTATAGCGGAGTTTCTTTATTTGCAATGGTTGGATCCAAGACAGTCGACTTATGTGTACATCAACTCGACTAGAACATCATGTGAGGATCGTAATACGGTTACCTTGGAAACTAAAGGTTTTGTTATTTATGATACAATGATGTAAATGAAAAATGAGATCCACGCAATGGCATTTGGACCAGTTGTTGGCCATGCTTGCTTGTTGTTGGCTACAGGAAAGAAGGGGAAGTGGTATACGTTGCCTCATACCCAAGTCATGCTTCAACAACCACGCTTACCACCAACTGGACAAATTCCAGCTATTAATATTCACATTAGAGCTACGGAGCTTATACACAACAAGGATACATTTGTAAAGCTTCTTGCTAAGCACACTGGAAATCCATCTGAGACAACTGCAAAGGCTATGGAGAGTCCCTTCTACATGTTTCCCAGGCAAGTTGTGGAATTTGGAGTGGCCAACAAGATTCTATGGCAAGGGCCGGAAGCTATAGGAGATACCCCTTCACCAGATGAGTGGGACAACAGAGCTGAGATTAAACTTGTAGAGCGCCATCCCATCAAGACTCTAGAGGCCATCAAGGGAACTACGCACCAAGCCCGAAGTCCCTTCACTGGACAATGGTTCCACATCAAGAGTGCCATCCCGCAAATGGACACGAAGGAAGAAACACACCAATACATTAAACATGACAAATTTTTAGGAAATAGTCCAGAGTATTCGTCTTTACCCATGCTTCCAGGATGAAGCTTTTCAAGAAGGGATGACTTGTAATATACCTTATTGTATATTACGTTTAATGTTGTTTCTATTAATTATACCCTCAATGTTAAGTCACATCCATTGTCTAAAGACGTGACTATATTCATTCTTGTGTATTTATGCACGTTATTGTAAACTTATTAGGATATCGAATAATAATTAAAGGAATATTGAATATATAAATTCTTATATATCTCCCGCGTTCTCTTGCAGATGTAATCTCTACTCGATGAAATACATGATTGTTCCACCTTTGCCTTCTTTATCCCCAATTCAAGCTTAAGGGGGGATGTTGGTGTCCAGGTGGTTAAGCTCGACTTACTAGCCCCTTAGTGGTCACTAACGTTATTTATGACTCACCCTTAGTGGTCAGTTACATCGTGCATTGGTGTTTACTAGATGAGCTTCTTTGGACCCATGTTTTATAGGTTTCAAGGCAATATAAACCCCACTCCTATATATTTGAGGCTTTGCCTCATCTGTATGTATAATGTGAATTGTCATAATGTGATTCATAGATTCATTTAGTTATTGAGGATACCCTCCATATCATGTGTTATTGTTTGTCATGTGATCATTAAGTGGAGACTCTACATTCCTAATGGACGTAGCATTCTAAATTTCAACAAAAGGTTTCTACCAATATCATTGCCAATCTGGAAGCTAGCTTTGGGGTGCAAGTCCCCAGGTTGATGTGATAGCACCCTCCCTCACTCATGTACTAACATCACTAGTGGTATCAATGTAATGCCTTATGGGCGCTCTCGGGCTTCTGGTTGTTTTGTATGTTATGTATGACAAGCTATTACAACAATGGAATATCCATATGGTGGGATTCCATTCCACCATAATATTTACTCAACTCTACTATATTCTCTCTTCAACGCAATGTTGCATTTCATATTTTGGTATGTTGTACTTTTTCAATTTTTTTAATAAAATGCTTCCTTTCACAATAAACAAAAAATGTACATATTGGGTATTTATAAAAAAGTGGGTTGCATAGAAATTGCCATGAGCTAACTGACAACTAGATAAGCTCCACTAGCACAAGAGCATTGTAGAAATCAAAACTACCACTTGGGCATACAAAAACACCAAAAACAACCTAGGTGGTGTAGAGCTATATAGCAATAAAGTCTAGACTATTAGCACACAACCAAATATACAAACATCAATACTCATAACTTACCCACATTATGTGCAAGGTTGTGATTGTCCTTGGGGATGGGCCCCCAACCATCATTGGCTGGCTCAGAATTTGGGATGGTGAGGCCCCAACCTGCATTACCTTGCTCAAGCTCCTCAAGATGCTTCTATGTCTCGATAATGGAAAGGGCAAGCCACAAGAACTTATCATTCTAGTGTTGTGGTGGAGGGGGCCAATTGTGGCAGTGTTCTCCCCTCTCAACAATAGCTTCACCAACTACATGTAGTGGCCTTCCATCGGACTGTTGGGATTGCTTTGAATAAGAATAATGGAATGAAGAGTTGGCAGGTGGCTCCCTGCTCATCATGTAAGCATACCCCAATGCTCCAGAAAATAGCATTGGTGTGCCACATCTAGCTCAACCTTCTGAACCTGCACAGTAATTTGTATGTTCAAATTGCCACAAATTAGACAGTGGTCATACCAGAAAACTTTCTTAGTAAATTGTGCCTTATTAAACATGGCATCATTTCCTTTTGTACTTCAATTCCAATTACATGCCACACAACATGAAACTCAATTCAGTGACCCAGTCCCAAGCAAACTTCGCATATACACAGTGCCATAAAAGGTTTTTGAGATTTCAGGTCTACGACATAATGGATACTTATGCTTAGGGATACCAAGGTGGATCAACCTATTGCCAATAGCCAATCTCCCAAGAATGAGGAAACATTTGGATGCTTCATTCACATGCCAAGTTCATTTTCATAATATTTGCTTTACTTGTTTCCCACCAAATTAGCATTTGTCTTATTTAAAATTTCCATTGTTTTTTTAATCATCTTCTTAATTCCTTCAAACTTATTTGTAAAGCTCGCATTCTCCAATTCATCCTCTTCTAGTTCCCTGCACCCCAACACTTTATCTATTTACCTATGCAGTTCCATACAGGTAGTCCTACTAAAGAGAAAATCATGTAGACCTTCATATTTCTTTTAGATAAAATCAAACATATCATTTGCCACAGTCCAAATTTCTGAACATCCTAACTCCTTGCTATTTCAGAGTGGTGTCGTATCATTCTTTCCAACAAGTTCTTATTCGGTCATGCCTCCTTACTTCCATCCCTATGTTTATCTTCTAAATCATTTATTTTCTCCGACAGAGTTTCCTTCTAATTGCCAATCTTCTTTTGTTACTCCAACTTTTCCCTGTGTGACTTCTGCCTTTTAATCATCTTATACAACATTTCCCTTCGAGTCATGTATATGTCTTTTCTAACTTGTACAAATGCTTTAAAAAAAAATGCTCTCTTGCTTTTGCTTCCTGTTGTTAGTTTGCCTGTTTGTAGGCTCTTAAAAAAATGCTCTCTTGCTTTCGCTTCCTGTTGTTAGTTTGCCTATGTTTGTAGGCTCTTAAATAAACGCTCTCTTGCTTTTGCTTCTGTTGTTAGTTTGCCTCTGTTTAGGCTCTCTGTAATCAATTGAAAGTAGTCTCCATTAGCTTTCTTGTTAATTACTATTTTCCCTGATTTTTCTTTTCTAAACAACTTAGACTTTTCTTCTGAAGCCCCTCTAATGTCAATTCCTCCATGTTTTTCTGCAGAATCTCTTACTCTCCCCTCAATTAGGGACTTCCATCCTTACCAACAACTTTTCCCTTTCTGGACTGGAGGTTACTTGTTGCAGGTTTCTCTTCTCATTGTAATGGTCTATCTTCAGTACCCACTAGTTCTTTCTTAGGTGATGTATTGATTGCAACCCCTTCTGCTTCCCTTATATCTTCTCTAGCTTCCCATCATGGTCCTTTATTGCGTTGTCTTCATTTCCCTGGTGAGCCTGTTCTATCTACAGATGATCATTTCTTTCAATGTGTTGATTGTATGAAGTGTTATCTTCTCTATATCAATTGCCACATTATTAATATTACTTTCATTATTTCACAAATCTTAGATTTGTGGACCTTCACGAGACTTCTCTGTTTCAGCTGGTGCATTCTACACTTTTTACTTTCACTGGTCTCTTTGAATCAGTCAAATTTAGTTTTTATTTCATCACTCCCAGTTCCCATTATTCATTCTTTAATCAAGCTGATTCTGACAGATCCAACCTTGGCAATAATTATTTCATTGAAGAATATCACTGCTGTATCAAGTATTTTAGCAGTCGCCAATCCTATTTACCATTTTAACTTAGACTCAGGCAACATCTTCGACAGAAATGTCTCCACCACCTCAAATAATAAAAATAATTGATGTTCAATGTCAATGCTTTGGCAAAACTTGATGCACACGTGTTATTCCAAGTTCCAACAAATGAAAACTGAGCCAACCAGATTCTTTACAAAGTCAAATGCAAACCAGCCTAGACACAATCTATACAAAGGCATCTAGTGATTCAAGGCAAATTGAATAAAAATTCAAAGAAATTATTTCTAGAAAAGGTCAATACATGTAAAACTTCTTTAAAGGTTGAAATCCTTCCTCCTAAGCCTCAACATATCACAGTAATTTTTTTTCTTTTGAAAATACAAGATAATTCATTGCAGTGATTGCATGTCAGAAGAGTAATTATTAAGGTCAACATCCTCAAATTACATACTGGAAAGGTAGTATTGTAAAAGCAAGTCAAGCAATCTGATCCAGTGTATTCAAATTTCAAACTCGGTTGAGTCAGACTCGGCCTCAGCCGAGTTGACCAAGCCAACCCCAAACCAGTCCGACACGGCCCTCCTGTTGACTCGGGTGACTGGTTTGGTGCCAAACCAGCCGAGTCAAGGCTTGACTCATCCAGTTTGGTACCAAACCGGTCAACTCGGCCGAGTCAAGACCTTTTGAAATGCTATTAGATCCGGGGGCTTTATTCTTCTAAGTCTTATCAGAAGGAACTGAACATGCCAAGAAGCCTTATTGGAAGACCTGTGAGATTCAGCATGAAACTGTTGAAGAAGCTGAAGACCTGGGTGATTCACCACATCAGATATCACAAATCTATAGTCTCAGGTTCTGTCAGAAACGCTTATCCAGACTCCAGAGGATAGTGTGGTTGTTTTAGAGACCTAGCGGGCAGCAGGCTGCTGGAAGAATTGCAGAGATAGCAGTGTTGTTGGAGGTTGAAGCCGGTTCAATTATGTTTTTTTTAAAGTTCTATACCTGTCTCTATATTTACCACATAAATGTGGGAGATGAGGCCCCAATCAAGCAGGTCCAGGAAGCCATGATCTATCAAGGCAATATTAAATCTTAAACTCAACAGCAATAGTAAAACATTTTATTAAGCAGTATATTCAGCGATGAATGGAAGGCTATAAGCCCACATGTAAACGAAGAACTATCTTACTAAGATATAAACCCAGTGAAAAATGGATAGGGAAAGTTGAAACCTGGTCAACATGGCTGATTAGGCACAGATAATGACGTGAGCCTTACATGGTATATACAATGTACATGAGTAAACTTTGGATATTTTGTCTATAATGGTTTGGAATCTTTAAAATATATTTTTTCATTAAAATCTAAATATTTTCTGTATTTTTTAGTAAAACCGAGTCATTGAAATCAGATCGGTCCGAGTTAGTCTGAGTCCGAGTCCGAATTGACCCTCGACCGATTCTGAGGCCAAGGTCGAGTCCAAGTTTTAACATTGATCTGATCTAGAACTTTTTGAGCTTTCAAATGCACTCAGGGAAAACTGATAAAAAACAATATGTTCCATATGTTACAACTTGCATACTCCCAAATTCAAGCTCTCTATTCTAGGATATGTTTATTAAACTACAGCAGGAAATTATACAAACCAGTGTTACCAGGCTCCCAAGTCAAGCTCGCTAAATCGCCGGGAGTTTGACTAGGCTCGGGCCCTAAACAAATCAAAATGACTCGCCGGCAAGTCAGGCTCATGTTGACCCAGTATGCATCATGATTACTCGCCATCCAAACTTTGACTCATGAGTAATCACAAGTCAAACTCAGTTGACCCCGAGTCAAACTCAGTTTTGCACTGTCTATAAATGTGTATAGACTTGCCAAAACACTCATTTTCAGTTGCTGAGTTTTTCCCTAGCAAGACAAATTCTTGGGGCTTCTTCCTTCCTGAGGTTTTTCCAAGCCAAGTCAAACTCTCTGGGTTTCTGCCTTGAAGAGTTTTTTCATGAGCTGAGTCTGGTGACAATGATACAAACCATTAAACAAAATTTTGAGCATACGCAAGTTATTCTTAGGCAAGATTTATCTAGATAAAAAGCATAAAACTTTTAACTAACTCTATTATCCTTCATTTTAGAAATCAATGCCAAGAATTACAAGTTTACAAATTTTGAAACAACACACAACCAGCCGGATGCAGATAATAAAGTCTACTTCAGAAAAAAAAAAAAATGACCTGCCAAGGAGCTTAGGATTTAGGATTGAAAGTACAAAGCATCAATTGAAAGATGATGTGAGGCATTGAGGACACATAAACGTGTATTTGGAAAATAGCCCCCCACCCAACCTATTAACAAATACTGATATCAAGAGGAAATCTCACTCTCCTCCAAGTTTGTGAAGTTTTTTACAGATAATGAGGAGGAAATTATGAAACCTTAAACTAAAAATCATGCAAAAGCATTTTTTTTGAAAAATGAGTAAAGAGTGGAATGCCCATCTTACCCATCGAGACCCCTCACCCCAATCACCCAGAGTTGGTGATCCGGTCTTCAATTGGGATCGAACCACCTCCAGTCCACTATTCAACCATCAAGTCTACACCAAGCAAAGTCATTCCAAAGATTGAAGCTCAATTCAAGAGTTCATCCGTTGGTTGAAAAGGAATCAAAAAACTATGGTTAGACCCTTAAATGCCCGATTAGCTCTACATGTTGGTCCGTTTTAAAGAGGGTAAGTCCTTGTCCATTGATGGTCAAGTGCCACCCTTCAATGATGAGACTCTTCCCCTACACGTCCCATGGTTTGGGTCTTCCCTTGTCACAGAAGAGATTGTTCCCACTAATGCCATTAAATCTGACTCAAGCATTTGGGGGAGCTGACCTCCATCAATGTTGTACGCCAACCAATGATCGAGGATGTCGTGGATGAAGGGTTTGTTGTGGATCGTAGCCAAAACGTGGAGCTCTATGCACTAGTGCTAGGAGAAGATATCCAATCTGCAGTTCTTACAAACTCTGAGATTGAAAAGTTAGCTTCAAAGGGTGTTTCACCTCACAACCCATCACATGTTAGTGGTACTAGACATGCATATAAACAGAGAAAGCCATGAAAGCACGTTTGTGGATCAGATTTTCCTTCAAGGTCTTCAAATGCTTCGCGCAAACTTCTCGAAGTGCCAAAAGTTGAGAATAGTTCATTCTTGCCTAATCCCAAAGGTGATTTCAATTTCTTTTCAAGCAATGATCGGGAATATGTACAAGGAAGACAAAATCTTGAGCAAAAAGGGGTGGTTTTGTTGATGTAATTGCATCGGACAAGTACTTCCACATAGGCTCCATGTCTAGCATGTGGAAGTCATCCTTGTAACCTCTCAGAAAACTTTAGGAAGTTCACTTTATGAGTCATTAATTAAAGTGAATGATCTTTTTATCAATTAAGTTAAATGCCTAAGTTATTTGTCATTAGTAACTTAAGTGAGAGTTTGATTAAGTCCTAGTCATTAGATATAAAGTGAAGGTGAGATTAGATCTCAACCTTTGATCACATTGGAGATCTAGGGTTAGTGATTAATTTGGTCAAATCTCAATGTAATAAAAGGCAGCCTACGTTAGAGGATGAGACACACTGAGAGAAAGTGAGGAGATCTCATTGAGTGGGTGAAGAGAGTTCATCCAAGTGTGAGTGGGCAAGGCTGAGGAAAGGTGCAAAGGGGCAGCGAAGGAGATAGAAGCCAAGTGGGCTAGGCTATCACTGCATTGTAATCCTCTAAAGGGCCATTATCCCAGGAAGGGAGCCCAAGATTAATAAAAGATCTAGTTTTTCCCGGGGTGTTTACCCGAATATCTTGTGCAATGTATTATTGGTTTATGTTTTATGCTTCCACTAATGTTTCGTTGATAACCTAGTTGTGCAGTTGTTTAATAAAGCGATTTTATTCAGAATAACTATCGAGTGCTAGGTTCAAGTAAAATCAACAGGTTTTGTTCTTACTCTGAAAAATGCCTGACAAGAATGCATTTAACAAATGGTGTATTTTGAGCCAGAAAGCTAAAGAGATCTCACTAAACTCTTACAAAGGTCTCAAATATAAACAGATGTGCATCTTATTCAACTCTGGTTCTGCTACCCAACAAGCGCTTTAGTATGGTCCCTAGAATAGTGTTGGCTCTCTCGCATACATCCAATCCAAGCACTTTGACTTCAACTCAAATGACCATTCTCAAGTGCATTATCCTCTGTGGATTAAGTTCCCTGGGTTCTGCGTTGATCTCAACCCCTTTGAGGATTTTTTTGCTCATTGGTTGGCCAGAGTTTTCATCCCTGATGGTCAACGCAACTCTTTCAAATCCAACCCACGTATTAGTATAGAGGTTGATCTTCACCACGGATGAGGTTTGATAGTGGAAAGTCTAGTTCCTAAATCTTCCCGATTTATGCTTCACTATTCAAGCATAGGGTCGTGTCATCTACCACTACCCACACCGGAAACCTAAACCGAAGCAGCCCAAACCATAGTTGTTAAACTCATACTTGGAAATCGACTCAGTCACACCTATCAACTCGGACTCTGATTGACTCAAACCAATCTGATTTCAATGACTCTGTGCACTTAAAAATACATTAAATAATTAAATTTTAATGAAAAAAAATATTTTAAACTTTAAAGCTTTCAAACCATTATTCCAAACCATTAGAGACAAAATATGCAAAGTTTGCTCATTTATATACCATGTAAGAGTATATATATCAAAATGGCATCGAGTGTAATACATATCAGCAACAAAATGCATAATCAGTGAGACTCTAAAGTTAAACCTAGTGCAAAAGATCATCCAAAGGGAGAGGAGTCTATCCATTTTCTAGCCATTTGGAAACAAGGTCCTTATCCATGCGTACAAAGAAAAGCAAAAAGGGAAAAAATTAAAGTTGTTGTTAAAGAAAAGCAGAAAAAACCGGGTCAAAACCTCCCAAATGCTAATTCTTTCATGCAAAAGGAAGTTGGGTTAACTTCCTTGGCACCATTGGCATGTCACTTGGATTTTACTCTACAGGGAGGAGGAGTACAAGTGATTGGGGATCCCATTGTAGAACAAAAGGAAGTGATACAAGGGTTGGGTAAGGTTACAATAAAAAAATTTCACATGAGCAATGTAATGCACAGTAGACAGTCTATTTGAATGAAAAACTCAAATGACAACCACTACAAACACAAGAAGGTGGGTCCTAAAAAAACTAGCCGAGTAGGCACGGACTCGATCAGTTTCACCAGTTTGATACCGAACCAGTCACCAAACTGATTCGATGGTCGACTCAGCCGGTTCAGTACCAAACCAGTCACCGAACCGATTCAATGGTCGGTTTGATTCGGCCAGCTATCCGCTCGGTCGGTTTGTTAGGTTCATATCGACTCGAACCAATTCTAAAAACTATGGCCCAAACCCGCAGATCCACCTATGTCTAAGGAGTGATCAGCTATAGCCCAATCCTGCATTGACCCGCACCCACCACCTAAGCCAGAGACATCCCCAAAAAATCCCCCTCCCAAGGGATCTACTTCTTCTACAAGGAGTGAGAGCCAAAACCCTCTCTCCTCTTTGGCAATGCAGATATTTATTCAACACTATTAGAAATCCATGGGTGTTGAGCCCAGCTGACAACTTCAATCCAACAAGAGGAAAGGGCTTAAATCTCCAACTTGGTCTAAAATAAGGAATAGAGATGTGAGTCCCGGTTTGTGGCATAAATCCTATAAGGATGCAACTATGGGGTTTCCTAATCAAATGATTTTCAACTTGGGTGTCTTTATGTCAAGTAACAAATTCACTAGCCTTGACATGGGGTTGATCCCTAAATGAATCTCTCTTTCATGTCCTAGAATGCAAGAGGGATGACTATCTCTAGTCATAAGCAGTTTGTTAGACGTATGTTGAAGCACTACAAACCTAAAGTTGTGGAGGTGAAATCGGTTGGATTCGAACTAAGATGTAGAATGAATTATTGTTGGAACAGACCCTTTGGGGCAATGGAGAATTCCAGGGTGAGCAGGAAGGTGGTTCTCACTATCTCGATTCTCCCCCTACTTGGAGAGATTTGTTGTTGATCAAGGTGTGGACCCTAGTAATAGGTGTGTGTAGATATGATACTAGACAAGCTTTTGGGCTTTTGTTTTGTCTACACCCCAAATTCTAGCACTGAAAGATGTGCTAATTGGAACTAGATGGCCTCTTGTCTTCTAGACACTAAGTGGGTTCTAGGGGGTCATTTCAACATGGTTGAATAGAGTGGTAACAATGAGGGTGGCGTTGGAAGCATCTTTTCTAGAGCTGAGAAACAAGCATGGAGTAGATGCAAGGCAATTCTACAGGAATTTTACCCTAATTATAAGAAGAGGAACATGGATTGCGAAGGTTGGTTTACTTGGTGTTGTTATCCCCCATTTCTATGGATAACTAAGGAGATGATGTCTCGAGGCCCTCAAGTTGCAGACATGGAGTACCGAGAGATGGATTGACTGACAGTGTCCACATACACAGAGATGGAGACCCGCTCCACCACCACACTTCTTTGATTCATCATGATGGCATTCACCACATCAACTTGCTTCCGGAAGACAGAGGGTCTTGCTCCATGAGGTACAAATCAGGTATTGTGGTAAGTGTCACCTTAATACTTGAGGCATTTACATATGTTGCATTAAAGCTTCTCTTGATTATAGAATGTCTGCTTGGACATTATGCTTTTGGCCTTGTTTCACCTTGGTGAGTGTCATGATTTCCTAGTAAGTGGCCACCCTTAGGGAAAGGGTTGCAACCGGGGGTCTCCTCAAAGGGTCGTCGTACCATCCCAACTCATGCTTACCAATTTTCATCACTTCTTCCTCTCCATGTCCCAATCTTTTAGATTTACAGGCCATATTGACCCAAGAAGGGATTATACCTCATTTCATAGGAAGAAAGGGTTGAAGGCCCAGAGGCTTGTAGCTAGCAAAAGAAAAAACCCAATCATAAGCCTTCCAAAGGCTCGCCCGGGGATCCCGAGAACAATGAAATGTTTCACACAAAAATTGAGGGACCCATAAGATAAATAATTAATTAAAACTGCCAACCAAGGTAGAGCATGTGTGGGTAATGTTTTTCATGCTTAGGTAGAAGTCCCACACATCGTCTTCAACTTGGGGAAGCACAATGTGACCAGGGTAGAGTTAAGGTGGGCAATGTTTTTCGTGCTTAGGTAGAAGTCCCACCTTAGCTTCAACTTGGAAACATTCTAATAAATTAATGGCAAAAAGGGGCTTGGAAAAATCATGCATCGTGGACGAAGGGCAGCACACCCTCTACAAAGGCATCCATAAATGAGAAAATATGAGCCCTTGTATGTCATGAAGCCTAAAGCCTAGAAGTCTAGCCCCATCCAACTCATATCCATTACATGACCTAGAAAGGATCATCCTTGGGAACATCCCTTACTTGAGAGATTGGTTCACCCAATAGGGCATTATAACACCCCTCCCATATCTAAACTTGACCAATTGCATAGGGTCTTTGAGCACTTGTTTAATTTGAACGGGTGGATTTGGTGCACATGTTTAGGTGGCTCTTGTATTAATAGTGATTTTACTTGGCATGATGCGTTTGACTTGAGACTCCTGGAGGGCGAATTCACTTGTCTTTGCAGGACCTTGATTGATGGATGTTTGTGGAGGAACAATCCTAGCTTGAGCCTTTGTTGGGGCATGAAGCCCACAGGGTAGATGCCATGAACCACACCTTGGGAATAGCTAGATGGTGAATGTTGCCTTTGGAGGCATGAGAAGACATCTTGGACAATGAGACCTAGCCCAACGTTTGATCTTGGAAAGTCAAAGCGTCCTTTTCTATGGCATGACGTCACTTTTACGGGCTATGGTTTGGTGGTGATTGGAGGTTTTGATGATGACATGGTAAAGCACCTTGAAGGACCCCAACACGTGAAGGAATGGCCTTTGGAGGCCCAACGTCTCTCTCAAAGAAAGCTCAACAATTTACTCCATGTGCCAAAACATCACCCCTAAGGTGTATGATGTCATCTTTAGGGTTTTCTTTCTTGTGTAAAATCAAATTTGAAATGTAAAGAGGCAATTAGAGGAGGTCGGCCTCCCTAATTGTGTTTTACCCTAATGATATGTGGACAAACTATTTTAGAAGGTCTTGTATAAAAAGAGACCTAAGAAATTTCATTTGAACATAATTCTCTCACTTGAGAATTACATATTTGGCTGAAATTTGCGCCCTTTTTGGGCATTTGGTCTATCTCTCTCTTGTTCAAATCTTATGGATGCTTATACTTGTATATTGTGGAGATAAAGCGATGCACTACCTTCTTGGAGACTTGTTTTTTGCATGTTGATGGATATTTCTTGGTAGACAAGGGTTTTGCTTACTTTCTATTGGAATTGGTAAGGAATTTTCTAAATATTATTGGTAATTTCTTCTTGTTTCATAGCTATTCTTTCTCTAAACCTGGGAGGAGTATAAGGGCATACAGCCTCCACCAAGTCTATCATCATTGTTGTTGGATAAATCATTTTTTCAAGGTTGATTGGAGTAAGAGGGCTTACACCCTCCTAGATTAACCTTGTTGGATTTGCTTGCTAGGGAGTAAAAGGGCTTACACTCCTAGAGAAGTAGTAAGTCTAACTCTTACATCCAAGACTCCATAACCCAATATACTAGGCACTCATCTACTTGCATTGAGGAAATAAAATCATTGCATTGAAATACGTGATTTTTGGAGATATTTCATTTGTTCAAATTGGAATCTTTTCTTAGTGCCACAAGCTTGCTTGAGCCACTAGGGCGTCTAGCTTGGCCTTGTGATTCTCTTGCTGCAATTAATTTAATGCTACAGTCATTAGGGATGCAGCAAAACACCCTTAAACTCTTTCTTTACCAACTAATCTACCATATTAATTGTACTTGTCATTGGCTATCTTTTCGGTGCATTGTTTGTGGATTTTGGTGGATAGATATTGTTGTTGTAGCAATCATTTGCTACAGCCATAAGGCTGCCCTAATACTTTGCTGATAACTTCATTTAGCAGCCCTATTTCACCATCAAAGCTTGTGCTTATGTATTGGAAATTTATCTACATGTTTAGTACTTGATAATCCAATAAATATTTGATGTTTTTAATGGTTAATTCTGCAGTTAACAACTCTTTCTATTGTTGATATATATATTTGTTTACTGCTGCAATATTAGGACAGCAAGCTTCACTTGCTTGTCCCATTAAATATTTGGCTTGTATTTTGATCAATTGTCTTGTCTCGAACAGGTTTAACATTATCTTGCAGGTACACAACACTTTGGCAACCTCCCCTCATCAACAAGACTTGTCTCCAAGCCTCTTTCCACTTCCAAACTTGACCTATAGGGGTTTCATTGGTCTTTCTAGCACGTTCTATCTCAATTCCCCTACGGTCACCGAGATTACAACAAAATCTACCACCCTCAGATGATGTAAAGCAAAAACATCAAGGAGCTTGAGCAACTTAAGAAGGCTACCCATTGTCACCTTAGTAGCTCTTCCTCTCTCTTTTGGTTGGCTCTTCTCCAACTCAAGGGGGGCTTCCCTAAAGATAGGAATCAGGATTGCTAAGGCTATGGAGTGGGGCTTCCCTTAAAGGATTGCTAAGGCTATGGAGTGGGGCTCTAGGTGATGCTAGAAGAGTAAGCCTTAACAAAACATGTGGTTGTAGAAATGGTGTGAGAACAAAAAGGTGATGGAAACCCAAAGACTAGTGCCTACCAAGTCTTGGGCCAAATGGAGTCAAGAAATATCATTCTAAAGAGGGATGTTTTGTGAATAATTAAGGAAAAAAGGGCTTCAAATAGTATGCCACAATTAGCCTTAATAGTGTTGGAAATAACAATAGAAATAACTCTTGGAGAGCCCAATTGATACCACTCTTCAACATGTTAATGAAGGTGCTTCCCTACAATAATATATTAATTACAGCAACCACTTGTTTGATAGGTGAATGATTAATATATGCATAAATATAACAGCAAAGGAAATAAGAGAGAGAAATCCTCCTCACATTACTCCGATCCAAATGACAAATATTCCATTACAAAGTCTGCATAAAACATTTTTTGCAAGAGGTTCCTACAACTATCCAACTGAAGACTTTCAGGTCCTATCAAGCTTGCCTACTAAGTATGTCTTTGACCATAGTTAGGCTCTAAGTTTCAACTGTCTGATAAAGTATTTACTGCTGTTTTAGGACAACCAACAGTCCAAGAACTTCTTGCTGATTTGTTACAGTTGCACTTCCAATTTTAGGTGCTCTAGCATGTAGTTTTAGTAACCATAAGTTAGCACATGCATACTAAAATAAGTACAACACACCTAAAGATCTTTACAGCTGAAAATAAGCAGATCTAAGAAACTAACACATTCATTTTTGTACACAGGTATTTTTGGTCAACATGACCCTGGATAAAACCCCCCCGGGAAAACCAGTTTGGGATATATGTCTATATAATGATGATCAAAGCAAGAGATACAACAAGTAATGAAATACAATGGAACCTGTATACATAACAAGCTCCTCACGAGCCTTGCCACAAGAACCAGAGAAAGATATGACCAAACTCAAGTGCGCCCTCTCCCTTTGTTGCCCTCTGCACTGAACTAAAATGCTCTAGCTCATCTGTGACCCAATGAAGAAATCCCTCCACAGGAATGTGCTCTCCTGTGTTGCCTCTCCACTGAAACTGTCAAAGCTCGAATCTTCCAAACAAATCTGCTACCAGGTAGCTGTCAGTCCTCTCAACAGGTGCGCCCTCCTCCTAGTAGAAATGATCACCATAAATAAACTGAGCCATAAACTGAATGTCTCTCTCCACAGAAACAAGCGCCCAAGCTCTCCTCTCCCTATGCAACAGACCTCATCTCAAGGTGACAAGTCCTCCTCCTCTGATGAGCAAATGAAGGATAATAAATGTGCCTACTCTCCTAGATGCGCCCTTCCTCCATGTAAAATGCTCCCTCACAGAAATGGAAGCTATGGCTCCATGGAAATACTCTCCATGCAAGCTAAAACCAAACACAAGCTTCTCCTCAAGCTCTCAAGGGTTTTGCTCAAACCTTCATGAAGTGCGCCGTCCTCCTCAAGAAATGCGCCCCTCTTCTCTTCTCCAAAACTCACAAGTGAAGAATGAGTCTCCAAAACTCACTTTACCCTCTCTTTAGCCTCCTTGAGACAACCCTAAGAGATCAATGGCCTAGATTAGATCTAGCCAAGTCTAATCAATGGGTGAGATCTCATCCTAAAATCTCACTAAGGAAACCCACTTTCCTTAGTTGTTTTATGTCTATTAATTCACCCACATTGTGAATTAATTGTCACTTTATGACTTAAGTGACATATTTCACTTTTGACTTAAAATTCCTAAGTCAAAGTGAAATTAGAATCATAAAGTAAAGTATAAGGGTAATAGTCTTCCCCCTTTGTGCTTAGAGACTCATAAGCACATGGGGACCACTTTCCAAGGTACCCAAATCTCAACACTCCCTCTTACCGAGGAAAGTGTTCGTCACCACCAATAACATCCCTATACTGGACATGGTTGCCTCTTGGCATATACTCGGTGAGTATGGTTGTACCCTGATCGCTGAAAGTGGACTCTATCACAGATCTACTCAATCTGTATGATATATAAATGGCACTGACTCTCCATCTATCCAAGATCACCTAGATCTCGGCATCACACCGAAGATCTCCACCTTGGTCTCCCACCAAGGATTTCCTCCTACTTTGGGCCTCTCACCAAGAGTCTCCCCCTCTTGGTCTCTGACCAAGAGTCACGAACTTGGCCTCTCGCCAAGTCACCTCCACCTAAAGTGGATCCAGAACCTGATCTACTCATCTCAGAAGCTATGTGAGGCTCAAGCCTCCGTGGTGCCCTGCTGCTCCTCCTCATCAACCTCTGATGCACTGAAGCTATAGCACCAACTCTTTGTCTACTCGACTGCTTTGAAATTGTAGCTATATTGGGTGGACTAGTCACCCACTCTGAAGATGTCCAGGGACACTGAGTATCATCTCCCTCTGAATCATTGTTGTGAGTCAGTCGGTCCTCCTCAACTCTGTCTCCCCATCTAGTGCTGGATGGTGTAATAGAAGACAAGGTAGTCACGAATGCACACTCTCTGACAAACTGATCATTGAACTCTATCTCCTCTGTTGTCGCTGCTGACACATCCTGCTTCTTCTTCTTGGTACACTGTCATGCATAGTGGCCCATCTCTCCACAAGCAAAGCATCTCACTGTGCTCATGTCTCTCTTCTGCCCACTGCTGCAGCTCTCTCCTCCCTGTTGTGGGGCCCCAAACTTGGGACACTGCCGACCTCCACGATCGGTCTCCTTCTTGCCCTTTGTCCAAAGAGCAAGGAAGGCCCTCATCACCAGAAACTGTCTATTGTTGTTGTCCAGAAGCCTCGACCACAAACCTAATCTCCTCCTGGACGAAGTCATCCCACATCCTCTCCCATGTAGGCATAACCTCCCTGGCAACAATGCCCCGTACAAATGGACCCCACAGTTTGGTGAAGTTATTCATAGCTTGCTTCACCAAAGAGTTAGGGTTCACAACCTCTCGGACGGTTGCCAACTCCTCTCTGATCTGAGTGTATCTACCAAGGAATGAAGTAACTGACTCATCCTCGAGCAGGTGAATGCCCCTGAATCGGTCATGAAGAACCATCTTTCGGTTCTCATTAGAGCTCTCGTACAACTTGCACAGAGATGCCCACATCTTGAATGCACAAGTCTTCCCAGTCAAGTGGGGAATAATGTGATCTCTCACAACATCACAAATGATCTTCTTTGCCTTGTTGTTCCTCCTCCTGAATTATGCCACCAAGACAGGAGCAGTGACAGGAATGGGAGGAACAACTACCTCGACTATGTCCCATAGCTCGAGGTCCTCTAAGACAAATACCATCCTCGCCTTCCAAGGCGACCAATTGCTTGCCCCGACTAGCCTGTCCTCCACACGCATCTGAGATACTGACATGTCTGCCAACTGCGCTCACTCTGATGCTCCCTGTGCAAAGGAACGTTGCGTCACTCCTGTCAACACAGGTGTGAGAAGAGGCAAGTGAAACCAGGACCTCACTCCTAGTCAGTAAGTGTGAAAACAGGTCGATACTACAGCCTCACTCATGTCCACGCAGGTGTGAAAAGAGGCTATCCACGAGTGTCAAAAATTGTCCAACTTTCCTCTACAAAATTCTGCCCTCTAACAACCACTGAATGAGTCAATGGTTGTCCACAAAATTCTGCCAAGAAGATGTATATGACAGCCAACACATATGTTGTCCAAACTGCTCAAAAATCAGCCACCTCAGCTTTGACACCTGAAGATTTTCAGGTCCTATCAAGCTTGCCTACTGGGTCTGTCTTTGACCACAATTAGGCTTTAAGTTTCAACTGTCTGATAAAGTATTTGTTGTTGTTTTAGGACAGCCAACAGTCCAAGAACTTCTTGCTGATTTGTTACGGTTGCACTTCCAATTTTAGGTGCTCTAGCATGTAGTTTTAGTAACCAGAAGTTAGCACATGCATACTAAAATAAGTACAACACACCTAAAGATCTTTGCAACTGAAAATAAGCAGATCTAAGAAACTAACACATGCATTTTTGTACACATGTATTTTTGGTCAACATGACCTTGGATAAAACCCCCTTGGGGAAAACCAGTTTGGGATATATGTCTATATAATGATGATCAAAGCAAGAGATACAACAAGTAATGAAATACAATGTAACCTGTATACATAGCAAGCTCCTCACGAGCCTTGCCACAAGAACTAGAGAAAGATGTGCCCAAACTCAGGTGCGCCCTCTCCCCTTGTTGCCCTCTACACTAAACTGAAGCGCTCTAGCTCATCTCTGACCCAATAAAGAAATCCCTCCACAGGAATGTGCTCTCCTATGCTACCTCTCCACTGAAATTGTCAGAGCTTGAATCCTCCAAGCAGATCTGCTACCAGGTAGCTGCCAATCCTCTCAATAGGTGCGCCCTCCTCCTAGCAAAAATGATCACCATAAATAAACTGAGCCATAAACTGAATGTCTCTCTCCACAGAAACAAGCGCCCAAGCTCTCCTCTCCCTATGCAATAGACCTCATCTCAAGGTGGCAAGTCCTCCTCCTCTGATGAGCAAATGAAGGATAATAAATGCGCCTACTCTCCTAGATGCGCCCCTCCTCCATGTAAAATGCTCCCTCACAGAAATGGAAGCTATGGCTCCATGGAAATACTCTCCATGCAAGCTAAAACCAAACACAAGCTTCTCCTCAAGCTCTCAAGGGTTTTGCTCAAACCCTCATGAAGTGTGCCCTCCTTCTCCTCAAGAAATGCACCCCTCTTCTCTTCTCCAAAACTCACAAGTGAAGAATGAGTCTCCAAAACTCACTTTACCCTCTCTTTAGCCTCCTTGAGCCAACCCTAAAACATCAATGGCCTAGATTAGATCTAGCCAAGTCTAATCAATGGGTGAGATCTCATCCTAAAATCTCACTAAGGAAACCCACTTTCCGTAGTTGCTTTATGTCTATTAATTCACCCACATTGTGAATTAATTGTCACTTTATGACTTAAGTGACATATTTCACTTTTGACTTAAAACTCCTAAGTCAAAGTGAAATTAGAATCATAAAGTAAAGTATAAGGGTAATAGTCTTCCCCCTTTGTGCTTAGAGACTCATAAGCACATGGGGACCCCTTTCCAAGGTACCCAAATCTCAACACTCCCTCTTACCGAGGAAAGTGCTCGTCACCACCAATAACATCCCTATAGTGGACATGGTTGCCTCTTGGCATATACTCGGTGAGTATGGTTGTACCCTGATCGCTGAAAGTGGACTCTACCACAAATCTACTCAATCTGTATGATATATAAATGGCACTGACTCTCCATCTATCCAAGATCACCTAGATCTCGGCATCACACCGAAGATCTCCACCTTGGTCTCCCACCAAGGTTTTCCTCGTACTCTTAGCCTCTCACCAAGACTCTCCCCCTCTTGGTCTCTCACCAAGAGTCATGAACTTGGCCTCTCGCCAAGTCACCTCCACCTAAAGTGGATCCAGAACCTGATCTGCTCGTCTCAGAAGCTATGTGAGGCTCAAGCCTCCGTGGTGCCCTGCTGCTCCTCCTCATCAACCTCTGATGCACTGAAGTTGTAGCACCAACTCTCTGTCTACTCGACTGCTCTCAAATTGTAGCTATATTGGGTGGACCAGTCACCCACTCTGAAGATGTCCAGGGACACTGAGTATCATCTCCCTTTGAATCATTGTTGTGAGTCAGTCGATCCTCCTCAACTCTATCTCCCCATCTAGTGCTGGATGGTGTAATAGCAGAGAAGGTAGTCACGAATGCACACTCTCTGACAAACTGATCATTGAACTCTATCTCCTCTGTTGTCGTTGCTGACACATCCTGCTTCTTCTTCTTGGTACACTGTCATGCATAGTGACCCATCTCTCCACAAGCAAAGCATCTCACTGTGCTCGTGTCTCTCTTCTGCCCACTGCTGCAACTCTCTCCTCCCTGTTGTGGGGCCCCAAACTTGGGACCCTGCCGACCTCCACGGTCGGTCTCCTTCTTGCCCTTTGTCCAAAGAGCAAGGAAGGCCCTCATCACCAGAAACTGTCTGTTGTTGTTGTCCAGAAGCCTCGGCCGCAAACCTAATCTCCTCCTGGACGAAGTCATCCCACACCCTCTCCCATGTAGGCATAACCTCCCTGGCAACAATGCCCCGTACAAATGGATCCCACGGTTTGGTGAAGCTATTCATAGCTTGCCTCACCAAAGAGTTAGGGTTCACAACCTCTCCGACAGTTGCCAACTCCTCTCTGATCTGAGTGTATCTACCAAGGAATGAAGTAACTGACTCATCCTCGAGCATGTGAATGCCCCTGAGTCGGTCATGAAGAACCATCTTTCGGTTCTCATTAGAGCTCTCGTACAACTTGCACAGAGATGCCCACATCTTGAATGCACAAGTCTTCCCAGTCAAGTGGCGAATAATGTGATCTGTCACAGCATCACAAATGATCTTCTTTGCCTTGTTGTTCCTCCTCCTGAATTATGCCACCAAGACAGGAGCAATGACAGGAATGGGAGGAACAACTGTCTCGACTATGTCCCATAGCTCGAGGTCCTCTAAGACAAATACTATCCTCGCCTTCCAAGGCGACCAATTGCTAGCCCGACTAGCCCGTCCTCCACACGCATCTGAGATATTGACATGTCTGCCAACTGAGCTCACCCTGATGCTCCCTGTGCAAAGGAACGCTGCGTCACTCCTGTCAACACAGGTGTGAGAAGAGGCAAGTGAAACCAGGACCTCACTCTTAGTCAGTAGATGTGAAAAGAGGTCGATACTACAGCCTCACTCATGTCCACGCAGGTGTGAAAAGAGGTTGTCCACTAGTGTCAAAAATTGCCCAACTTTCCTCTACAAAATCCTGCCCTCTAACAACCACTGAATGAGTCAATGGTTGTCCACAAAATTCTGCCAAGAAGATGTATATGACAGCCAACACATATGTTGTCCAAACTGCTCAAAAATCAGCCACCTCAGCTTTGACACCTGAAGATTTTCAGGTCCTATCAAGCTTGCCTACTGGGTCTGTCTTTGACCACAGTTAGGCTCTAAGATTCAACTGTCTGATAAAGTATTTGTTGTTGTTTTAGGACAGCCAACAGTCCAAGAACTTCTTGCTGATTTGTTATAGTTGCACTTCCAATTTTAGGTGCTCTAGCATGTAGTTTTAGTAACCAGAAATTAGCACATGCATACTAAAATAAGTACAACACACCTAAAGATCTTTACCACTGTTGAATATGTCGGCGATATAACGGAAATGTCGGATATGTCGCCGAAATTTTCACTCAGCCGAAATTTTCGTTTGAATATGTCGCGAAACTTCCGCTAAATTGAATGTGTCGCGACACATTCATTAACTCGCGACATTTTCTCAATGTGTCGCGAGTCGATGGAATGTGTCGGCCGGCTCATTTTTTTTGCAAATTTAAAGTGCGTGGGGTTTTAGAGGCCGCGGGTGGCTTTTTTTCTTCATTATTTCACTTGTGAAGTGTGAGAGAGCTAGAGAGGTGTGAGAAAAACCATTGTTCATCTATCCAAGGAGGAGAAAGCCAAGGATCTTGCTTCCATTAGCGCCAACGGAGAGATCAAGATTTCCAGGTATGATCAAAAACATTTTTTTTTCATTTGTTTGAAGATTTGAACTTTCTTTTTTTAACTTTTGGAGTTAGGCTAGGGTTTGCATTGTGCAATGTGCCTCTTCTTGTTGTTTTTGAATGGAAGATTCAATCATTCTAATTCATCTATCTCTTATTAATAATTATTTAACCTTTGCATTATGGTGTGTTTATTTTGGTTTTTTTTTGTGCCATACGTTTAATATTTTCATCTAAAGAAAATGTCGAAGGCATTGGATCCAATGTGGGTGTATGGTGAACCAGTGCAACTTCCCAATAGACAAGTATTGACATGCAATCTTTGCAGCAAACAGAATTTTACAGGAATTAGCCGCTTGAAATACCACCTTGCCAAAATCCCTGGGTTTGATGTGGATCCTTGTCCAAAAAGTACCCCGAAAATTGTCTATATTGCAAACCAATCACTCATTGATATGGCTAATAAGAGGGATGCGACCGAGGCTCGCAAAAAAGAACTTGCACGTTCCATTGCAAATAGATACAGTGGAACAAGTGCCTCTGAGGGGGCACCAACAGTACCACAATCCCACTCCTCAGCCACAGGGCCCTCAACTTCTGCAGCCCCCTCATCAACCTCATCTTACTTTGTGATGAGGTCAACACCTGGGGGGCAACCTTCTATTCGGTCATTGATTAAAATAAAAGAGACGGAGGAGGCCAACAACCTTGTGGCCAAATGTTTTCTTTGGAGTGATATACCTTTTAACATTACCAATAACCCCTTCTACCATCCCATGTTTGAAGCTACTGCAATTGTTGGTCCGGGGTATAGGGGCCCTTCCCATCAGGATTTGAGAGGGCGTCTCCTTCAAGGGGAAAAGGCCGACTGCACAGAAAGATTAGCTCAGCTCAGGGAAACATGGAAGACCACCGGATGCACTGTGATGTCGGATGGGTGGACTGATGGGAAGGGCAGATCAATTCTAAACTTCTTGGTTAGTTGTCCCAAGGGGACAATGTTTATCCAAAGTGTTGATGCAAGTGCATATACAAAAGATGCACAATTATTATGTGAGTTGTTGGATGGCTTTATCCGAGAGATAGGCCCGCAGTATGTTGTCCAGCTCATCATGGACAATGCTGCTAATTATGTTGTTGCTGGGAGGATGCTTATGCAGAGGTATCCATCCTTGTACTGGAGTCCTTGTGCCGCCCATTGCATTGATTTGATGCTAGAGGACATGGGAAAACTTCCTTGGATCAAGGAAGTCATTGATTCAGCTCGGAGTGT
>ML794807.1:0-14216 GCA_009831015.1 Picea engelmannii | reverse complement strand
ACCACTTTCCAAGGTACCCAAATCTCAACACCAACAACATTAAAAGCATGCAAAAATTAAGCCTCACATATAATAAAATGATACCTCCAATATTTCATTAATCCTGCCAAAATGATGTACAATGTAGCCCAAGGGGAGAGATTCTCAATCCCCAAATTCCCAACAACCATTACAATTGAGAGAGAGAGATCCACTTTATAGAGTGAGTCTCTTCTCTCATACAATAAAGAATTATTATCCTTCTAACTAACTTCATGACAAGTCAAACAGATATTATAATATTGGAGTAGTTAGATCTCTCCTCGGACCATGGTTGACCATGTCACACCATGTGGAAAAAAACCTCTCAAGGACAACTTGTCCCATCTAAAAATAGTAGTGAAATAACAATATAATGCTCATGAGAGAGGGGTGTACCACTAAAAATAGGCACTAAACCAAGCCAAATGCCAAGTGTCCACATGGAATGTACCCTCCAATAATGCATGCATCCAAGAAATAATAAAATAAGTCTCCACATAGGAGGATGTGCTCCAAGATCCCCCTAGAAGAACTCATTAAGTGTGCCCTTAAAGATGCATGAGAGAATAAACAATATAATAATCCTCCTAGGAGAATGCTCCATAACAGCCTCTCCTCCAAAAATAGGAAGAGGCCCATAAGATGCATGCAACCAATCCACATGTGTAAATCCCAAGGCAACCAACTCCATGGATGAATATGCAAAATGCCAAACAGATGGAGCGCTCCACAAGAAATGAAGTAGTCAAAACCCCAAAATGGTAAGTGGACCATCTCTAGAAGACAAATCCAAAGAGATAAGGGCGAATTAGGGTTTTTACCATTACAAAACTCCATGAAATAATAAAATATATATCTCCAAGTATAACAAGAAGTGTATCCACGAGTGCACCCTCCAAGGATATCCTCAAATATAGTAATAGGACCAAGTAAATGCATGCAAAAGCCACACATGTGGCCCTCCAAGTATCTGACACGCCCTTCATAAAACTCCTCCATACCCACCTCCAATAAAATAAGATATAATGCCAAGTCAAAGAGGTGAGGGTGCTCCATATTAAAGGTCAAATCATGACAAGTGTAGCTGAAATATCCAAGGTGTGCCCTAGAAAAGTGTGCAATGTAACTACCACGCACAAATAATAAAATACTCGCCAATGAAGTGTGCTCTTGGAGAATGTGCCAAGAGTGGTTAGACCTCAATAATAAAATATTACTCCACATGCCATGTTATAAAGATGTCTAACCAACCCAAGAGAATGCAAGCTAGAGAAGTGTGCTAACCTCTCCAAGAAACAATAAAATAATGCATGTCTTGGTAACTGTGCCTAAGAGGGGGCGCACCACTATAAAGCCTCAACCAACTCCAACTAACCCCTTCAAATGTGAAAAGGAGGTTAATGTGGTAGAGCACCCAAGTTATTAACCTTAATCTGGATAAATCGGATTAATTTAACCATTGAATAGTTAAATCAACCTCAACATGTATGCACAAAGTTTAATGTTCAAATAAAACCATAGTCCCCCTCTCAATTAGTCACCAACAAATTAAATCACCATGAAAATCCATGCCAATGAGGGATGCATTCTAGTAAAGCGTTGTACAATGTAAATAAAAGATGTTCTCCCTAGCAAAACTCCACCATGATAACAACAAAACATAAATTCCAACCTTAAGTGCACCACCACCAAAGGATTATTACATCAAAAATCACCATCTAACCTTAGGATAAGGTTAGATCACCATCAAATCATATGTAGTACCCCCCTTCTAACTCAAACTTAAAAAATAACACATCAATGAGAGTGTTAACATCATGAAACACATTCCCCCCTAGGTGATGTCTAGCAAATGTTACATCATAAAGTTAAATCACCTAGAAAAATCCCACAAAGGTAACATGAATCATCCCACCATAGGAAAATCATAAAAGAAGGGGGCATAAAGAAATGCTAACCATATCCAATCATCAAGTGCATCCCCCATCACACATCCAACACATGAGGACCACAAGAACACCCCATGCTAGTGACACCAACATCATACATCAACATACCAAGTCACTAGGAAGCATCAACATCATGAAACATCTACCTCTTAACATCATCATCCAACCCCTCGGGGGAGGCTAGAACCATCGTCCATATCTAAGATAAGCATATATACCAAACCACCATAATGATATAGTATGCTTCACATCCATCAAAAGTGCAACCAAAAAGTGATCAACAAGGCAAAGACATATGAGAAACTATGAATATGGAAAATCATAATATGGAACCTCATACAATAGGAGGTGTAACAATAAGCTCCAAATTGGGGACATGCACTCTTCTTGGGAGTTCATGAGAACCACAAAAATATCTGGTCCAACCTGTCAAGAAGAAATAAGAGGCAAGATCATGAGGTAGGATGTATCAAATCAACATCCACAAACACTACATACTTATTCCTTTTGTTATACAACACCAAGAGTTCAAAATTTGGCTACAATAACATCAAAAGATACATGAAACTAAACTAATACTTGCATGTGTTGAGGTTATTCATCCTACACTACTCTAACCTAGGTTGAAACAAGAGATTAAGGAAAATTAAATAGTCAATGCAACCATGAGCCCCTCATTGGATGATGTACTTCACATGGCTATTCACTTGGATTGAGCCTTGGTCCTTTGGAGGACGTTGAGGGGCTACTTGCACGTTTGATGGAGGCCCTCCCACTATGCTAGAGAGGTCGTTTCACATTATTTGGAGGACATTAAGCCTTATGAGGACATGGCACCTTTGTTGAGACGTCCTAGCATGCATTGGAGATGATGTGGCACTGTGAAGTACCTTTGATATACCCAAGTACTCCCTTTGCCCCATTCCAATGTGTTTCCCTAGGACGGTTTAAAAACCTTGATAACATTCCAATAGCAAAAGTTATATCTAGTCTAGTTGTTGTAAGATAAATCAATCCTCCTACAAGTTGACGATAAAGTGATTCATTAACTACCTCAAATTCATTATCTTTCAAAAGCTTTAAGCTTATATCCATTGGTGTTCTTCTATGATTACAATCTTCCATTCCGAACTTTTCCAACAATTCCAAAGCATATTTTATCTCTGAGATGAAAATCCTATTTGGTTGTCAAACTTTAATGCCCAAACAATAATGTAACAATCTCAAGTCAATCATATCAAATGATTTGCAAGGAATATATTTTTCTTCCTAAATCAAGTCATCATTGCTACCTATAATTATTTAGTCATCAACATATACAACCACATTGATAATTCCTTCACATTTTTCTTCGATATACTAGTTAAGATCAAAATCACTACTCTTGAAACTTCTTCATTTAAGATATTTATTAATCTTTTCATACCATGCTCAAGGGGCTTGTTTTAATCCATACAAGGCCTTCACCAACTTACATTCTAACTCTTATTTTCCTTCAAGTGCAAATCCTTTAGGTTGTTCCATATGCACTTCTTCTTGCATATCCCCATTTAGAAATGCGCTTTTAACATCCATCCGGTGTACCTTCCATCCAAACTATGCTACAAGAGCTAACAACACTTTGATTGTGATTAATTTTGCAGTACCAGCAAGAGTTTTCTCATAATCAATTACTTATTTTTGTGCATATTGTTTTGCTGTAAAAATTTCGAAACCCAGTACACTTTAAACCAAACAAATTCATTTTTAACTGATTATTCAGTGTTTTTCTTCACAGTAAATTAAATACACAATAGAAATAAATTACCAGGAACTGAAAGTAAACATAGACAGCAATCACATCAA
This sequence comes from Picea engelmannii, assembly GCA_009831015.1. Taxonomy (NCBI): domain Eukaryota; kingdom Viridiplantae; phylum Streptophyta; class Pinopsida; order Pinales; family Pinaceae; genus Picea; species Picea engelmannii. Next base: position 10,401 of record ML794807.1, on the reverse strand, counting down.
ATGTACACACTTATTTTTGGACAATAGTCCCCGAAAAAACCCAAGATTGGAAAACTGGTGCAGCAGATCCGAGGATTTTATTATTTCTGAGAAGGAAAATATGGAAAATTCTTACTAAGTAAATAGGCCTCTGTCAATAGCTGAATAATCTTCAGCAAAACCCTCTCCAACAAAATCGTACAGCCTCTCTAGACCCTCCAAAACAGAACCAGAACGAAACAGCAGCAAGAAGATGAGCCTCTGTGTGATTGTAAGGCCCTCCTGCGTCACTCTATACAGCTCTGCCAGATCTGAAGCTTTGCCTCTACGATTTGGTGAAGAGATGAGTCAATCCACCTACTAGACTCTCCTCTGTCCTCCTGCAAAACTCTCACCTTGCAAATCTGCAATCGATTTCTCTCACTAATCGATCTCTCTTCTGCTTGTGCGCCCTCTTAGCCCAGCCAATCTCTTTATTCTTCATTGAGCAAGTGGAACCCTAATCTCCAAAGGATTGAGGGCGGAGATCAACCCTTTCCATCAAGATGAGATCAATGATCAAGATTAAAAGACCACAGCTTAAATTATTTTTCACTTTAACTTTAGAAAAAGTACTCAATAAAGTCAACTAAAGATTATAACATATCAACAGTTCTAACTTCTTTTCCTAAGTTAGACTTAGGAAAATATTTAATTAATTGACTTAGCCTAAGTTTCATTGTCCTCCATCATCCTAGGAGGTTGTAATGATGATGGAAGTCCTTCCTTGCTACAATCTCAACACTCCCTCTTAGCGAGGAAGGGATTCTTTCTCAACCCCATCTGATCTCTAAACTTCTCGAACTTTTGTCTGCTCAATGCCTTGGTAACGATGTCTACCATCTACTCATCAGTTTGTATGTAATCAAGCCTCATGGCTCCTCTCTATAAACAATCTCGGATGAAGTGATATCTAATATCAATGTGCTTTCTACGATCATGAAACACCAGGTTCTCAGAGAACTTGATGCAACTCTGATTGTCACAATGAATCACGGTAGCTTCTAGCTCTTGCTTGAACAAGCCCAAAAGTAACTTCCTCAACCACAATGCCTCACATGCAGCCAAACTGGCTGCCATGTACTCTGCCTTGGCAAAGCTCAATGCCACTCATCTTTGCTTCCTGCTGAACCAAGAAATGATGCTTGACCCAATGTTGAAGCAACAACCTGAAGTACTCTTCATGTCCTCTACACATCCTTCCAAATCAGCATCTATAAAACCTGCTAATGTCACTCCACCACTGTGCTCATATAATAGCCTGTACTCCACTATCCCTCTGAGATAGCGAAGCACATGCTTCGCAACAATCCAATGTACTCTTCGAGGGTCCACCATGAACTGACTCAAATAGTTTACTGCAAAGTTGATATATGGCCGAGTATTGACCAAATACATGAGCGATCCAATCAACTGACGATAGACAGTGGGGTCTACTATCTTTGAATTTGATGCATCAATCTTCCTCCAGTTTGTAACCAGAGGTGTGGACATGGGCCTACAGTCCATCATCCTGAACCTGTGCTAAATCTCTACTACATACTTCCCATGTCCTAGGAAGAAGCACCCATCCATTTGCCAAACCTCCAACCCTAGAAAATAGTGCATAAACCCAAGGTCTTTCATTTCAAATTATGTTGCAAGGTTGACCTTGCAATCTGCTATCAGTTGCTCATCTCCAGTGAGAAATAGGTCATCTACATAATGTACTAGTATAAGAGGCTCCTTCCATGCAAGAAAATACAGGTTCGGATCTACCTCACTTCGTTGGAAGCCCATCTCCCTCAAGTAGTTGTCAATCCTCGAGTACCATGCTCGAGGTGCCTGCTTGAGCCCATACAAGGCTCTCCTCAGTCTGCACACATGTGTCTCTCTGCTGCCAACCTCAAATCCCTCAGGCTGCTCAACATATACCTCCTCCTCAACAACTCCAATGAGGAAGGTGGTCTTCACGTCCATCTAATGAACGCGCCAGCCCTTCTCGGTTGCTAATGAAATGACTGCTCATATTGAAGAATACATGGCCACTGGAGCGAAAGTCTCCTCAACTCCCTCTCACTATGAAAACCCCTTGAAGCAAGCTTTGTACTTGTCTATGCTTCCATCAGTTGCATGCTTAACTTTGTAGATCCACTTGGATCCAATACCCTTTTTATCCTCTGGCCTCGGAACTACCTCCCATACATCATTTTTCATAATGGAGGTATATTCCTCCATCATGGCCTCCTACCACACTTTATGTCGTGCAGCATCCTCATAATTGGAAGGCTCAGCATTAATGAGTTGATTCATCAATGCCATATATCCAAGTCTCTCTGGTGGTTTGCTTCGTCTGAAGTCCCTATCTGGAAGCCCTACCAACCTAGAATCACTAATTGTAGACTTGTACCACTTAGGTCGTGGCCTGGTAATCTTCTCTGGGGAAACTGCATCATGTTGCTCCTCATCATCAACTCGCTCCTGATGATCTTGTCCAACAGTCTCCCTCTGAACACATGTATACTATGTCTGCTCCCGTGATCCTATCTTCTAACGCTGTGCCTCCTGCTCCTGGACTCCTGTACTCTATCCCTGTTGGTTCTCTACATTTGTTGGCAAATCATTCAATCTCCTCAATGCACGTTCCTCCTTGAACTGCACATATCTACACACAATAACCTTCCTGCATGCAAGCACATAGATCTTGTAGGCCTTGGAAGCCTCACTGTAACCAACAAGTAACCCCTTCACCGCTATAAGGTCCAGCTTTGTCCTCTTCTCTGAAGGGACATGATAGTAACATACACTGCCCCAGATGCGAATATAACTCACATCTAGCCTAGTACCTGAAAATGTCTCCTCAGGTGTCTGCTTCCCCAAAACTGTGTGGGGACTCCTAGTCTGCAAATATATCGCAGCACTGCTCACCTCTACCCATAAGAACAATGGCAGTCCTTGATCATGAATCATAGCTCGTGCTGCTCCAACCACAGTCATGTTCTTTCTCTCGGCCACTCCATTCTGTTGAGGATTGTAAGGAACTGTGAGTTCCTTCTTGATCCCCGTTGTTGTGCAATAATTCTCGAACTCCTTGGAGGTGTACTATCCCCTATTATCCGATCTTAAGACGCGAATCTTCCTCCCAGTCTAGTTTGCTACTAGAGCTCTAAACTCCTAAAACCTCCCAAAGACCTTATCCTTGGTCTTTAGAAAGTAAATCCAGGTCTTCCTGGAGTAGTCATCAATAAACAAGACAAAGTATTTGGAGCCACTCACTGACTCCACACTCATCGACCCACATACGTCAGAGTGTATCAGATCCCCGACCCACATACTTCAGAGTGTATCAAATCCAGTACTCCCTTGGACTTATGCTTGCTAGATGGAAAGGGTTTTCGGGCATACTTGCCCAATGCACAACCCTTGCAAGGGTCATGTCTCTTAGTTGTAATCTTAGGCAATTCAAAAACTACCTCCTTCAAATGCCCCAAAGCACCAAAATAAGTATGTGCCATCCTCCTGTGCCACAACTCACCTATATCTGTGGTGAAACTCGCTAATGCTCTCCCGGGATGAACCTATAACCTGTAGACCTTCTCCTCTCGAACCCTAATCATCATGTCCATCTTCTCACCTAACCCACCTAGTCTGATGCACACCTTTCCTTTACGGAAAGTGACCTCATATCCCTTATCCTCAAGAGTAGAGACTGAGATGAGGTTCTTGGTCAACCCTGGAACATTTAACACGTCACTGAAACGGAGTGGTTTCCCGAACTCTCTCTGAAATGAGACTATGCCAACTCCTTGCGCCTTATAGCGCCTGTCATCCCCTAGATCAATGACTAGATTTACGCCTCCCTCCTGTAGCCTAGTAAACCACTCTTTGTGCCCTATCATATGACAAGATGCACCATTGTATACATACCACATGTCTAAAACAGTTGTACTAGACATACAAGCTATGAAGCAGAAATCCTCCTCAAATAACTTGGCAAAATCATCCACTGTTGTTGAAGCTGCATCTGTGGCTTCTTCTTCTTTCTCTCTAGACATTATGATGCAAAGTGCCCCATCTTGTGACACTAGAAACACTTGACTTTTGAAAAGTCAATGTTTTTCTTTCCACCTTTCCTCTTCTTCTTGCCCTTTTCTTTGCCTACAAGGGCCAAGCCTTCTTCCTCCTCTACATGAGTTGAAGATGATGGTCCTGCTTGACCAATTCTAATCTCTTCTTGCACAAAATCATCCCACAGTCGTTGCCAATCAGGGAGCTTCTCTCGATCTACCACACCACGGAAAAAAGCGTCCCATGACTTAGTAAAGCCATCTAGTGCAATACGCACCAACTCAGGCTCTTCAGTCTTTTCTCCCACTGTTGCAAGTTCATCTCTAATTTGTGTTATCCTGGTAAGATAAGGTATTACACCCTCACCTTTGGCCATATTGGTTCCACGCAGTTGCTTGCGCAGAGCCATCACTCAGTTCTCATTTTTGTTTTGGTCAAGGTCACTTAGGGATTTCCACATGTCTTTTGCCTCAGCTTTTCCTGAGAGATGTGGGACTACATGGTCCTTTTTCCCATCAAGAATTAGGTTTTTGGCCTTAGCCTCACCTTTCTTCCAGATGACCAATTCAGTTGCACATGTGGGAGTTGTTGCCTTATCACTGACATGCTCTAACACATCATTGACTTCCAATATCATTGTCGTCCTTTCTTTCTAGGTGGGGTAATTCTGAGCCCCTTGTAAGTTGTAACATGTCTTCCACCCTCAAACTCATGGCCATTTTTTGAAAGTGTTATGTTTAAACCCTAACGATTCAAACCCTACCTCTGTCTCTTCCAAAATTCTTACAAAGTAAATCGGCCTTTTCCAATAGTTGAATAATCTTCAGCAAAACCCTCTCCAACAAAATCGTACAGCCTCTGTAGACCCTCCAAAACAGAACCAGAACGAAACAGCAGCAAGAAGATGAGCCTCTACGTGATTGTACGGCCCTCCTGCGTCACTTTGTACAGCTCTGCCAGATCTGAAGCTTTGCCTCTACGATTTGGTGAAGAGATGAGTCGATCCACCTACTAGACTCTCCTTTGTCCTCCTACAAAACTCTCACCTTACAAATCTGCAATTGATTTCCCTTTTGTTTGTGCGCCCTCTTAGCCCAACCAATCTCTTTAATCTTCATTGAGCAAGTGGAACCCTAATCTCCAAAGGATTGAAGGTTGAGATCAACCCTCTCCATCAAGATGAGATCAATGGTCAAGATTAAAAGACCACAACTTAAATTATTTTTCACTTTAACTTTAGAAAAAGTACTCAATAACATCAACTGAAGATTATAACATATCAACAGTTCTTTTCCTAAGTTAGACTTAGGAAAATATTTAATTAATTGACTTAGCCTAAGTTTCATTGTCCTCCATCATCCTAGGATGTTGTAATGATGATGGAAGACCTTCCTTGCTACAATCTCAACATTTGCAACTAACCTAGCTTTATATTTATCAATATAACCATATGATTTGAACTTTGTGCAATATACCCATTTACAGCCTATTGGATTATTAGTTGGGCGTAATTCAACTAACTTCCAAGTATTTTTTTTCATCAAAGCATCATATTCTATTTACATTGCATTTATTCATTCTTGTTTCCAATTTGCTCCATTAAAAGAAACTAAATTATAAGAATGCACAACTTCACTCTTCAAAGCAAGATTTACCTATTCTGGTGATTTTGACCTTGTTCTTCTCTCACCTTGTTGTATCTCATCTGGCTTTGCATCTTAAAGAATCCGATAGAAACATTTTGGTATTTTATGAGATTGACTTTCATCATTCAAAGAGTAATTGCAATCTTGTTCTTCCAACTCCAACTCTACTTTTTCTTCATCCACTTCTTTGCCCTCTTCTCTTTTCCACCTCCTATATGTGACAAGAGTTTTGAATTCATGCTCGTCATTATCACCCTACAAAACTTCACCTTTCCAGTCTGATGTACACACATGTGGGAGTCTCTCATCAAAAATCACATCTCTACTTATAACAACCTTTCTATTTATTGGATCATATAACTTTTATGCATTCAATATAGTGTTATGCCCAACAAATATGCATTTCCTACTTTTAGCCTCCAAGTTATGTCTATCTGTATCTGGAACATGTGCATATGTCAAACAACCAAAAACTTTGAAATTGGTTACCTCTGGATTCCTTCCTAACCAAGCTTCATAAGAGGTCCTTCCACGAACCGTCTTTGTCGAATTGCAATTTAACAAAAATATTGTTGTCTGAATTGCATCAACCCAAAACTAATCACTGAGATGATGCCCTTTCGACATGCACCTAACCATCTCCATAATTGATCAATTCTTCCTCTACTACCCCATCTTGTTGTGGTGTTTTGGCAACATAAGTTTGTCTTTGAATACCATGATGATAAAAAAAAATTACAAAATGCATGTGATTCATACTCACCACCTCTATCACTCTTGAACACCTTAATGTGCGAACACTTTCGTTTTCAACCATAGCCTTGAATTGCTTAAAACTAACAAATACATCAAATTTGTTCTTCAAAACATATACCCATATTTTTCTTGAAAAATCATCGATGAATGTTACAAAGTACTTAGCACCTCCAAGGAATTGGGATCTCATTGGACCACAAACATCACTATGAATTAATTCAAGTACTTGAGTTGCCCTAGTTTTGTTGTTGTCAAATTTAAATCAATGTTGCTTCCCAACCAGACATGCTTCACATACACCTTTATCTTCCTCAATGTTAGGCAATTTATTCACCAAATTATGTTTATGAAGCAACTTCAAATAAAAGTAATTAAGATGACCATATTTTCATGTCAAAATTGATTTTTTGAAGTAGAACATGTCAAAAAAGTTTATTGTTGCTTTGGAGTACCATCAAACCACTACATATCATTACACAACAATCCTCTGGCAATAATATTGTTGTTATGATATTTAATCAAACATTGTTTTTTATCAAACACAACAGTATAGTTTTCATCAATAATTTTCTAACATAAAGCAAGTTCATCTTTAAGCCAAGAACAGACAAGACATACAGTATATTTTTGATGCAATCTCTTGAAACTCTCATGGGTACTTCACCTCTTCCTTGTACCTCATGAATACTGTCATCACCAAGAATAATAATCTCATTATCACAGAGAGCAAGTTTTGAAAAAACTTCTTGTTTACCGATCATATGTTTGGTGGATCCCGAATCAATGTACCACACACATTGAGAAGCAGAGATGTCAATATGAGAAGCCATAAACAAATAATCAATGATAGGTTCTTGTGGAACAAGTGTACTACTTTCTACAAAATGACTTTGATACCTGCCCCCTCTACTTCTTCCTCTATGATGTCCTCTACCTCTATTCCTGTCAACCTCATGTCTTTTTTTAAGACAACACTCTTCTTCATTATGATTAGTTTTGCTACAATCATCACAATGCTTAGAACTTTGAGAAATACCTGTCTGATTTGAAGAATTTGGCCTCCAATTTTGATGCCAAATATACCTCCCTCCTCGATGATCTCTGTCACAACCTCTTCCTCTATGTCTTCCTGTAAAATCTCTATCCAGTGGAAGTTCATTTTTCTTGAGTCTATGCTCTTCCTAGAGTAGTTAGCCTACAACTTCTTCAATGTGGGAATTTCATTTCAAGAAGAGATACAAAATGTTGATATTCATCAAGTAAGCTATTAAAAAAAATGGTTATAAATTCCTTATCTTTAATGTCTATGTCAATCACTGATAATTCATTTTTCAGTTCCTCCAACTTCTGAACATGATCTATAATGGAACTTGAAGCTACCATCTTCAAACTGGTTAATTTGTTTCTCAACAATAAAACTCAAAGTTCATTGGAAGTTTCATAAAAAAAACTAACTTCATCCAAACCTCAACAGTAGTGGTAATACCACGAATGTGAGGAAGAATATCATCCTCCAAGGCAAATGTAAGAAGTAATAAATTTTTATTTTTCTTATTATAGTCATTATGCATGGGATTTAGTTTTGGAGTCGTCCCCATGACGATTTCCCAAAGATCATGATAAGACAAAATTTGCTCCATTTTCTATTTCCAGACAAGGAAGTTTTTAACATTGAGTTTATGAGACTCGGGCATCATGAAATTATTAATATTGGCCATAGTTCCTTATAACTTCAAAAAATCTACTTATAGCTCCAATAAAATCATAAACCCTTCTAACTCCTTTTGTAAAAAAAGCTTATTAACTCTTTAAAAAATAAGAAACCCTTATATATCCTTAAAAAACCTTATGACTCCTTTAAAAATTAGATTTAAAACTCTTTGTTGTCCGTACACTTTAACAAAAAGATTATTAAGGATTTATAGACAGAATGTGCAATTGGCACCTTTGTCATCCAAACACTTTATTATTTTGTTGTCCATACATGCTATTCACAGTCGTCGTACAATTCCGATGTATGATTCTAATTTTAATTCCTACCGTAGATTTAATTTGAGCCCCTGTATGAATTTTTTTGAGTCGTTTAATTTTTTATTCAGTGAGCAACCATACTGTCAGTCATCATCCATACGCATCCATATGATTTAATTGCTTAAGACATTGTACAGATTCAATTGATTATTGGTCTACCACCATACAAATTCAATTGATTGCTGGTCCGTACAATTTTTTCTTCACTTGTTGTCGTACATGTTAATTGAGTTGTACAATCTTCGTCATGGCCATATGGATCACAATTTCTTCTTCCTAGCCGTTCATACAATTTCTTCTTTGTGGTCGCACGAATCACAATTTCTTCTTTGACTCTACAATTCTATGTCTGTCTCTTTCTCCAAATTCCCTGGCATGCCAATCTTTGTCTTGACACAATATTTTGACATTACCCTAGGCCACAATCATCGTGGCTCTGTTACCATGTTAAATTATGTTATGCAGAATATAAAAGAGACAAGCGAGAGAGTCTTAATAAAAAAATGTATTATATAATGTGTTTCAATTACATAAAATGGTGTTGTATATATATCTAGCAAGTTCTGTTATTCCCGTTAGGAACAGCTCACCTAATTCCTTAATTACATTCATCATTAATCTCATTTATTGCATACAACTTATTTCCACTTTATGATATTACATTATTACTCTAATACATTTATTACTAATGAAATAAACATCACAATATCTAACAATTACAAGCCACCCTTTCTCAAAAATACTCACCTCGAAGTGTGGCTAGCGAAATAGCTTTTCCTCTAGCCAATAGTAAGACATCATCTAAATTACATGGATTTGGGCATTGCCTAGGAGACAAAATTTGTAATAGCCAAAGTTATGATTTGCCTTATGTTGAGCATATAAGCAGTTGGATATAAACAGAACTGTAGATATTAGTCAGTTCATTCATGTGATTGATTTGTAATAAGGATCCTATAAAAGTAGGAATCTATCACCCAAACAATTTGAGAAGGATCATATTTATTGTTGAAAAGCTCATTAGCAGATATTGATTCCAAGGAAAATCCCAGATAAGATGAATAGACAGGTGTACCTAGTAACCTACAGGTGCCTTCTTTTTCACCATTTTTCCTCTTTTCTTGACTTGTTTTTTTGCGCTTTTCTCCTTTCCATATTTTTCTTTCTTTTTTTTTTCTCTCTCCTCTTTTCTTTTTCAGTCCAGTTTTTTTTAACTTTCCTTCCTTCAACATTTTCACTTATCTTTGGTTTTTTATTTTTAAAAGCTTATAGCTGAAGGTCGCAAATAGAACAATGAGCTTTTGAAGTAGAAAAACGAAAAGCAAAGACAAATTCCAGTAAGAGCATAAAGGCTCTAAACCACTTGCAGTGGGTCTGAAGGCATAAGAAAATAAAAAACTTTTGAACGAGTTAAAGTACAAGAATGGTGGCAAAACATTTATATTAATCTCTGCCTGTTGCAAAAGGCAAAAGGACATGACCTTTCACTCGTAAATATTTATAATAACTACTTAATAACCGACATTGTTAAGTCCATTGGATGTTGCTTGGGTGGTTGGGAGAAATGATTGTTATCCTCCCCACCCAGGTTCAATTCCTTGTGAGTGACGTGTTGTGCCCTTAAATGGGTCTATAAGATGCTCTTGTTGTTGAGCCCCCAATATTCTGAAAATACTCAGCCTCCCTATGTTCTCTAGTAGATTTTAGGGGGGTTTTCCATGGACGTAGCGAGCACCGATATCCGGTGCCGTGAACCATGTGAAAAAAAAAAACTGACATTGTTATCACTATATTGGTGATATATTAATACAATTAACCAGTGTTGAATATATCTCCGATATATCGGAAATATCGGAAATGTCGGCAACATTTTAACCCTCCCGAAATTTTCTGCAAAAAATGT
>ML794806.1:867219-891376 GCA_009831015.1 Picea engelmannii | reverse complement strand
AAAAAAAAAATCAATGAAATTTTATATTTCTTTCACTGATGGTCATAAAGATATAATTTTTTTTTGAAGAGAGGACAATGACGTCTTACATTTCTTTTCCTGATGGTCATATGAGAACGGTGCTCTTGTATGCACGGTAGAGCCACGAACCTGAAAATTATTGGGTGGGTTTAATGTATGTGAGCATGTACACTATCTCGCGCGTGTTGGATCTGTGAACAGGGTGCTCTTGTATACATAGTAGAGCCACGAAGAATAAATGAATCGCCTCCTCCTTAGGAATGTTGTTAAGCCTAGGATCCATAATCTTCATAACTTTTTCTCTTTTCCAACTGGTTATCTTCTTCACCCACCCTGTGATGATCATGCCCTCTTCATATTCACATTCATCCACTGATTTTTTGCCAGTAATCAGCTCAAGCAGAACCACTCTGAAGCTGTACACATCGCTTTTCTCGTCCACTTTCAGTGTGTACACGTACTCTGTGTAAATTCAATAATTAAAATTTAGTTCAATGTTAAATGAGATTGAAAGCTTGAACTGTTATGCACACTAAAACTCTCAGATGACCCACTACTAAAATTGCCAATAGATGAATGCATATGAACACACTCGTAAACAAATGCAACAGTAAGTTTCCTGGAGCTATGTAGCCAAAGGTTCCTACAACTGAAGACATGCATTCCGAGGCACCGGAATGATGCAAGATCTTGGCGAGGCCGAAATCTGCAACATGGGCTGCAAGATCTTGGCGAGTCCAGAAGAATATTATTGGATTTCACGTCGCGATGAAGAATGAGCGGGCGGCAATCATGGTGAAGATAGCACAAACCCTTGGCAGCCTCCACTGCGATTCTGTATCTAGTTTGCCAATAGAGATGCCCGCCATCGTTTCCATGAAGCAACTCCCCCAAGCTTTCATTCGTCATGTATTCATACACCAGAATATTAGTGTCGTGGCTGGAGAGAATCGTCAGCAATCTGACTATGTGCCAATGGCGGATTTCTCCCAGGGTCTTGATCTCCGCAGAGAAACCACGATCATTTGATGATCCTGTCCACATTAGTTTCTTCACTGCAACAAATTGGTCGTTGGGCATGATACCTCTATACACAACTCCGGCTCCTCCTTTGCCGATGATGTTCTCTTCTTTTATACAATCCAACACGTCGTCGCTCCCAAAGTTGAGATTCTGAAATGCCGTCATATTCCAGGATCTGACGTCGCCTTCTTTCTTGCATTCAAATGTGAAAACAGACTACCCTTTAGAACACGGTCGAAAAAATTATTATAAGAGAAATCTGGATAGGTCAAACTAGGCATATTTTGCAATTCTCTGGGAATGCTCTCGTTCATGTGATTTCTGGATACGTTCAGATAGTTGAGAACGGGAATCCTGACGATTTCCAGTGGGATGGGACCACTGAACTCGTTCTGGCTAAGATCAATGTGTGTCAGAGAAATACAGTTGCCAATTGCCCTAGGAATCATACCAGAAGCCTGTTTTTGCTCAAATCCATAACTTCCATCTTCCCCAGTCGACCAACCTCTGGCGGAACATTGCCTGTCAATCGATTTCCATACATCAGAAGAATGCTCAAAGCAGATAAATTACTAATCTCAAAAGCAGATAACTTACTAATCTCCATAGGAATCATACCAGAAAGCATGTTTTTGCTGAGATCGATCTTTTCAATGTTCTCCAGTTGGCCAATCTCCGGCGGAACATTGCCTGTTAATTGATTTCCATCGATCAGAAGCCGCCTCAAAGAAGATAACTTACTAATCTCCCTAGGAATCATACCAGAAAGCCTGTTTTTTCTGAGATCGATCTGTTCAATATTCTTCAGTTGGCCAATCTCTGGCGGAACATTACCTATTAAATGATTTCCATCGATCAGAAGAAAGCGCAAAGCAATTAACTTACCTATGGATGAAGGAAGAGAGCCACTGAGACGATTATTCGAAATACTCATCCTCCATAGCATGGAGGATGCATTATAACTTTCCTCCGGTATGTTCCCACTGAGATTATTGTTGTCCAATTCGATAATTATCAACATTGGTAAGAATAGCAAGCTCTCAGGAATTGAACCAGTCAAAGAGTTTTGCCCATGCAGGGAATCGCATGTGCCCAGAGACTTGGGAATCGGGCCGGATAATAAATTATTTTTTATAAATAATTTTTCGAGTCTTTCACTCTTGCAAAGATTTGGAGGGATGGAACCAGTTAGTTTGTTGTCAGAAACACTCATTGTCACTAGCTTTCCACTTCTGCCCAATTGCTGAGGCAGGAGACCCGTGAAATTGTTTTTCCCGAGAAGCAAAATCTCCAAATTTGGCAAATCCCCAATGAAAGATGGAATCCCCGCCATGTAGTCTGTTCGCGTACAGATACAACGATCTCAACTCTTTTAGCTCCGAGAATTCCCTGGGTATTTCACCAGAGAGATTGTTTTCGGATAGATACATTTCTTTTAATCTCCCAAGATGGCCCAGCTGAGGAGGAATAGGGCCAGTGAGGTTATTGAAGTCCAAATGCTTCATTTTCAGATTTTTCATACCACCAAGCTGAGAAGGAATTGCGCCACTAAGACCACAATTGAGCATTTCGAGATGTACAAGCTTGCTCAAATTCCCTATCTCGGGAGGAATACCACCGTCAAATGCATTATAGTATCCCAAATAGAGCTCTTTCAAGTTCACCAAATTGCCAAGCTCTCGGGGTATTCTTCCAGTCAAACTATTTCCAGCCAAGTTAAGATATTCCACATTTTTTAGCTTCCCATACTCACGGGGAATGCTCTCGGAGAAGTAATTTTGTCTGAGGTCAAAATACCTGAGCTTCACGAGATAGCTCAAATCCAGCAACAATGCATATAATGTAACCTCAACAGTCTGACTGTACACTGCTAGCTGTCCTGGCCAGCTGTACTATCGTTTCTTGATGTTCTTGATTTGCTTGAGCCTATTTAGCTCAGTTTTTTTCCCTTTTCTGAATGTACTCTTTTCCTCATATACTCAATATATTGAAAACTATTTTTTGCTCTGCTCTTTCTCTGTATTCTTTGCTTCTCATTTTATGATGGTATCAGAGTTTCAGATGTAAGCCTCTTCACACAGTCTGGAGAGCAGCCCGATCCTAAGTACCGAAGAATTTAAACTGTCAACGAGAGCTCAGGACGCGAGATTCTTCACAGAGCTTGGAGAACAACGTGCAGTCCGCCATCCGCTCAAAAGATCGTTGCAAAAAGAAAACGCGAGGAAGCAGAGCGCAATACGCTCAAAATATTGAGGAAACAGAGCTGCAGAAGGCAAAGAATCGTGAAATTCGTAAAATATTGAGGAAATAGAGCCGCAGAAGGCAAAGAATTGTGAAATTCGTAAAAGATTGAGGAAATAGAGCTGCATAAGGCAACGAATCATGAAATTCGTAAAAGATTGAGGAAATAGAGCTGCAGAAGAGCAAAACTTCGTAAGTTCTTTAAAGAATTCGTGAAATTCCTTCTTACGGAGAGAATTCTACAAAGAGTGCCAAAGGACAAGCCAAAGCAGCAAAGGACAAACAGAACAGTCGTAAGATCGGCCCTGCGAACAGATCTGAGCAATCAATCGAGTTCAGAAAGGACGAGGAGCGTGCAGAAAAGGAAAAAGTTTTTCAGCCGTCAGATCTAGCACAGAGGACCAATAGTCGTCGGATCCGGGAGAAAGTGCACGAGGCTTAGTCCTCTGGAGTGCACAAGAGAAAAGTCGACTTGCAAAGTCGCGAAATCCCGAAATCTTTGGGATCGTCCATCAAGGAGGACACGTGGCGAGATCTCGGCATTTCGCTGACTCGTAGGAAGTAAAGGTCAGAGCACACTGCGGTGAGAATTCGCGAATCGCGAAATCACGACTCGATCTGAGCTGGTGGATCGAGAAAGATCGTGAGTCGTCGATCTGATGCAATCAGGAAATTGGGAATCAGGAGGAAAAAGGTGCGCCATCCTTCGGGGTCGCGAAGCGCGAAACCCCAACTCGATCACAGCCGTCGATCAAAGAGAGGACTAGACCGTCGATCTAGTGCCATCGGCATTTCGGGGATTGGGAGAACAGAGGTGCAAGTCGTTCAACTTCGTGAAATGTGAAAACCCGACATCATCTGAACCGTCCATTAGAAGGGATGCGTGGCGAGCGTTCAACACTTCGCTGACTTGCGACTCGAAGGAGTCAACCAACAAAGTTTCAAGAACCTGCGATACGCGAAATCGCGAAATAATCGCAACCGTTGATCGAGCAAATATCTGGACCGTCGATTCAGTGCTATCGCGATTTCGACTATTAGGAAATCAGAGGTGAGAGTTCATTGAACTCGCGATACGTGAAACTCCGACGTGATCTGAGCCGTCAGATCAGGAGGAGCATGAACCATTGATTTGGGAGGCTCCAAATTTTCGGCATTTCGAAGTTCGGAGTTTGGAGAACATCATGATGAGAGTTCAAAGGTCACGAAATACCGATCCACGAAATCCCGAAAGGATCTGAACCGTCAGATCATAGGAGGATCTCGACCGTCGATCCGCAACAGAGGATAGATCGGAGTTTCAGATTTTGGGATTCCAAGGAGGAAAGGTTGGAGTTGCATAGCAACTTCACTAACCGTGAAATCCCGAAAAGTGGACTGTGGTCATAGCGTCGTGGTCATGTGGAGGAAGGATACAAGAGGAGTTGAGGGCTCGTTAAACCCCTTTCAGATTTCGGGAGTTGGAGAGTCAGAAGTGGCTCACACGCCAATACTCCCAAGGTCACGAAACGTGATGTGCCCTATGTGGGCTAAGCCAGTGGTCACAAGTAGCAGTCACGTGGGGAAGGAGTTCGTGCTTAGTGCTTATTCGCGCGGGGCTGAGTTCACATGTGGACTATTCCACCATTGGAGGGGCTACAATCGCTACAGTTGCTACAGTTGCTAAAGAACAGGGCTCGGAGCCCTGACTCAGTAGATCTCGCACTCGGATAGTCAAGTCTAGCTAGATAGAAGATAAATAAGTGGTCTAAACCGCGTTTTTCATTCCGAAGTCACTGCAAGAAATTCGAAGACCCGTTTTTCACGCAGGAATCAGGTAAATGCGAAATCCTATTTTTTTGGTAATTTTTAAATTCTTCAAAGATGGCCACGTCTAGCAATTTAGGACCGATTCTTCTTGGAAAGAATTATGAGTTTTGGTCTTTTCAAATGAGATCCTTCTTGCAAGCACAAGAGTGTTGGGATCCAGTGGATCTTGGATATGTGGAACTAGATCCAGCAGACCTTGTTTCCATGACCAACCAACAGAGAACTGCTCAGGCAACACAAAGGAACAGAGAAAACAAGGCAAAATTTTGGACTCAGAATTCAGTGGATGACTCGATTTTCTAAAAAATCACAGGTGTTGTTACTTCAAAACAGGTCTTGGACATCCTTAAATCAACCTACCAAGGAAATGACAGTGTCAAAACAGTCAAACTGCAGACCTTGAGGACGCAATTTGAGACTTTAAAAATGACAGAGTCTGAAAATGTTGATCAATTTATGACCAGAGTCATGGGAATCGTGAACCAGATAAGATTGACTAGTGAAGCCATCCCTGATCAACGCATTGTTGAGAAAGTCCTCAGAAGTTTACCAAAGAAATTCGAAATGGTCGTTACAAAAATCCTTGAATCCAAGGATCTGTCACGTTTTTCAACAGATGAACTAATTGGTTCTCTGTTGACACACGAGACCAGACTGCATCTCACAGATGAGTCAATCGCCAATGCCTTCAAAACTCAATTCTCTTTCAGCAGAGGGAGAGGCAGAGGAAGAGGTCACCAAGGAAGAGGGAGAAGTCCAAGTAACCCTCACTCAAGTGGAGGTTATAGACAACAGAACCTGAATCAATCTTTCCAAGGTCACAGACAACAAAACCTGAATCAGAATTGTCAGCCTCAACGAGGCAGAGGGAGAAGATCAAATGACAAATCAAGCATATAATGCTATTACTACAAAAAGTTTGGACACTATGAATCTGAATGTCGGAAGAAGCAAGCAGGTCAACTCTAGGGCAGAGCACATGTCTCAAATCATATAGGAGAAACCTCAGAAGGTATGTTTCTCTCATGTCACAAGAATGAAGAACAACATAAAGATCGTTGGTTGCTGGACAGTGGATGTAGCAATCACATGATAGGTAACAAAGATTTACTTTCATGCATTGATTCTTCAATTTCCTCTGATATTACACTTGGAAATGATTCTTTAGTCAAAGTTCAAGGAAAAGGAACTGTACCAATTCTTACTAAACAAAATGTAAAGAAAGACATAAACTATGTCTATCATGTTCCAGATCTGAAACATAACCTGTTAAGTGTAGGACAGCTCATTGAACATGGCTATAAGGTACTTTTTGAGGAAGCATCATGCAGGATATATGATAAAACCTTGAGCAGAAAATTGATTTCTGAAATCCACATGACTCAGAATAGGATGTTTCCCCTGACCCTCAGAACTACAAATATGATCCAAACATATGCACAAAGTGCATCCACCCCCAATGAAACTATGGTTTGGCATACAAGATTTGGACATCTACCCTTTCAGAGTCTAAGTCTTCTATAGAAGCACTCCATGGTCAAAGGTCTCCCTATCTTCAAAGAGGAAAATCCCCCATGTGAGTCTTGCATACTTGGAAAACATAAGAGAACTAGTTTTCCACAGTCCTTCTACAGAAGCACTCCATGGTCAAAGGTCTCCCTATCTTCAAAGAGAAAAATCCCCCATGTGAGTCTTGCATACTTGGAAAACATAAGAGAACTAGTTTTCCACAGTCCTCCACTCAAGCCAAACAACATCTCGAACTTGTTCACACTGACCTATGTGGACCAATGCAAACAGAGTCAATAGGTGGTAGCTTTTATTTTCTAACGTTTATTGATGACTTTAGCAGGAAAATCTGGATCTATTTTCTCAGACACAAGTCTGAAACTTTTGCAAAATTCAAAGAATTCAAAGCAGACACTGAAAAACAGAGTGACAAATATATAAAATCTCTCAGGTCAGATGGAGGAGGAGAATACAACTCCAACGAATTTGCAAATTTTTGCAAATCACAAGGCATCATCATGTAAACTATAGCCAGGTATACTCCACAACAGAATGGAGTGGCTGAAAGGAAAAACCAGACAATAATGAACATGGCAAGAAGCCTACTCAAAGAGAAATGTTTGTCAAATACTTTTTGGGCTGAAGCAGTAGCATGCTCAGCTTATCTCTTGAATAGATCTCCAACCACTAGTCTAAAGATGAAAGTTCCTCAAGAAGCATGGAGTGGGCCAAAGCCAAAAGTTGTTCATCTAAAGACATTCAGATGCATAGCATATGCTCACATCCCTTTCGAATTAAGGAAGAAACTTGATGATAGAAGTGAGAAATGAATCTTTACTGGATACAGTGAAACATCTAAAGCTTACAGGATTTACAATCCAATCTCAAAGAAACTAAGTCTCAGCAGAGATGTAAAATTTATGGAAAATCAACTTTGGAACAAATCTGAAAATCAACAAATGGACAATCAAAATCCATTGCTGCCCAGTGTTGAAAACGCAGAAAATTCAGGACAGCCAATACCTCAACCTGCTCTTCCAAGATTGCAGATACAAGGACACCCTGAAAATTATGAGGATAACTCAACTTCAAGTAGAGACTCATCCTCTGAACTTCAAAATAAGAGAACTCGAAGTTTGAGAGAAATCCATCAGCAGTGGGATGACATTGAACAACACAATCTTTTTGCATTAATGTCATGTCAACCTACATCTTTTAAAGAAATAGCTAAGGAGCCACATTGGGTTCAAGCCATGAACCAAGAGATCAACTCCATTGAGAAAAACAAGACATGGGATCTTGTTGATTTGCCCAAACACAAGAAAAGTATTGGTGTCAAGTGGGTTTACAAAACTAAACTCAATGAAAAGGAGCATTTGCTTGTTTTCCTCATAAGTTTAGGGGCATTTGCAGCATGAAGTCTTGATATTGTGCTAGGATTATACTACGTCCCTTCTACTTTCCCCCTCGCTCTCCCAAAAACACACTGTAATCTCTAAATAACTTTGTTTATCATGGACTGCAACAATATTCAACAATGCATTTCAACTGCACTCACATCGATTTTTTTGTTGCAGATGGAAATTTGGTGGCACTGGAGAAAAAATGACTCCATTGAGACATGGATAATGGATAATCTTTGCCAACAAATAAAAACTTTGTGAATAGTATTATCATCAAGTTCTCATTAATTTCTACATGCCAGTTCGATTTTTCTGCATATGGAAACTTGGGTGTGAATAGTACTAAAGATTGTATCAATTGATCTATGAGTTCATTAATTTCATTAATTTTTCTACCTATCAGTTCGATTTTCTAGTAGCAGATGGAAATTTGGTGGCACCACGGTAATATTTATTTGATTACCTATTTCAAAAGATTGGTTTAAGAAGGCAGGAATACACAACTCTAATCCATACCAGTGATTTAAGATCTGCAGTATCCACTTGATTTAAGTGATTTGAGAGATCTGCATTATCCGCTTGTCATCACCGCCATAGTTCTCCGTGTAGTGTTTGGGGGTGATGTGATGTACTTACAAGTGTAGTGTTTGAGGGTGATATGATGTACGTACAAATGTTTAATGAAAATGCTATGTGGTGAACTTATATTCCTCTTTATGATTATTAATTTATATTCTTGGTGATTATATTATGGACAAGCTCTTTTGGTGCAGAAAATATTTTTAAATTCAGAAAGGAAAGAAAGGCCATTAAATAAGTCTAGGACAAAGATTTAAGTAGTAACACAACCCATCACATCTAAAGACAGATGTAAGGATAAATGACAATTTTGTAAATTTTTTTATTTTTTTTATTTTTAAATTTTAATTTTTCGTCAAACAATTTTACATCCAAATAGGGATAAATAGTCATTTCATTACTTTCAACCAATCATAAAATAGAGTTTTTGAATATTAAATATTAAAACCTTAATTTATATTTTTCAAAATATTCAATTTAATACACAAATATCATAAAACATTTCAAAACATTATAGAAATTTAACATTTCAAAACATAAGGATAAATAATCATTTCATTGCTTTCAACCAATCATAAAATAGAGTTTTTGAATATTAAATATTAAAAACTTAATTTATATTTTTCAAAATATTCAATTTAATACACAAATATCATAAAACATTATAGAAATTTAACATTTCAAAACATTATAAAAAAATTTCATTGAAACAAAAAAGTCAAAACAGTTTGACCGAAAATCGATCCCTATATTCCCTGCTAAGCAGGGACTAATAAAACAAAATAAATTCGAGTAAATATCAATAATATTCATTAACCTAAAATATATACATAGACTGCCACAAATACAATATAATTGGCCAAATTTTCCATCAAACTAGAAAAGGATGTAGGACGTGGAATAAAAGGTTTAATGATCTCATATAGAGTGATGTGACTTTCTCACTTTCAAATTCAAAAAGTAAGTTCGTGTTATTTCTAGTCAAAAGACAAGTTTCATGGTAATTATAGCGTGGAAGTTCAACCTCTACTTGGTCATCAAATGAATTCATCAAACAAAAAGAAAAGGTAAGGAAAGTTTCATGGTAATTATAGCGTGGAGGTACAACCTCTACTTGGTCATCAAATGAATTTATCAAACAAAAAGAAAAGGTATATAGTGGAATTTTCAATTTATTTGAAAAGAAATGTATATATTGAAAATTTTAATCATTACAAGGAGAACACCTTCTTGTAAAGGTTTTATGGAACCTCTTCGAAAAAAATTCCTTTAGTTATTTATAGTGGAGGTCGTTAGCATAGGTTAGTAGCCGAAGGTTTTTGTGGAAGTTTTTTTTTCAGTGCATTTTTATGGTATATACGCATCGATGCACACCTAAAACATATCGCATCAGGGCTTAAATGTTCAAATGCACCTTCATTGTTCATAGCAGAGGCGGGTGGTCGTAGGTTTTTGCAAAGATTTTTTCTCAATGCACCTTTAAGGTATATATGCACCGACGAGTTCATGAAAAATATGGCACCAGTGTGTACCGGTTCCAGTAGCACCACCATACTTTATAATAAAATTATATGCACCAAATAAATTGCATCGGTGTCATTGAATAGTACGCACCGGTATGTTCATGAACAATACAACACCAGCACATCCATGTTTCAGTAGCACCGACATATTTTATAATAAAATTACATGCACCGAATAAATCGCACTAGCGTCGTTGAACGGTACACCCCAGTGCGCCTCATTTTCAAAAGGTGCACTGATGTAGGGTAAATAAAAAAAAATACCAAACCGATTTTTATTGTTACAATGCATCATGTGCTTCCAAACTCTCAAGCAAGCACCGATGCTCACCTTTCTTCCTAAAATGACTTGTTTCTGGTGCTCTACACTGTTGAAATTCCTTTTACTCCAACACCTAGGTATCTTGTTATCTAGTGATTTCCTTACTGCAAATCAAATTAGTAGCTCAAAAAACAAAAATACACTACTAAAATATTCAACTCAATAACATGCAACGGAAGCACAAATTGGAAACCAAATCATGCACAAATGAACACCAATATTTTTGGGTAGATACCCTTGGAAAAATCTCGGAGGGAAAACCGGTGTTGATAATTATTTTATTATGCTAAAATCAGGGCTTCCGTAATAGGGATAATAGCCCACTCAAATAAATACAACTGCAGAGAAACCTGACAAGGTTTGGTCTATTGAACAACCTAGAACTACATGATTTTCGAGATGTACGCGACTGTCCCTACTGCACACCTATGTACACGTGTCTTTCTCCACTAGCGCTCGCATACACATACATAAATATTGTATGGAAATCTTCATATGATGCAACACTTTCTTGTGGCTTCACTCTATTGAAACCCACTTGCAGTAGCCTCTATTCTCTCTTCTACTTGACCTGATCTCTAGATGGAATTCCTTCTCCACCTATCCAAGATATCCTTGAATCACAGTCCTTCATGATCCAACTCTCTTTGTCTCTTGTCAATCTCTCTTGATCAACCTGACAAAGATGTCTCAAGTTTCTTTCTCCTTCACCCTAGACTTGTTTTTATAATCATGAGTTATAATCTATTTATAATCTCCAAAGTGATCGATGATTGAGATTACTTCTCATACTCACTTGACATTTAGATTGCATGCTAATTAATTTTAACATTTCCTTAAATAACTCAATTAATTAAATAATTAAATAATTAATTAATAAAATCATTTTACTTTAATAATTATTTTAACTAAAGTAAAGCTACCAAGATAGAAGGCTTTGCATGACTTTTGCATGCTAAACACCAAGCCTATGAAAAAATACTTGTCTGATGCTACATGCATCAACACTCCCTCTTAATGAGGAAGGTATTCCCTGAAGAGCCACTTGGAACTAGTTCTCCCTCTGACCCTGGAACAATTTCACACACATCATCCTTCTCACAGGCATCCCTCCAACCCTATTGGTTAGCTACTCCCTGAATACTGGAAGTCACGGAATTTATGATGCTACATATCAATGCCACGAAGTTTGGAAACTTTGTCGAATCCTGCTCTCCCTCAATATGATCCTAGAAGCCTCTTGCTCCTGATCATCCATCAATTTGATCTTGTACCAACTCGCTCTTCTGGCAGGTTTGGAAGGGGCTAACTCCCTCTTCCAATCTGAAGGCTTATTCCCCACACTGGAAGTCTATGAAATCTACTCATCCTTCAGTTGTTCACCCTTTGGAGCCTCATGCTCCTCGTACTTTGTCATTGACATCGATCCATGATCCAATATCCCCTTGGATCCTACTATGGGCTGGCCCTGCAACCTGTATATCCTACGTTCGTTGACACCAATTCTCTTTGTTATGTTAGGGCTATCACCCTCTAAATGTATGAGTACTTGCTCGTTATGGAACAAGACTGCAAAACCCTTGTTCTCTAGATTTAATACTGAGAGAAAATTCATCTTCATATATGGTACATACAACACCTCTACCACCTCCATAAATCCTCCTGACTCTAGCTAGAACCTCACTGTCCCAACTCCCTCTACACCACACTTGGCATGAATGTCAAGCTCCACATGTAGATATGATTCCATTTCCGGCCATCTAGTGAACAACTCATGTTTCCCCATCATATGAAGAGACACCCAACTATCCATGAACCAGGAACTATTGGAAATTGTGCTAGAAATATAAGAGACTAACGAGAACTCATTCTTGAACTTCTCAAAAAAATCCTTAACTTGAGCTTCTGCGGATGTTGCTACCCACTGAGATTGACTCTTAACTTTCTTCTTGTTCAAACACTATGAAGCATAGTGCCCATACTTGTGGCACACAAAGCACTTGATTTTACTCAAGTCCTTCTTACCTGGCTATGAGGTTGACTCCTCACTATTACCCTTGGAACCCTTTCCTTTTATATGTCGTGTATTATTGATAAGAGCTAGGTTCTTGTCCTCTTCATCTCCCTACTTGTTTGCTTTAGATGCCTCTCGAGTCTCTTTCTGGATGCAATCATCTCAAAGTCTCTGCCAATCTGAGATATTTTCTCGAGTGCAAACGCCTTTGACAAATGGTTCCAAAGAATTGGGAAGACCATTCAATGCCACATTCACGAGCTCTACTTCCCTGTTTTTCTCCCCTATGGCTACAAGTTTATCATGCACCTATGTGATCCTCATGAGAAAGCTGGTAACATTATCAGATCTAGACATCTGCACTGATATGAGTTTATTCCTTAAGAAAATATTCCTATTCATGTTCTTTCTTTGGAATAAATTTACCAAGGAATCAAACATATCTTTGGTCATCTTCTTCTCGGATAGGATAGGTGCATACACCTTGAAAAGTGTGTTTTTCAAGGGCCATACAAAAGAACAGATTGTGCGAGTTTTGTTTGTAGTTGTATTTCTCTCATTGGGCCATTATCCATGTTATAGGAGCCCTAATTTGACCATAATAAAAACATCTAAGTATTAGTTTTCCCTCTAGGGTTTTTCTAGGGTTTTATACCCGAAAACATTTGTGTCTTGTGTGCAAGATTTTGGTTTCCTTATTTATGCTTCCATTGTAATGTTTGTTTTATTACTCAGCTATGATTTTATTCAATAAGTGATTTATTTGGAATTAATTGTCGGGTGTTAGGTTGAAGGAGTCCTCTTTTGTTGTCTTCTCCTCTAGAAGAATCATGTGTTTGACTCTTCCCTTTCTAAGAAAGGCACACAAGCTCATAGGTGGAATGAGTTGACTTCTTTCCAAAGGATTTCTAACGTTCTACAAAATTTTCCACCAACTTGTCAAATGTGATGGATTTCATTTAACCTCTTGTTTGTAGAGATTCAAGGTAGTGAGAATATGTAGGGTAGAGGGCCTTAATGAAGGCCATGAGAGGAAGTTATATCTTCACCTTATTGGCATCAATGTCATGCATTATGGATTTGATCTCAGAAGCTAAAGCCATGGGGTCATCATTCTTCAAATCTAGGTTGAAGAGCTTCACCATCAGTTGTATAAGTTCCATTTCTGAGTGTGTGTCATACAAGTCGTTTAATCTCTTCAAAGTACTATAGGAGTCATTAATAGAATAAATATGATGATTCACCTCTTCACTTATTATCGCATAAATCATAGCATATGCTTTCTGGTCTTTGTCCTTCCATATGGCACATTCTTTGTTTGATATAGAAATGGTTGGTCTACTACTCTCCGACTTTTCTTTTGATTCATCTTCTATGAAAAATGATTCAATTTCTTCTTCATTGACTACTACTGCTTAACAAATTCCATTCCATAGGTCATTGGAGATCAATGTTATTTTGATCTTTCTATACCATTCTTTGTAGTTCTCTTTACCAATTAGAGCTACGTTGATGATGGTAATTAGAGAATGCATCTTCTGCCACCTTCACTCACATGCAACAAGAAGAAAATTGTGCACTGATAGTTAGGAAAATGAGATACAACTTACAAAAGTGAACAATATATTTATTATACATGATGGGACGATTTCGATCAGTTGTGTGGAGAGTTTGGAGGCTACATTTCAGGGCTTTTTTCTTTTAGAAAAAACACCACTATGCTTAATAGTCTTGTTAAATCTATGAATAAAATATCTCATGAATCCAAGTTATGTCATCGTAAAGTTGTCCTCAAGAAATTCTGATCTTCTGTGTATATTGAGTACAAAGAATATGTTTCTATTGTCCATACAAATCTTCATTTCTAATCATTCTTAGAGGTCATCAAGACTAATGTATAGCTACTGGGGGTCCATGGGTGACATGAAATATTTAGCAGCATGAGTGGGGACTGCGTATCGACACTCATGGTTCACAATTCCCATTGTAAAAGAAGCTCCTCTTGCCTCTAGAAACTTGAGATCCCTCTCAAGAAAATAAATTTTGCGAGGAATATAATATCCATTATTCCACAAACAAAAGAGTCATATACATCATTTTAATATCTAACTAAATTACTAGAGTCTCGGCGCCCTCGAATTTGCTTTGAACCCTACAACCTGCTTTGAAACCGCTCATGGAGGCCTCTACTGAAGGAAGATCCACCCCCTCCTACCGCACTATTGTGGTTGGAGGAAGTCGTTCATCCAACCCATCAAAATATTCACCCACTCCCACAGCCCCTGACACTCCCTTTCCAATGGATGATGAACATCTGAAAGAAGCTCCGACCCAGTTGGAGACATAGACTACAAGAGATCCAAACACCTCGATCCATGAGAAAAGACGATTTTCAACCTGCATACCTCAATCAACATAGATCCCACAATACAAAATCCATTCCACAGTTCTTGGAAAAAACATTCAGTACATGCAAGATCATGCGTTGCTCTACAAATTTATGGGCATATGGTCGTCAAAAAGGCTTGCCTCAAGCATGCACCATAACATCATCAACATGTAACCCTCAAAACTTGCATATAAACATACTTGTAACTTTATCATAGACCTAGTGTATGTGATCACAGACCTGCATACCTTCTTCAACTTCAACAACAAGAGAATATCATCTTCATCAAACTTTACCTTAGTCTCACGGGACTAGTTTTTGGATTAGCCACAAACCCTAACTTTCAACAAGCATAACCCTGTACCTGTAATGAATAAAGGTATGAAAATTGTACACAATATTATTCAATATATTCTATGCAATGTCTCTAGGTTTCACTACTTGGAACCTCCTAGAAAAGGAGTTATAGTAAAAAAGACGGACCTTGTTGAATTCTAGCTTATTCTAGAGAGAAAACGTGTAGAGAATTCCCCGCGCGAAATATTTGATATCTAGATCTGAAACTCACACAAAAAATACTAACCACTGTACGACATCCAATGAATCTGGTCTCACTGAATTTGGATATTCTATGAAGAATTTATTACCTTTTTACCTGGAACACTTGTTTGAGACTAGTTCCAGGACTAGCCAAAAACCCTATCTTCCACATAGTGTATTTACCAAAATACAATGATCAAGGAGATGAAATTTCCACCATAGGTACCTTGATATGTTTTCTCAATATCTTCCAGGTTTCAATATCTGAATAATTCTATAAAAATATTTATAGGAAAAATGGTAAGATGACCTGTAAATAACATGACTTAGAACACATCCTCACAAGACTTCACCCTCCCTTGCAATTTTGACCTTCTTTACTTCATTTTCCCTCCGAAAAATGCCTCAAATATGCTTGGTTACCTCAAATTAAAATCACTTGAGTTTATGTTACAAATGAACTCCTTGGAGCCTTATTTATACTAGATTTGGCACCCTCTTTTTAGGGCCGACTTGACCCAAATAAAATTCAATTTAATTTTTAATGATTATTTCATTGGGGTTGACTTTACCAAAAACATCCTTAATATTTATTTTAATATTTATTGCAATGAGGTCGACTTGTAACTTCTTATTTGCAACAACTTTACCTTTTAATTAATGACTTGTAATTGCTTAGGGTCTTCTTAACCATTCTTTGAGGCTTCCAACTTCATGAGGGCATATCTCCTCAACCGTGAGGAACCACGTAGTGTTCCACATATCACTAGAAATGGCATGACAAGTACTATCCATCTATGAGGGTCTTTCCTAAATTTATATTTTCCTTCATGTCCATATTCCTCATTTAAATTCAGGTACCAAAACCACACCTCTAGGGCTACATGTAGACTACATCAAATGTACCCAACTAATTCATCATAAATCTCAATCATACAAATGTCAATCAATTGTACAACATATATGGACCTTTCCAAGGGTTGAAATCAATCTCTAGGGGTTGACATCAATGAAAACCACCTTTCCAACATCGACTACTTCTCATAGGATCCTGTACCAAATTCCATTGTCTTCAACTTGCTGTCCATTTTGTAATTCCCAGCTTTATCGCATTTCTAGTATGTTCTCGTCGAGTGAACATGGGATTTATATCTACCCTTTGACTTAGAATTTATACCAGATAATTTTCCTTTATCTCTGTCAATAGGTCAACCTCTCACCACTAATGCATATTTGATCGATCCTTCCATGTTCTTCCTTCTCATTTCTTTTGACAATAGAGATACAACCATGTATTCTAGCGCTAATGTGGTTGAATTACTCCTTATAGCCATGACTAAGCTATCCCAGGAGTCTGGAAAAGAGAATAGTAGGCTAATACATTTCTCCTCCTTAGTGATTTTGATATCCACAAAAGATAACTGCTTATTATGGTATTAAACACATTTAAATGCTTAGTCATCGAACTGTCCTCACTCATCCTCAGAAGATACAATTTATTTCTAAGGAAAAACTTATTTACTAGGGATTTCAATTGGTACAAGCTACCCAACTTTTCGGGCACGGTTTCTTGGCCAAATATTCACCTGAGACATTCAATAGCACTTAATCTAGAATACAAAGTCAAATCGTACTCCTTTCCCTTATCGTGAGTTTCTCCCATTATTCCCTCGACATACTTGTCAGAATGGTACCTGGACAGACTGATGCCCATTGTTCTCGATCTAGAAGGAGATCTTCAATTTTAAGCTTTCAAAGCTCAAAATTTTGGCCATTCAATTTTTTTATCTCTATTCTCAAGCTGCTTTCCATTCTTTAAGAACAAATTTAAATATTTATGACTTACGACTCTTACTAGACCTAAGGTTTAGCTCAAATTCGAGGTTGTTAAGCCAAGCCTTGGTACAACATGTTATGATCCATATTTATGAGTGAAATGAAATGAAAAAAAAATTATAATATTAACACAGAGACACAACGAATAATAACAGAGATATAGTAAAACATGACTTATATTAAATAAGAAATATGCTGAAACTGTAAAATGCAGATTGAAAATAAGCTTGCGAGAATGGTGGAAGCTTATCTCTAAGAAGATATGTAACGGCGACACTCATTCGCAAGAAGATGAGTAAAATGAGGCTATGAAGGAAATTTTACAGTAAACCTGAATTCCAAAACCCTAGACATACAAATGTTGGCATGTTTTACAGGCAGCGTATGCTTGTCATTGATGGCAAGTACAACAACGATAATGGCTTGAGTACAGGTACAATGTGTCAGGTGGGTATTAGAAGTTGTTTTTTAGGGAGATGCAGCAGAGCAAGCTCATGAAGATCAGAAGAGATAGTGCAGAGGTGCACGCAGAGGCAGAGTGTGCTTGTCATTGATGGCAAGATCAGAGTGTGCAGCGATGGAAAAACATGAACAACATAAGCTCGGGAGGAGAAGTGACAGTGATCATTGGATCCCATTGAGAATTCCTGATGACCGTCAGATCTGAATTCAGATAGGTCGAGCGTGCAGATGGAGGACAGATCTCGGGCATTAGATCCGAGCGCGGGGTCCAATCGTCGTTGGATCGAGGATAAATTTGGACCGTCGATTCAAGAAGGACATGTGGTGAAATCGTGATAAAATCTGGACCATTGGTTCCATAGGACACATGGCGAAAGATCATCGTTTCGTTGACTGGAAAGTCAAAGGAGTGAAGTTCTCGTTTGATTGGCGAGTGGTCATATCTCGTGGTCACATTGTCGAAGGCTTAAGGGAAGGAGCTAATTGCTAATCTCCATCTCGACGTTCTCAACTTGGAGTATCGAGACCCTTCATCACAGGAATTGCGATATGCGAGATCACAAAAAGATCTGGATCGTCAGATCACTAAGGATTGTGGACTGTTGATCAGGCATGAAGAAGGCTTGTGAAGTGGTGAAATCGCGATAATATCTGGATCGTTGATCCAAGAGGGACATGTGGCAAGGGATTAAATTTTCGCTGACTAGAAAGTCAAAGGAAGGAAATTCTCTAACCTTGCAACTCGCGATATGAGAAATCGCGATACGGTCCGGCCCGTGGTCATAGACAAGGTCACATTGTCGAAGGCTTAAGGGAAGTAACTGGCAGTGCTAAGCTCCATCTCGGAGTCTCGGTGATCGTGACTTGGAGTTTCGAGACCCTTCATCAAAGGAATCGCAATATGCGAGATCGCAATGAGATCTGGACCGTCAGATCATTGGAGATCTGGACCGTTGATCAGGCTCGATAAAGTTCATAAGTTCACAAAATATGAAGTGCCTTTTTGCGCAGCCTGTGGTCACCATCGGTGGTCACGTGAGGGGAAGAAGCTAGCGGTGCTAAGCTCCATCTCGGAGTCTCGACGATTGCAACTTGGAGTGTTGAGACCCTTCATCAAAGGAATCGTGATATGCAAGATCGCGATGAGATCTGGACCATCAGATCATTGGAGATCTTGACCATTGATCAGGCTCGATAAAGTTCATAAGTTCGTGAAATACGAAGCGCCTTTTGGCGCAGCCTGTGGTCACCGCCGGTGGTCACGTGAGGGGAAGAAGCTAGAGGTGCTAAGCTCCATCTCGGAGTCTCGGTGATCGCGACTTGGAGAGTCGAGATGCCTCATCCCCAGATCCACGAAACGCAAGTCACAAAAGCACCTTCTGAACAGGCGTGTGGTCACCGCCTGAGGCCACATGTGAAAGGAAATGTGAAAGGTGCCAAAGGCACAAGGCTCAATAGGCTCACAGTGTAACCATTAGAAACGAATGATGGTTTCTACCAGAATACTCGAAGATAATTTAGGGTGATCGCCAGAGAAGATGAAGAGTCTCGAGGAATCTTCTAGTGGCATGAAGACTGTTCATAGAGGTTATTGACAGATGTAAGACCGTTGGAGCCTGGAATTGCAACAGAGGGAATGAGCTCGATTGTGACAGAGAAGACGAAGAGTCTCGACTGTTGGAGAGGCTAAGGAATCTCGACATAACACCCTGTGATGATGGACGCATGGGTTTAACTGCTAGAGAAGCTGAAGAGTTGCAATGATGATCAGGTAGAGCACTTGACATGGGGAGAGCATGCAGAAGCATTGTGAATAGAGGATGCAGAAGATACACAGAGAGTATAAAAATGCAACATAGAGAAGAGATTTGAGGGCTGTTGAGAGTGATTCAGGTGTGTATAATGAGGCAGAGTGCAATAGTTGAAATGCACAGAAGAGGAATGGTGCATTGAATGGACATGGCGCACAAAGCATAAAATGCAGAAGAACAGAAAGTGCAAGGATGTTTGCATGAAGACAGTGAGGCAGATAGAGCAGGGTAGTGTAGCAGAACAGTAATGAGACTGGTAAGCCATTGATGAACATTATATCACTGTAATAAGTTTCAGTAGCACAGATTTATATTTAAGGGTGCTAGGGAGGTGATAGGGAGGATTGTTGTCCTCAGAGGTTCAAGTGGGTGCTTGAACACAGGGAGTTGTAACTTCCATCTGGTTGCAGCCATATAAACTAGGGTGGCAGGGTGGTGCAAGGGAGAAATGTTGTTCTCTGTTATACAAGTTGGTGCCTGTGTGATTGGAAGCTGGTGCTTCCATCCAGTTGGTGTTGTAACACTTAGGGAGTTGTTGCTTCCTTCTAGTGGGTGCTAGAGAAACCAGGGAGTTGGTGCTTCCTTCTAGTGGGTGCTAGAGAAACAAGAGATTTGGTGCTCTCAGCAAGTAGCAGCTTGCAAAACAGAGGTTGTAGCCTCATTATGAGTTGGTGCTCATAAGTATGATATTGTACAGAATGTAAAGATTACTTATCATATAAAGAAAAAGAAGTTTTACCCTTTATGGGTTTCCTTAGGAAATATCTGTCTTTGTGTATCTCATATGTGTGAATGATGTTGAATGTTTTATTGCATACTTCCCTGCATTATTGTGATTGTCATTAAGTGCTCTGTAAAGAGTTTAAAATAAGCATAATTGTTTAAGCACAGTAACAACTAATTCACCCCCCCCCCTCTCAGTTGTCCAACAATTGGTATCAGAGATGGCCCCTTTTATCTAAGGGTAGATCCTAGAGCTTAAACATGTCAAGCCATTAAGGGAATTCAACCAATAAGGCCCCTCTGTTCAATGGAACAAACTTTGCCTTCTGGAAAGTTAGAATGAGAACCTACATAATGGCTTTAGGTGCAGATGTCTAGGATGTGGTAGATATTGGTTATGTAAAGCCAGTTGTCCTAGCTAATAAGGATGATAAGCTATAATTTAGCTTCAACGCTAAGGCTATGAATGCTATCTTGAGTGGGCTTGCAGAAGCAGAATTCGTAAAAGTTATGCACGTAGGAACTGCCAAAGAAATGTGGTACAAACTCATTAGTAGTTATGAAGGTAATGAGAAGGTAAAGGACGCCAAGCTTCAAACCTATAGAGTACAGTTTGAACAGTTGAAGATGAGAGAAGATGAAACTGTTGGAAAATACTTTCTGAGTGTTGAAGAACTGGTAAATGCAATGAAAGCACTTGGTGAAAAAATTGAGGAACCTTCTTTAGTTCAGAAAATTTTGAGATCTCTACCAGATAGGTTCAACCCGAAGGTCTCTGCTATAGAAGAACTTAATGATCTAAAAACCTTGGAGTTTGATCAACTTCTAGGAACATTGAATGCATATGAAATGAGAATAGTTAAGATAAACCCACCTCCAGAGAAGCATCATTTAAGGAATACAAGAATGAGGATTCTGATCCTAATGAAGTTGAAGAAAAAATTGTGAAGAGACTGAAGAAGGGATCAAGAAAATACAAAGGTAAACTGCCTTTCAAATGTTTCAACTATGGTAAGATAGGTCATTTTGCAAATAAATGTCCTCACAAAAGAAAGGATCTGACATGTGATGATGAGGAGAAGCACAAACACAGAAATTTCTTTAAAGAAAATAATTTTCAGAAGAAAAGTCTTTGTGTAAACAATGATGATGATCCTTCAGATGATGAAGACAATGACTCCTCTATTGAAGATAAACTAAATGATTTTATGCTTATGGCTATGGGAGATTTTGATGATGAACAAACAGGGGGTGAAATGGATGATGAAGAAGCTATGGTGGATATGGAAGGTGAATTAATCAGTGCTTTGGAAGAAATTGACAGACTCATAATTAAGAACGGAAAGCAAAAAAATTGTTGATACAGTTCGAGAAAGATAGTGAACAGTCTGATGAAGACTTTGCCCAACTAAAAGTGGAATTAAGAGACAAATAAAATCGAAGACATTCTGAAACAACAGTTATCAAAAAAGAAGGCAAGATGTGAAGCTCTGGAAAAAGAAGTAGTAAAAACCAGGAAAGAGTTGGAGAAGTTTCAAGCCTTGTATCATTAGAATCTGTCAAGTATCAAAGCATCAGAAGAATTGGCCACCATTCTGAATCAGCAAAGAAACCCAAAGCTGAAAACAGGTCTGGGTTATGAAGAGGGATCAAGTAGTGATCAACCAGGCAACAAAGAACCCATCAAGTTTGTCAAATCTACCATCTATGACAACAAAAAACCTGCAGAAACAAAAGAAGATAATCATCTGCCCAGGAGGAGTAATGAAAAAGGTACCAAAACTGAAACTATGGATCAGAGAAATAATGTACTGTCTGTTCAAAGAAATCATCAACATAGAAGAAATCGACCTTCTCAAAGAAGACAACCATTTTCCAGGTACCAATGTTTTTTCTATGGATATTGTTTCTTTTGTTCTAACTTTGGTCATAAAGCCGTAAATTGTTCTTTAAAATTAAATTATGAGCAATCAAGACATTCAAGGTATAGATATCTGCCACAACAAAGAATGAAACAGCCAAGTAACAAACCACCACAGACTGCAAATCACTTGATGGATGGGAAAATGACACAGGTTAAGCATAACAATCGTTATGATCCTTTATTCGACGAACCATAATGTTACATCTGTCATAACTATGGACATAAATCTGTTGACTGCCGCTAAAGGAACTATGAACCAGATTTGAATTCCCCTGCTAAAAATGTCAAGGTTTGGAAGAAGAAATAAAGTGACAAGTGTGGATTAGTGTTGTTAGCTCAAAGACAAACGAACCCTTGGTATATAGATAGTGGATGCTCCAAACATATGACAGGAGACAAAGGTAAGTTTCTATCTCTAAGTGAAAGAAAATCAGGAAACATAACATTTGGAAATGATGCTCCAGGTAAAATAAAGGGTAAAGGGATGGTGAGTTTAAGTAATGGAAAAGAAAAAGGCCAAGATGTTCTACTTGTAGATGGGCTGAAACATAATATGCTCAGTGTAAGTCAAATGTGTGACAGAGGATGTGAAGTGGTGTTCACGTCCAAGGACTGCAAGATAAAGTTTGTAAACTCAAGACAAGTGGTGGCCAAAGGCATTAGGACAAAAAATAATGTATATGTGCTGAAAGAAGATAGAGAAGAGTGTCATCTAAGAAAACATGATGAAAACTGGTTATGGCATAGGAGACTTGGACATCTAAACTTTGACCACTTAATCAAGCTCAAAAATCTTGAGGCAGTAAAAGATCTTACGAGAATATCAAAGCCCCAAGATTCTATGTGTAAACCCTGCCAAGTAGGAAAGCTAACTAGGACACATTTTAAGTCCAAGAGCTCTACTTCAACAGAGAAACCACTCCAATTAGTTCATATGGATTTATGTGGACCATCAAGAGAGGAAGGCACAAGGAAAGAAAACTACTTCATGTTGATTATTGATGATTACTCCAGAATTACTTGGGTTTCCTTTCTCAAGGAAAAAGATGAAGCATTTGAGAAGTTTAAAATATTTAAGGCTTTAACTGAGAATCAAACAGGCAAGAGGTTAAAGGCAGTAAGATCAGACAGAGGAGGAGAATTTATGTCAAGTGATTTCAAGGAATTCTGTGATAAGAATGGGATCAAGAGAGAATACACAATCCCAAGAACTCCACAACAAAATGGAGTAGTTGAGAGGCAAAACAGAACAGTGTAGCAAATGGCCAGGTCAATGATGAATGAGAAGAACATTGGTCAAACCTACTGGGTAGAAGCAATACACAGAGTATTCCATGTTCTTAACAAAGCCCACCTCAGACCACAAAGTGACAAGACACCTTATGAATTGTGGTATGGGAGACCTGCTTCAATCAAACACTTCAAAGTCTTTGGGAGTAAATGTTACATAAAGAATAATGATGAGAACATTGACAAATATGATGATAGGGATGATGAAGGTATATTCTTAGGGTATGCTACAAACAGTAAAATATACAGATGCTATAATAAGAGGCTGCATAAAATGGTTGACTGTATTGACATAAAAGTTGATGAAGGAATCCCAGCAAGAGAGGTGTACAATAATGAGTCTTCTACAGAGGACACAGCTAAAGCTAAAGATGAACAGGTCCAAGAATCAGAAAATGAAGAATCTGAATCAGATGAAGACACAGATACTCAAACAGACTCAAATCAATAGACAACTTCAAATTCCTCCTCCAGAATCACTCAAAAGAATCATCCTGCAAGTCAAATAATTGGTGAAAAAGACAAAGGTGTACAAACGAGGAGAAAGATAATAAAAAACATCGAACAATCACATATATCTTTCATATCCATGCTGGAACCCAATAATTTTAATGAAGCTAGCAAAGATGACCATTGGGTTAAAGCAATGAATGATGAACTTGATCAGATTGAGAAAAACAATACGTGGGAGATGGTTCATAGACCTGAAGGTAAAAATATCATTGGTTCCAAATGGAT
>ML794806.1:850752-867085 GCA_009831015.1 Picea engelmannii | reverse complement strand
AAATGGATGTCAAGTCAGCTTTTCTAAATGGAGATTTAAATGAAGAAGTCTATATGGAACAACTAGAGGGTTTCAAACTTTTTGATAACCCTGACTTAGTATGCAAGCTGAAGAAATATTTATATGGGTTAAAACAAGAACCTCGTGCCTGGTATCACAGACTGGATACGTATCTCAAAGACAAAGGGTTCAAGAGAGGAACAGTTGACAATAGTCTATATATCAAAACAAAGGATAATGATTTGTTCATCGTATTGGTCTATGTAGATGACATCATCTTCGGATGTAATAAGGATTCATTGGTACAATGGTTTTCTTCTACCATGGAGTCTGAGTTTGAAATGTCTATGATAGGTGAACTGTCATTTTTTCTTGGTCTGCAAATTACTCAAACACTTGAAGGGATGTTCATTTCTCAAGAAAAATATCTAAGAGAAATATTAAAAAGGTTTCAAATGGAAGATTCTAAACCTGTGGGCACACCTATGGTTACTGGATGCAAATTAAGCAAGGATGATGACTCACCTGATGTTGATCAAAGTTCATATAGGTCAATGATAGGCAGCCTGTTGTACATCACAGCATCTCGCCTAGACATAATGCATGTTGTTGGAATGGTAGGAAGATATCAGTCTACACCTAAACAAAGTCATTTGCTAGCTGTCAAAAGGATATTCAAATATTTGAAAGAAACAATGAACTATGGCCTATGGTATCCTAAGAATCAGAATTTTCAATTATCAGTCTACTTAGATATTGATTGGGCTAACTACATGGATGAAAGGAAAAGCACGAGTGGAGGTGCGTTCTTCTTAGGAGATTCTCTAGTAGCATGGTTGAGTAAAAAGAAAGGTTCCATTTCTTTATCAACTACAGAGGCAGAGTACATTGTTGCTCCTACCTATTGCACTCAGATATTATGGATGATTCAGACACTTGCAGACTTGGAGGTAAAACACGCTGCACCGATCCCAATTCATTGTGATAACACTAGTGCCATCAGTGTGTCCAAGAATCCTATATTCCACTCCAAGACCAAGCATATTCCCATAAAATACCATTTTTTGAGAGAGCAGGTCACCAATCAGATTGTTTAGGTCCATTACATTCCAATCACAGAACAAATTGCAGACATCTTTACTAAACCCCTAGCCAAGACACCATTTGAATATCTCCAACAGAAGTTGGGTGTCATCCCGTCTCACACCTAAGAGAGTCCATCCTGTTAGGGGGAGTTTGTATTGATTGAATATATGATACCTCCGAAAAATACTACAAAAACTCAGGGGGAACATGTTTTCTTTGACATTGATGTCAAAGGGGGAGAAAAGAATAGGTTTGGGTGCCTTTGTTGCCATCAATGCCAAAGGAGGAGATTGTTGGCATGTTTTACAGGCAGCGTATGCTTGTCATTGATGGAAACTACAGCAATGATAATGGATTGAGTACAGGTACAATGTGTTAGGCGAGCACCATAAGTTTTTTTTTTGGGAGACGCAACAGAGCAAGCTCGTGAAGATCAGAAGAGATAGTGCAGAGGTGCACGCAGAGGCAGTGTGATTGTCATTGATGGCAAGATCAGAGTGTGCAACAATGGAAAAACAGGAACAATGTAATCTCGGGAGGAAAAGCGACAGTGATCATTGGATCCCATTGAGAATTCCCGATGACCGTCAGATCTGAATTCAGATAGGTCGAGCGCGCAGATAGAGGACATATCTCGTCCATTAGATCTGAGCACAGGGTACGACAATCATTGGATCGAGGAGAAATATGGACCGTCGATTCAAGAAGGACACATGGTGAAATCGAGATAAAATCTGGACTGTTGGTTCCATAGGACACATATCGAAAGATCATCGTTTTGTTGACTAAAAAGTCAAAGGAGTGAAGTGCTCGTTTGATTGGAGAGTGGTCATATCTCATGGTCACATCGTAGAAGGCCTAAGGGAAGGAGTTAATTGCTAAGCTCCATCTCGATGTTCACAACTTGGAGTATCAAGACCCTTCATCACAGGAATAGCGATATGCGAGATCACGAAAAGATCTGGACCGTCAGATCACCAAGGATTGTGGATCGTTGATCAGGCATGAAGAAGGATTGTGAAGTGGCAAAATCGTGATAAGATCTGGATCGTTGATCCAAGAGGGACATGTGGCAAGGGATTAACTTTTCACTAACTAGAAATTCAAAGGAAGGAAATGCTCTAACCTTGCAACTCGCGATATGAGAAATCGCGATAAGGTCTGGCCCGTGGTCATAGACAAGGTCACATTATCGAATGCTTAAGGGAAGTAGCTAGCGGTGCTAAGCTCCATCTCGGAGTCTCGGCGATCGTGACTTAGATTGTCGAGACCCTTCATCAAAGGAATCACGATATGCGAGATCGTGATGAGATATGGATCGTCGGATCATTGGAGATCTCGACCATTGATCAGGCTCGATAAAGTTCATAAGTTCACGAAATACGAAGCACCTTTTTGTGCAGCCTGTGGTCACCACCAGTGGTCACGTGAGGGGAAGAAGCTAGTGGTGCTAAGCTCCATCTCGGAGTCTCGACGATCGCGACTTGGAGTGTCGAGACCCTTCATCAAAGGAATCATGATATGCGAGATTGCGATGAGATCTGGACCGTCGGATCATTGGAGATCTCGACCGTTGATCAGGCTCAATAAAGTTCATAAGTTCACGAAATATGAAGCGCCTTTTGGCGTAGCCTGTGGTCACTGTCGGTGGTCACATGAGGGGAAGAAGCTAGCAGTGCTAAGCTCCATCTCGGAGTCTTGGCGATCGCGACTTGGAGAGTCGAGATGCCTCATCCCCAGATCCACGAAACGCGAGTCACAAAAGCACCTTCTGAATAGGCGTGTGGTCACCGCCTGAGGCCACATGTGAAAGGAAAGGTGAAAGGTGCCAAAGTCACAAGGCTCAATAGGTTCACAGTGTAACTGCTAGAAACGACTGATGGTTTCTGCCAGAAGACTCGAAGAGACTTCAGGGTGATCGCATCACCCCAGAGAAGATGAAGAGTCTCAAGGCATATTCTAGTGGCATGATGACTATTCCTAGAGGCTATTGACAGATGTAACACCATTGGAGCCTGGAACTGCAACAGAGGGAATGAGCTCGACTGTGATAGAGAAGATGAAGAGTCTCGACTGCTGGAGAGGCTAAGGAATCTCATCATAACACCCTGTGATGACGGACGCATGGGTTTAATTGCCAGAGAAGCTGAAGAGTTGCAATGATGATCAGGTAGAGCACTCGACATGGGGAGAGCATGCAGAAGCATTGTGAATAGAGGATGCAGAAGATACACAGAGAGTATAAAAACACAGCACAGAGAAGAGATTTGAGGGTTGTTAAGAGTGATTCAGGTGTGTAGAATGAGGCAAAGTGAAGCAGCTGAAATGCACATAAGAGGAATGGTGCATTGAATGGACATGGCACACAGAGCATAAAAGGCAGAAGAACAGAAAGCGCAAGGATGTGTGCATGAAGACAGTGAGTTAGACAGAGCAGGGCAGTGTAGCAGAATAGTGATGAGACTGGTAAGCCATTGATGAACATTATATCACTGTAATAATTTTCAGTAGCAAAGATTTATATTTAAGGGTGCTAGGGAGGTGCTAGGGAGGACTGTTGTCCTCATAGGTTCAAGTGGGTGCTTGAACACGGGGAGTTGTAACTTCCATCTAGTTGCAGCCAGATAAACCAGGGTGGCAGGGTGGTGCAAGGGAGAATTGTTGTTCTCTGTTATACAGGTTGGTGCCTGTGTGACTGGAATTTGGTGCTTCCATCTAGTTGGTGTTGGAACACTTAGGGACTTGTTGCTTCCTTCTAGTGGGTGCTAGAGAAACCAGGGAGTTGGTGCTTCCTTCTAGTGGGTGCTAGAGAAACAAGAGAGTTGGTACTCTCAGCAAGTAGCAACTTGCAAAACAGAGGTTGTAGCCTCATTATGAGTTGGTCCTCATAAGTATGATAATGTACAGAATGTAAAGATTACTTATCATATAAAGAAGAAGAGGTTTTACCCTTTATGGGTTTCCTTAGGAAATATTTGTCTCTATGTATCTCATATGTGTGAATGATGTTGAATGTTCTATTGCATACTTCCCTGAATTATTGTGATTGTCATTAAGTTCTCTGTAAAGAGTTTAAAATAAGCATAATTGTTTAAGCATAGTAACAACTGATTCACCCCCCCCCCCCTCTTAGTTGTCCAACACCAAAAACCTAACCCTAGGAGATGAAGCACCAAAAGTCACGAGGGCCCCGCTAGGGTAAGTTAGTGCATCAACTTCCTAGGGTCGTAACATTTGCACACAATCTTTTCTTTGGGCCTTCATTTCATAGGCTCAATCAAAGCCTTTGACTATCATTGAGGTGCCCGATCGTGAAAAAATGTCGTTTAGGCCCTCAAAATGACCACATAAGTTTAGGACCTGAAAAACTGCTAAAAATAATAAATTGCCAAAAAATTGTTTTGAGCC
This sequence comes from Picea engelmannii, assembly GCA_009831015.1. Taxonomy (NCBI): domain Eukaryota; kingdom Viridiplantae; phylum Streptophyta; class Pinopsida; order Pinales; family Pinaceae; genus Picea; species Picea engelmannii. Next base: position 862,591 of record ML794806.1, on the reverse strand, counting down.
GGTTGGAATAGGTGGGTGGCCACCAATATCCTCCTGGATCAATCCCACCCCCTTAGGAATCAATGGTCTCCATTGCGTTGATTTCTTCCATTAGATGAAGAATTTTTTGTTGAATTTGGCCTCGGGTGAGCCACTTGCCTTGGTGCAAGAGATGCCCTGCTTGTCGACCTGCTTCTGCTGGATAGAAACTTCTTGAGTTGAGGCTATAGTGGTCGCATCGTCCTTCTGTTCACCTTCTGACTGGATCATGAAGAGGCTAAACTTTTCAGTATGAGAGATTACTTTGTGGCATTGTTTTATTGAGATAGTAGTCGGAACTACCTCTAGTACCCTGTAGAGCTGACCTCCTAGAGTAAAAATGACACTGTGGGGATGTGACTCAAAGATAGCATGACGTTTCCACATATATGGTTGTCCTAAGAGAACATCACATAATTAAAGTGTGGAAACATCACACACTACCTCATCCTTGAAGGGATTGATTCCATAGGTCAGGTGGCACTGTTGGCTGACACAGATGTCTCGCCCTTGGCGCAACCATCCGATGGTGTATGGTTTGGGGTGTGGCATCGTTGGAAGCTTCAATATATTAATTACCTAGGTTGATATATGGTTCTTCTGACTCCCACTGTCAACAATGGAATGCAGTGGAGTCCCCTTTACCCACATCTGTGAGTGGAAGAGGTGCTCCCCCTCCTCAAGCTCCTTTGGTTCTTCTGGTTGTATTGTTGTGGTCGTGATGGTAGTAGTGGGTTCTGCATCGATGATTCATTTATCTTTATTATGTTCTAAATCAAATTATGATTCTGATTCAGGTTCTAATTCTTTTTCTTTGAGCTTGGCCTCCAATGATTGTTTCGAGCGACATTCATCGGTGTTGTGTCAGGGGTGTTTGTGGAACTCACACCACTTTCCAGTGCCTTTCTTAAACTTCTTGTTACCCTTGTTTTGCCGTGTCTTGGACTAACTCTCTCGAGGTTAGCCTTCCTTGTTGATATGTCCTTTGTTCTGTGAGTTAGGGTTACCTTTTTCATACCTCTGTTGTGGCATATTTTCAAACCCAAACTCTCGCTTACTATCTTTCTTGACTTTCTGCTCAATTTTGACTGCATATCGATACGTATTTCTCAGTGAGGAGATCTCCAAGAAATCCATCTCTGTTTTTATGTACCTGTGCAGACCACTACGATACTTCAATATCATGTGTCTCTCTGATTCATTGATACCCAACTTTGAGCGCAAGGTATGAAAGATGTTAGTGTACTCTAACACCGTCTATTCTCTTTTCTGACATAGAGTTGTCCATCTCATGTACCGATCATCATAGTTTATGACAAGGTAGAACTCTTACTTTAGGGCATCTACAAAGGCTTCCCAAGTGGGTTCTCTCTTGAATGGTGTCGATTTTCCCACGATATACCTCTCCTAGTAGCCTTCCCACCAAGATCTGACATGGGGAAGGTCTTTAAGGAGTGCGAAGGTGATATTTTCATTGTCGAAAAAAATTTGGACAAAATAATAACCTTCTAGCAGATTCAACCATTTTTCTAGAGCATCTGCACCTATCTGGCCTTCAAATAAGGGGATATCAAAATTGATTTGTACCTTGAAGGGTGTCGCACCTATGAAATGGTTTTTGTTGAATATGCCTCGGTTTTCACCATTGGTAGTCTTCGAAGGATCTGAGCGAATTTGTCAATCATCTTGTTCCTCTGTCGCACAAGGAATTCCTCGAGAAACATCTTGAAAGGATCTCCTACTCTATCATCTCTCTTTTCTTCTGCCATGGGAGATCGCTTGGGCTAGCGAGAGAGGTTGTCCTCAAGAGAAAATAGCTTGAGACCCAAATCTCTATACCTGACCTCATTGGGGACCTGCTCTGAGAAATGACAAGGGACAGATTGCTCTGATACCACTGATCTGTATTTATGAGTGGACCGAAATGAAAATACATATTTATAATATTAACATAGAGACATAATGAATAAAACAAAGATATAGTAAAAATTGACTTTTATCAAATAAGAAATGTAAATGTGTTGAACCTGCATAGAATAGATCTAGCTAGAAAATACTACACACATTTGCAGAGAGAAATTGAGAGAGAAGAAGAAGGAGAGAAAGAATAAAAGAATTCTCATTAACCGTATGAATAATGAATAATTTACACAATATATACTCTGTATCACTCAATCAATTCTCACTGGAGGAGAACCAATGCACCATAGTGGTGGTCTAGAGTGATCTGGACACACACCAGCAGTTATGAGAGTGAAATGCCACCTAGTTTGGTCTCTCAGGAATTTACGGGAGAGAACTGCCACCTAGCTGAGTTAACTAGTCAACCAGTCTTCAGTTAATTGATTGAATAGAGTGTAGTGAGGACTAGATCAAGGAATCAAGGGTAATGCGTCGGTGTGGTGATGATCCCAAGGAAAGTGCGCATTAGCATAGTGATGATCCCAATGTTTCATGGTGATAAAACCAATGCATCATCTAGACTCAACTCAACTAGTCAAACTGAAGTGTCAACTGAAGAGAATATTCTCCATGTGGAATATTCTCTCCTAAAAAATAGGAGACTGGATAAATGACTAATAATGACTAATAAAATTAGAAACACCTTAGGAAAAATAAATCCTAGGTGTGTTTGAAGTAACTCCAACACCCCCCTGAACATCACTATGGTGAAAATAAAGAATGGGTCCCGGCAACGAGGCCATGTTAGGTACCCAAATACAAAAGATACACTAAAATAAAGTGATGAAAGAGGGAAACCCTCATGGGAAAACCCTCCCCTCAAAGTACAATGTATGTAAAAAAGAAGAACTACAATTGCTAGGAATCTGTTTCCTCCACTCTAAGACGACTTCGCAGAGAATGGAACTTCTACTCAGTGAAGGTCTTGGTGAAGATGTTTGTCGTCTATTCTGCTGAAGGACAAAACTCTAGGTCGATGATCCCATTGTGTACTAAGTCCCAGATACAGTGCATGTGGATATCGATGTGCTTCATCCGCTGCCTCTGAACTAGATCTCTGCAGAAATTCAAAGTGCTCTAGTTGTCACACCAGATGGCGATCGGTCGATGAAATTGAATGCCCAACATAGTGAGAAAATGTTGTAGCCACATAGGCTGAATGGTTATGTTAACTACCCCTTTGTACTCTTCCTCAGTTGAAGATAGAGCAATGGAATATTTCTTCTTGCTCGACCAACAGATAGGCTCGAAACCAATACTAAGTGAGTAACCAGACGTGGACTTGCGATCAGTGTTATCGCCAGCCCAGTCATAATCAGTAAAACTGATGAGATCTAATGTAGAGTATTTTTCATAATGAATCTCAAAGGTGATGGCGCCCTGTATGTATCGAAGGATGTGCTTTGCAACCTTCCAATGTAGCTCATGCAGATCCTGCATGAACCTAGAAGCTATGCCAACTGCATAGGAGAGGTCTGGTCTGGAGTGTGTGAGATACAACAAGCTCCCCACTAGCTGTCTGTATAGTGTGTTTTCAACCAATGGAGTCTCCCCGCCATCCTCAAGTTTGACTCCTAATAGGAAAGGATTCGGAGAAGACTTGCAGTCTGTCATGTGAAATCTCTCAAGGAGATCTCGTGCATACTTGGCCTGAGACAGTTTGATGCCTGATGCATCCTAACTGATCTCAAGTCCAAGGAAGAAGTGTAATGGACCCATGTCTATCATCAAAAACCTGTCATGTATAATCCTCTTGACTGCAACAATCGGTGAAGCCAAGAAACCGGTGATCAACAAATAATCAACATATAGAACTAAGAGTAGAAGTCAATCAGTCGTCCTGAACATGTAGATATTCGGGTATAATTTACAACATACAAAGTTCTATGACAACATGTAGGAGTCTATCTTGTCATACCATGCCCTCGGAGCCTGCTTGAGGCCATAAAGGGACTTCTTTAGTCGACAGACCAAATATGAGTCCTGCATAAATCCATGGGGCTACTCCATATAGATCTCCTCAAAGAGATCACTGTGAAGAAATGAATTCTTCAAATCCATCTCATGGACTTCCCATCCCTTGGTTGCCGCAATGGAAAGTGCCAATCGTATGGAATCCATATTCGCTACTGGAGTGAAGGTCTCATCATAGTCAATACCATGCACCTGTTGAAAGCCTTTGGCAACAATCATGGCTTTGTATTTGCTAATCTATCCATTCGCTCCACTCTTGGTCCTGTAGACCCATCTGCATCTGACAAGTTTCCTCCCAGAAGAAAGGGGAACCAGATCCCAAGTCTGTTTCTCGAGGAGGGAGTTGTACTCCTCTTATATGGAAGATTCCCAAAAGGGATTTCTAGAAACCTCGCCATAAGACTGTCGATCTGAAGACTGAACCAAGAAAATATGTCTAGAGGGAAATGGTTCAGTGGCAGTGAGTGCAATAGGAGGATCCTCGAAATTAGATTGAGTCCTCCTAGTATCGGTTGGATCACCAACAAGATCCCTTGCATCCTGAAGAGTAGTTTGTGCCCACTTGGGCCTCTGATCTAGATCTGCAACTGTATATGGATGCTCTGACTCTGCATCTAACTGTACTGACTTTGAATCTGAATCATCTGAGATGGGGCACTTTTGGATTTTTGAGTGCATCACATATTCACATGTCCCTTCTGAGAAGAGGAAAAAGCTAGAACCCAGGACAGAGAGAGGGATCTTTGTTGGGTATAGCAAGACTTTAAAGGGTTTCTGTATATACCTTCCTTCCTTGAGGAAGACTGTCTTGAGGAGGGATGTGAGATTTGAGGAGGACAGAGCCTTTAGGAAGTCACGAGGGACAAATAAGGGTGAGCAATCATCACCTTAGATTCAAGTGAGTCTACAACAAACTTTAGTGACACAGAGTTCGGGGCCACCAGTTTTGGTGACGACTGGTCCACAGGTGACAGGACCACAGATGTCAGGTTCGCAGGTTACCAGTCCACATGGTTCATGATCAAGTACTCTAGAGTCTACTTCAGGATCATAGTCTTCAGGAGATAGGTATGAGCAGGGAGAGTCCCCTCCATGGGACACTACTTCAGAGAGGATGAATCCCAAGTGGATTCAAGATAATTAGAGGGAGGCACAGGGTTCTGTGGGGAATCCCAGGCAGGCTGTGAGAGAGAGTAAACCTTCCTAGAGGTTTTGCAACTACATCGCGATGGTGAGCACTATTCGGGAGTCTGAGCCTTCCACTTTTGAGGAGGCTACTGGTAGATAGGTTTGGAGAGATGCCATGATGGAAGAGTACAATTCCATCATGAAGAATGATGTCTGGTAAGTTGTTCCTAGACCTGAGGGGAAGTCAGTGGTGACTTCCAGGTGGCTCTATAAACTCAAGCATGTTGTATATGGAAACATTGAGAAGTAAAAATCTCTATTTGTGGCTCGGGGGTTCTCACAGGTTGAGGGATTTTATTATGATGAGACCTTTGCACCGGTTTCTAGATATACCTCGATCAGGTCGGTGATTTCCATTGCAGCAGATATGGGTTGGAAGATCCACCAGATGGATGTGAAGACCATATTTATGAATGGTCTTACACAGGAGGAAGAGTATATTGAGAAACCATTGGGATTTGAGGTGCATGGGAAAGAGTCTCATGTGTGTAGACTGAAGAAGGCATTGTATTGGCTAAAACAAGCTCCCAGAGCTTGGTATTCGAGGATTGATGCCTATTTGAAGCAGTTGGGATTTGAGAAGAGTGAGGTGGATCCCAACCTATACTTCATTGTGGTTGGAGAGGATCCTCTCATTCTCTTGCTATATGTGGATGATCTTTTCATTACAGGGGCAGAGAGACTCATCACTAGCTGCAAGGAGAGCCTTGCTTCAGAGTTTGAGATAACTGATATTGGATTGATGCACTATTTTTTGGGATTGGAGGTTTGGCAAGAGCCTAGACACATCTTCATGGGACAGGGGAAGTATGTGTGTGATATTATGAGGAGATTTCAGATGGAGGACAGTAGGCCCATGACCACTCCTATGATTACCAACTTGAATAAGCTTCATGCTTTTGAGTCACAGTTGGTGGATTCCACTTTATATCATCAGTTGGTTGGGTCATTGATGTATTTGGTCAATACCAGGCCAGATATTTTTTTTGTTTTCAACACTCTCAGTCGGTTCATGGTGGAGCCTAGGAGAGTGCACTGGGTGGCAGCAAAACATGTGCTCGGGTATCTATGTGGTATGGTAGATTATGGTCTGGACTATCAGAGAGGATGTGGAGTTTGTATGGTTGGCTATACAAATTCAGATTGGGTAGGATGTGTCAGTGACCATAAGAGTACTTCAGTGTGTTGTTTCGGATTGGGCTCAACAGTTGTGTCTTGGTTCAGTCGGAAGCAAAATTTGGTGGCATTGATTTCTGTAGAGGTTGAGTATATGGCAGCTAGTGAGGCCAGTTGTAAGGCCCTTTGGCTTCGCAAGTTGTTGGTGGGATTGTTTGGTGTGCATTTGAGGCCTACCTTGATTTACTGTGATAATCAAAGTTGCATTAAAATCTCAGAGAATCCAGTATTTCATGACAGGTCTAAACATATCGAGATTCGTTATAACTTCATCCGTGACTATGTTCAGAGAGGAGCAGTGGAGCTACTGTACATATCTACAGAGGATCAGGTTGCAAACATACACACCAAAGTATTGGGTAGAGGCAAGTTTGTATTTTGCAGGGACAAGCTTGGATTGGTGAGTAACACTTTCCTTGGTAAGAGGGAGTGTTAAAAATAATTTAAAAGTACCTAGGTAAGTGTTTCTCGTAACCTAGGCACCTAAGGGGTGAGAAAGTGCCTAATGTGGACCCTAGTCATTTAATTTGTGAGATGCAAATTAAAAGGTGACTTTTTGAGACTTAGGGAAAGTGGGTGAATAAAGTGATTTTATCCCCACCATTGATCTCGTCTAATCTAAACCATTAGATGAGATGACTCTTGAGATTCCCTCATGAGGTCGATTAGGGTAAGGAGGGCGCACCCATTGTTGTTTTGTTGAAACATTTTTTAGAGAGAGCAAGAGAAGAATTTTCGAGTTTGAGGAAGAGGCCATTTTTGCAGATCTAGGGCATGCATTCCAAGGCTGGAAATTAGCATGAAAATCGAGGCAGGAGGTACAACATTAATAGCAGGACATATAGTATGGATTTCAGGGGTTCATACAACTTTTGTTGGCACAAAAATCGAGGAGGCACAACATTAAATACTGGTCGTACAGTATGGATTTTCACAATCTGTACGGCTCAGTTTTGGCACAGTTTTCGAGGAAGGTACAGCCAGTTGTACATAGGATGTATCATACAAATGTTTACAGTCCGTATAGTCAATTTGTTGCACATAAATCAAGGATATTTGTTGTGTGTTTTTTCTGGGAGTTTCGCATGGTTTTCAAGGAGGTCGTACAGTCATTTAATACCCAGAAATTTGTTGTTGATGTTGACATGAATTTTGAGGCATCCGTACATCCAGTTAGAGGCACAAATATCGAGGAGTAGACCTGTACTTTGGTGTAGAAAAATCTGGAATGAATTTTGAGGAGTTTGGCTCAGAACTTGTGTGAAGACTTGGCATGGTTTTCGAGATAAGTTTGTCATTAATTTCTGAAGATGAATACGATGTAAAAGAATTTCTCTGGAGCTCACAAATAATAAAAACTCCCTCTCTCACTGGCTTTCCCCTTGTGGGTTTTTCCAGGGTCATTGTTAGACCAAAAATCACTGTGTTATTTTATGAGTTTTATTTGTTGCTGATATATTTTATTTTTGCGTTAAAAGGATGTTCAGAATCCTCATTTTTCAATTCTGAAAATTTATTTTATGTTGATTTTAATTGGTTGTCATAAATCTGGGTTTGGGCATTAAACATTCGTTGAAAAATAAGCGAGACCGAAACTGGGTTGGGATCTGAAATTTTACACTTGGTATCTTGGGTTCCATTATCATCATCGGTAGACTCCCTCACATTTGTTAGTGGTATACATTAATGACCGGTAATCAGATGGTTTCTACCATGCTCTACTTCAGCTCACTTATTCGCATGTTGTAGATTCATACCATTTGGATCAAGGACGAAGACATTGGGATAAGATCACACTTATATTACATGATATTCTTTCCCAAGAGGTGATGGAGAATATTCATGAGAACTTCACAGATTGCTCAATTATTGTGTGATCCCATTGATTTGTATGACGTGACATAGATCCACATTTGTATTTGGTTGTGGCTATGATTTCACTTGCGTCTTGCATGATCCACAGTGTATACTTTCGTGGCCATGATCGAGTCATGATTGGTTCTTGATTTATCCATGGTGTATTTTGTTGTGGCCATCACCCCATCACTTGTGTCATGCATGGATCTGCAATGTATTTATGGTGGCTGTGCTCTTGTATTTCTTATCGAGCATGGATATTCCCACCTCAGGGATCATTTTCTATAGGACTGGTGATGTTCTTCTCCAAGTTTCTTTTCCCAAAGCCCTGCAACTTGATTTATAAAGTGTTTCGACCATCATACACCTCTTATGACCTCACACTTTACGAGGCATTTTTTATAGAGGTATTTTTCACCTAATAATTAGTTCATTATCACCTAAATATCACCTAATCACTAGGTCATTATTCCCTAGAAACCCCTCATTTTAACCCTTAAAACCTACCACTTCTTCCATGAGTTTCTAGACAAATTCCAACTTGGTCACCTTTTTCCTTCATTGAGGGTGCGACCAAAATGGATGGTCACTCCTTTTGGCCTGCTAAGGAGCGACCGATCGCTTTATCTATGTGTCTAGGGAGAGACCAAGAATAGAAGCTCCTATTTTTGGATTTGGTTTCGACGGATTAGACTTCCCACTAATTTCTCGGGTTTTAGTCTCGAGAAGGCTTCCATAATGAGCCCAAGAATATTATCCTAATAACTATATGTCCTTATCCCTAAATCCCTATAAGAACCAATCCATTTCCCACGGGAAATAAGGAGGAAAGAACTAGCAAAGTTACTCTGGTGATTTGGTTGCAAGACTTGGGAAAGGAGCTTGGAAGGAGGCCATCTCTTCAGTCTATATCTATAAGTTGTAATATTTCTTCTTTGATTAATAAAAGACATACTAGATGTTTCCCTCTTTCTAATTTTTCATATAAGTTTATGTATTCATTGGTACATAATTAATATAATTATGTGTTATGATATACTATTAGATCTGTTGTCAATCCATGCATGATTGCTTTGACCTTTGGGAGGTTTTTGTCTTCTTTGGTTGTTTTCATGTATGAATTAGATCTAGGAACATCCTTAGTTTATGTATCTTTTCCTTTCTTAGGCGCTGGTAGAACCTAAAAGAGATCATCTCCTGCAGAGTAAAAAATCCCTACAACACTTTTCCTTGGAAATCTTCTTCCCAATGTTCATCCTTATATTCACCCCTTTGTCCAAAAGAATGAAATTGAAAAAAATGTTCAGGAATTGCTAGCGACAGGTGTTACCATCCTAGTACAATCCCTTATTCTTCTCCTATTGTCATGGTACTCAAGAAAGAAGGAATATGGTGCATGTGTCATGATTTTAGATCCCTCAACAAAATTAGCATCAAAGATAAATTCCCCATTCCTGTCATTGATGACCTTTTGGATGAGTTGAGGGGTGCTTATTTCTTTACCAAACTAGATCTACGATCTGGCTACAACCAGATATGTATGAAAGAGAATGACATCCCAAAAAATAATTTTCGAACTCATAAGGGCCATTATAAGTTATTGGCCATTCCCTTTGTCCCATGTAATGCACCCTCTACCTTTCAAAGTCTCATTAATCATGTCTTCTACCCCTTCCTCCATCATTTTGTCTTAGTTTTCTTTGATGATATCCTCACCTATAATAAAATTTGTCAATCCCATTTGGCCCATGTGGATCAAGTCTTACACTTATTGTATCAACACAAACTCTTCCTCAAACGGTCTAAATGCGCTTATAGATATCCAGAAGTAGAATACATGGGCCATATTGTTGGAAAGGATTGTGTCTGTGTGGATCCTTAGAAAATCACAGCTATGAAGGATTGACCCCATCCTAAAATTATTAAAAGTTTGTGAGGTTTCCTAGGTTTAATGGGTTATTATTACAAGTTTGTTTAGAATTATGGAAAATTGCAGCTCCCCTCATTGCTCTCCTTAAAACAATTCTTTCAGTTGGACTCCAACAACAGATCAATCCTTCCAATCCTTAAAAGAATATATGTGCACAACTCTTGTTTTGGCACTACCCGACTTCACAAATAATTTTGTTCTGAAATATGATGCTTCAAGGAAAGGAATTGGGGAAGTCCTCATGCAAGATGGCAGATCTTTGGACTTCACTAGTAAACAACTCTTTGAGCGATATTTTGGAAAATCCACCTATGAAAATGAATTGTCAGTTATTTTTCATTCAAGGGATGTATGGCATCCTTATTTGTTGGGGAGACACTTCCAATTAAAATTGATTATTGTAGCCTCAAGTATTTTTTGGAACAAAGAATTTCATCCTTGGAGCAACAAAATGGGTGACCAAGATGTTTGGTTGTGCTTATGAGATCATTTACAAGAAGGGAAAAGAAAATGTGGTTGTTGATGCTCTTTCAAGGAAATATGAATAAGAAGGGTCCCTCTTTTCCCTCTCTTTCATTGTAGAATATTGGTTACAAGTTGTTCACCAAGAATGGTTCTAAGATCCCAAACTTTCTCGCCTAATCCAACAATTGCAACAAGATCCTCATGCCTCTCTGGGATACTCTTGGCATAATGAGGAGATTTGCTATAAAGTTCACATGTATTTAAGAAAACAGTCTCACCTTAATGTAACACACCCACTACGGAAATCAAAATTTTTCGGCCTTTTTCATCGTTTCTCTAATGAACAGAATTCCTCGAATCCCTACGGGACCTGATACAAACCCTGCCATCCCTTATCCGTACTCATATGATTGGACAGCTATGACCACAGGTCTTACCGGAGAGGTGCTCCCGGCTTTCGTGATTCAGAAAAATCGCGATGCATGTATTCCCTTGTTCATTTCAGGGTTTCATCCATCGGAATTTCATGTTTAGTGAACACGAGGAAAACTGAGCTTTGGAGATCTCGGGTACCGAAACGCTGAAACACCAAAACCATGTGTGCTAGTCCATTTCGGGACTTCGTCTATCGGGATTTTGCGATGTGCGAGGACAGGAGGATTTCGCATCTGGGTCTCCCGGAAGCCAAAACTCCGAAACATCATAACCTGTCCACGCTCTATCATTTCGGGATGTCGCAAGTCAGGATTTCGAGAGTCGTGAGGACAAGAGACTTGCCTCCAGATATCCCGGGTGATGAAACACCGGAACATTAAATTCTAGTCACGCTATACTCATTTCGGGGTTTCATACTTCAGGATTTCGTGATATGCGATGACAAGAGGATCTTACCCTTAGGTATCTTGGATGTCGAAACCTCGAACCACCATATCTCATCCGCGTTACTATCATTTTAGGGTTTCGTCCATCGGGATTTCGTGACATGCGAGAATCATGAGGTCTCTCACTTGGGTTTCCCGGGAGCCGAAACTCTGAAACACCGAACTCTGAAATACACTATACTATTTCAGGATTTCGCATGTCGGGATTTCGGGCCTTGCGAGTATGAGAAGACTGACCCTTGGGTTTCCCGGTTGTCGAAACACTGAAACACCAAGGCTTACCCACGCTAGACCTTTTCGGGGTTTCATACTTTGGGATTTTGTGATGTGCACTGACAAGAGGTCTCGCATATGAGTTTTCTGGGGGATGAAGTTTCGAAATGCCGAT
>ML794806.1:823734-836850 GCA_009831015.1 Picea engelmannii | reverse complement strand
TAGAAGTCCGAGAGAAGAGGCTCCGAAACCGAAGCATCAAGGAGTATCTGATCAGGTGGAAGGATTTACCCATTGAGGATGCCACTTGGGAGCAGGAGCACGTGGTTAGAGAAGCAGGTTTGGAATTGCTTGAGGACAAGCAAATTTCAAGCAGGGGAGACTGTAATGTCCCCCACCTCTTAGAGAGGTGATGAGGAGACTCAGTGGCCTGGGCACCCCCACTAGGTCATAGTCTCACACCGAGGGGGGGGGGAAGTCAAGAAGTTAAAACTTATATTTTTAAGTTGACTTAAGAAAGGAAAAGGATAAAGGAGTAAAAGATAACTCAACAGAAGAATAGAAGATTAACCCTGGGAGTTAACCTAACTCAACAGAGAATTAGAAGGAAAAGTATAAGTAAGAGGTTGGGGTGCACCTATTACTCATTCTGGTTTTGGATTAGCATTTGCTATTTCTCTTGAGCATTCAGTTTGGGGGTTTTGTTGTACAAACCCTTGTGAGCAACTCAGTGGTGAAATATCCACTCACCTTGTTCCGCAGCTTGGTCTCGGGGATGAAATATTCCTCCACACCATTCTAGTCTCAGCCCATCTCCATCTAGCGCTTCAGAAGGTAGTAGGTCGTATTGTTCTTGTGTTTCCAACAAGGGCGCACCATCATCTAGAGGGAGGTTCGATCCAACTTATCTTGAGGGCCTGGGGCCATTCCGACAGTTGGGTTTTGTTTGCAGGGGCAAGACCATCAGTTTGAGGGATTTTCTGGAGGGTTATCATCATTCTACATTTGTTTGCAGATTGGGATGTCTTGGAGCCATAGGGGACGTCTTATGATTCAATAAAACTCAGATCTAGGGAGATATGCTTGAGATCTGAGTCCGAAACTTCTCCCATGGGATTCTCATAGCCCGATCTATATTCTTGGAGAGTTTCACAGCATTTGGAGGCCTCCTTCATCAGGGTTGAACCAGCTAGGGTTTTAGTCATCCAGTGGGGCACACCATTCAGTGGAGGAATTCATATCTACAGGGTTTGAGAGTGGATTTGGGAATTTGGACACCTGGGTTGTCCTTACAGTTGCCCGATCTATCATTTGGCATATTTCTCAGGATAATTGGACACTTTTGGTAGCAGGGCCGAATTATTGAGGGCTTCAACATTCTAGCAGGGCGTGGCACTTTCCATCTTGGAGGTTGAGCATTAGTACGGCTCAGATCTACTTGATTCAATCTTCATTGTATATCCAGCCTTTGGAGGCTTATTTTGTATTGTCGGGAGCATTTTGTAGCAACTCATATCTATTGCTTGTACGGCCATTTGAGGTTTATGCCAAATCGGCCATCTATTGTATTGATCTTACATTGTTCATAATAAAAAGGTCAGATCTTTGCTTGTGCTTCTACATCTTGAATATATTGTGATCTTCATGTGTTGATGAATCTTGTATGCACTTAATAAATCAATAAATACCTGCACATCAATAGATCAGTAGTAGTTAGTGATTCCAAGAAAAAATTTGGCTTGGGATCATTACAGAATGTGATACTTGTCAATGCAATAAGGGAGAAACTGTTAAAAATCCAAGCACACTCTAACCTCTCCCTATTCTACCTACTATATGGACGAATACTTCTATGGAATTCATTGTTGGATTACCCAAATCGAGAAATAAATCAGTCATCATGGTTGTCATGGATCACCTTTCTGAATATGCTCACTTATGTGCACTCCAAGACTAGTTCACCACATCCAAGGTGGCTCAAATTTTCATGGATAATATCTTCAAAATCCATGGCATTCCTCACTCTATTGTCTCCGACCGTGATCCAACTTTCACTAGCAAATTTTGGTAAGAATTGTTCAAGCTCCAAGGAGCCCAATTGCATATCAACACGGCCTATCATCCCTAGACTGATGGTCAAACTAAAGTTGTCAACAAGTTCTTGGAAACATATTTGAGGTGATTCATCTCTGACAGACAAACTCAATGGGCTCAGTGGTTACCATTAGTTGAATGGTGGTACGACACATCTTACCATGTTGCCACTCGCATGACTCCCTTTAAGGCGGTCTATGGTCAAAAACCACCTTCTTTCCTCTCCTACTTGCTAGGTGTGTCCAAGGTTTAAGACGTCGATAGTACACTTAAAGTCCAATTTTCCATTCTTCATACCCTCAAAGAAAATTTGTTCATGGCTCAAAATCGCATGAAGAAACAAGCAGATTAGGGTCATTCAGAACATTAATTTATTGAAGGGGACCAAGTGTTTCTTCATATACAACCTTATAAGAAAAATTCACTGAAAGCCGAACATTTTCAGAGACTCCCTCTCAAGTCTTATGGCCCTTATACAATTCTCAAGCACATGGGACCCATGGCCTACAAACTAGCTCTCCTCGGTCACTTTAAGCTCCATCTTGTTTTTCATGTTTCTTTATTTAAAGAAAGTGATTGGAACCAAGTGCCAGACTCAAACCAATCTCCCTGAATTGGATGAAGAAGGCTCCATTTGGTTGCAGCCTCAAGTAGTCTTAGACCACCGTGAGCGTCGTCTCTGTCATTGCACCATGAAGGAATTTTTAGTTCAGTTGAAGGATACACCACTAGAAGATGCAACATGGGAGTCGACTACCATTCTGCAATATTTTCCCCATCTCACGCCTTGAGGACAAGGTTGTTTTTCAAGGGGGAGGGCATGTTAGGGACCTAACCTCTCTAACCCCTCAAGTAGGTACAATAATATGTTTTCTATCTAATAAAGGCCAACATTAGTAAATAAGGCATGTGCAATAATGTGAACATGTCTAATGTAAGAAGACTTAATAGAAGTTTCCGCTCCTCGAAATATCTTCCTCTAGAATGTTACCTAGAAGATAGAAATAGTATAAATATGAGTAAAAAGCGTGGAAAAGTTTTGTCTTGAGAATTATTTTCTAATTGAGCTCTGCTCTGCTAGAGGTTTCCCCCTTAAAGAGGCAAGTGAACTTGGATTTATATAAATAAATGTATCATTTTTGTTGTTACTGTTCGCTATATTCTACTCTTTCCACTGGTATTTATTATAATAATTATGTTTATGCTCTGCATAATACATTTGTTACCTTACACAGTTTTTTTTGATTAAGTAGAGGTGTTTCTTGTTGAGTTCAACCCCCTATGTTATTGAGTCTCTTATGTTTCCAACATTATTATAACATTATAATAAGTCATTGAAGAATTAATAGATATGGAGGACTCATGAGGATAATAAAATTAAACATACATTGTACGGATAAAGTGGTGTAATAATGATATTAAAAAGTGTAAACAATAATTATAATAACATTAATAAAAAATAACATTATAATAAGTCATTGAAGAATTAATAGATATGGTGGAGTCAGAAGGATAATAAAATTAAACATACATTATAAGGATAAGGTGGTGTAATAATGATATTAAAAAGTGTAAACAATAATTATAATAACATTAATAAAAAATAACATTATAATAAGTCATTGAAGAATTAATAGATATGGTGGAGTGAGAAGGATAATAAAATTAAACATACATTATAAGGATAAGGTGGTGTAATGATGATATTAAAAAGTGTAAACAATAAGATAATTATATTAAAAATGGTTTTAACAATCCTAATAAGGATTAAAACATCAAATAGATGTCAATATTTAATAGGAAAAATAAATATATTTGGTGTATATTATTGGTAAAAGTAACTAATCATACTTATCAAAACAATTTATGGAGATAATGTTGTTTAATGTAGTTACATATTTTTAATCGAGATAATGTTGTTTAATTTAGTTATATATTTTGTAGAAGCGAGAGTGCTCTTATATTGAAATAATTTTTTTATAAAATCTCTTGTGATCTTGAAGAAAGTTTAGTTGGCATTCACTTTTAAGACGTTAAGAGAACTCATTACGCTTATGGTGGGATTTTAATATGTTCAATAGATTGCGACAATTTTATAATATAGTTTTAATAAAGTTAATAAGTATGAGTGACAATCTTATAATATAACATAATACTTTGAATTAAATTTAAGATTCATATATATTGAACTTTCTAATTAAAATGATAAAATTAGTGATTTTTCCAAAGGTGCAAAGTGTTGGAGATATTAACTCTTACTTGTCTTATTTGTCTTGTGCATAATATTTGATATTTGTCATTATAGAATGTATTAGTTATTGTAATCTCTATGTGAGATGTTCGGTTAGGAATTTGTTAGAGCTAGATTATATTTATGTGTGTGGTTGAGATATTATTTCAACAAATGGATTGTATGGCTAAGACATTCTATCTATCTTAAGCCTAAACTTGATGTATAAATATGTGATGATAATATAATACATAGAATAGTTTTGTATGCAACAATTTTTCTAAATTGGTATTGAAGGTAGTCTGGGTGTAACCCTCTCACGGGAGGGCCCAAGAAAATGAGAAATATGTGAGAATTAATTAGTTGTAGGATAGATTAGTGTAGATTATTTTTAGTGAGTAATTGTTGGAGCGTGTTTTTTTTGTTTGAATTCCTGTGAGAATCGCTTTATGTTGTATTGAAGATATCATGTTCCCTTTCCATTGCCACCAGTTCGAGGCTTATCTGTAGAGAAAGAAGAAGACTATCAAATTCGCAGATTTGTGTGGCTCAACTTCTAGATAAAAGAGAGACATGGGCACATCCATCTATAGCTGTTGTACAAAGTTTTTTTTGTGCCATCATGATTACAAATTAGTTCATAGGTTATGTCTAATCAAAAGGTGTATGGTCAACAAGTTGTAGCACATAGGAAGCGCATGGAAATGAGATATTATTGAGGGTGGTTCCTATCACCAAGAAGGATGACAACGTTCACAATAATCATGATTCCCTTCAATAGTTTCTATTGCCACTACATTGATGGGGCAGTTATATTAGTTTCTTTAATAGCATAATATTTATTTATTTGAATTTATTGCAAGGTAACATAACTTAAAAGCTTGTGGTTTTTGGTGAATGTGGTTACCCAATAACACTGCCACTAGTTATGTCTATAGTATTTAGAATGGGGTAACATAACTTAAAAAGCTTGTAGTTCTTGGTGAATGTGGTGCCCCAAGAACACTACCACTAGTTATGTCTACAGTTTGTGATCTCTGTGTACTTGTGAGCTTGTGTAAAACAAATGATGATGGATATAGATGAAATAGGTCACATTGTAAGTCCGACTTCTAGATACATTTAGTATCTAGACTGCTTTCCTAGATAATTGGTGAATACAATGGCAGGCTATGTATGTCGACAGATGGAAGTATGTCAATAGAATGACTAATAGTCCAAGCATTACAAATACAAAATTGATGGTATGAAGCAATCATACCTTCAATGGATCAAGTGGTAGCTCATAATGGATGGTTGTGATGGAGCTTAGTCTATGAGATTTTAGAAGTGGATAAAGATGTTGATGAAGACTCAGCCGGACAAAAGATTAAGACAAGTATTCGTTAATGGAGGGTGTTGGAGATATTAACTCCTACTTGTCTTGTGCTTAATATTTGATATTCCTCATCATATAATGTATTAGTTATTGTAATCTCTACGCGAGATGTTTGGTTAGGTGTTTGTTAGATCTAGATTCTATTTATGTGTATGGTTGAGATATTATCTCAACAAATGAATCGTATGGCTAAGATAGCCTATCTATCTTAAGCCTAAGCTTGATGTATAAATATGTTATGATAATAGAATACGTAGAATAGTTTTTGTGTGCAATATTTTTTCTAATTCAAAGACACATCAATAAAAGAGCCAATATATACAAATGAAAAATTAAAACAAATGTGTTTAATAGATGTTACTGATACACATCAACAACAACATATGGAAACTGATGCAGGAGCATCGTACCCACCAAATCATAATCAAAATTCCAAAACCTTCCAGAAGACGTCGTGGCAATAAGGCACGATTTCCTCACTTTCTTATGTAACCACACACCTAGTATGATGGGTTTGTTGTTTATGTTGTTGTGGAATTGTTGTTAGTGGCAATTAGTTAGAACTTTGTGGAGAGGATCTTGGATCTGAAATGATCCACAATATTGTATTTATGTTATTCATATGTATCCTTTAGGCGTTGATGAGGAAAGAGGCTTGACACAATGTAAAAAATCCAAGAGGGCGGCCTGGCCCATAGAGGCCATATTGTGTAATCCGAGATCGATTAATAGAATTTGTGTATTATTTTTGTTTCCTTGAGTTCTCTGGTTCTGTTATGTTTAATCCTGGTTTTATAATCCTTGTGTAAATTGTGATCCAAGTCTGTGAGGCTGAGAGCCAAAATAATTGCAAATCAGAGTGCACAGCGTGAGCATTTGTTGCATATCAAAGTGGCACAGTGGAAACACATCATAAATATATGCAATAAGTCAATATTGTTGCTCGATTCCACGTGCACAGAGTGACCTACAACATGCCAGCGTTGGTTGCTGAGTTTCGTGTAGAAATATCTGTGACAAAATTCGTCGGTATTGTTCATCATTGCTTCCGCACACAGAGATATTTCCACGTAGTGGTATTTAGAATTTGGGAAGATACGAAGTTGTTTCCATGGAATTTGGAAGCAATGCATGTTGTGGGTGAATTTACCCATAGGTACGAGGGTCGAAGCTCATAAAAATTAGATTCGAAGGACCCCTAATTTTCTTCCTTCATCAAGTGGTATCAGAGTGGAGAAATTTTTCCTGTGAGTGAAGTGGGTAGGTGCAGAAGCTGAGAAGAGAAAGGATCTCTTAGAGGTTCTAACGAAGAGAACTTGAAATACCAAAAGGTTGAGCTCAAGGAAAGGAATCTTACTGAGGTATGGTAACAGGTGCAGAGGATTGTTATAGAGGCTTGGTTGCAGCTCACTGACTGAGCACGTGGAGAAGCTTAGTGATGCATGGAGAAACAAAAGACAAGAGTAAATATGGTAGCAACAATAGAAGCACATGATCAGGATATCATGAATATTTTCTACCCTGGGAGTCTGATGCAGGAGCATCATACCCCCCCAAATCATAAGAAAAATTCCAAAACCTTCTAGAAGATGTCGTGGCAAGAAGGCATGATTTCCTCACTTGTTTATGTAACCACACCTAGTATGATGGGTTTGTTGTTTATGTTGTTGTGGAATTATTTTTTGTGGCAATTAGTTAGAAATTTGTGGAGAGGATTTTGGATCTGAGATGATCCACTATATTGTATTTATGTTATTCTTATGTAGCCTTCGGGTGTTGTTGAGTAAAGAGGCCTGGAACAATGTAAACAAGTCAAGAGGGTGGCCTGGCCCATAGAGGCCATCGTGTGTAATTCGAGCTTGATTAATAGAAATTGTGTATTATTTGTGTATCCATGATTTCTCTAGTTCTGTTATGTTTAATCCTAGTTTTATAAGCCTTGTGTAAATTGTGATTCGAGTGTGTGCGGTTGAGAGCCAAAAGAATTGCATATCAGAGTGCGCAACATGAGCATTTGTTGCATATCAGAGTGGCATAGTGGAAACAAAACATAAAGATATGTGACAAGTTAGTATTGTTGTCAGATTCTGTGTGAGCAGAGTGACTTGTGACACGTCAGCGTTGGTTGCTGAGTTTCACATAGAATGATATGTGACAAAATTCGTCGATATTGTTCGTCGGTGCTTCCTCGCGTAGAGATATTTCGACATAGTGGTATTCGGAACTTGGGAAGATATGAAGTTGTTGCCATGGACTTTGGAAGCAATCCATATTGTCGATGAATTTATCCACAGGTCCGAGGATTGAAGCTCATAAAAATTAGATTCGAAGGACCTCCAGTTTCCTTATTTCATCAACAACTCAGATATAAAACACCAAATTAAGCTAGGACTATTAATTTTGAACAAGAAAAATCAAAGATGGATTCCTATAAATTAATAATCTTGCAGGGTATGTATTTTCCTAAAACAATTATCTCTCAAGTATCTTTGTATCTATGTTAATAGGTAAAAACTCATTCATGTATATTCAAAACTATTAATCCTCACATACTCTAGTAAATCAGTCATAACTCACTCACAAAGTTCAAATATGAGGCATACATCCAACCAACAAAAATGATTGAATGGAACTATTTGTTTGGGTTCTTATAAGACCTCTAGAAAAAAAACAAGGATCTTTAAGGTGACAATTTAATTAGATAATGAAAACCCCTATCAATAAAAAATAATAAATCTATGTTTGGGTTCTAACTTCTTATAGAGCATCTAGAAAAAAAAACAAGGACCTTGAGAAAATAACAAAAGCATAAATTGAAAAACCCTCATGATTAGAGAACTTTCGTAGGAAGTTACATCTACCTACGACTTGGATTAAAAATACAAGTGAAATGGCTTGTCAAAAAACTACCTTCTAAAGATGTATAGTTTGATATTTATCTTACTATACATCCTATAATTTAGCAAAGGGAACTAGTTTGAACTCTTAGAAATGAGATCCTTGTGTAAGCAACATTTTTTTTTCAACAGGAAGGAATATTTTCCCCCGGAAATAGCAATTGCCCTGCTATTCAATTTTTTGAATCAAATGCAACTTTCCAATACATATAGGCTCGAAGCCATTACAACATACTCATTATGAGCTTTATTCACGTCATTATGAGAATTGAACCCAGGTGGGGAGGATAACAATCATTCCTCACAACCCTCCAAACTACACCCAATTGACTTGTGTAAGCAACATTTATCTTAATAGATTTACAAAATAAAAATCATGAACATGAATTCCAAACATGAGTTCTATAGAATTCATCAAATCTCTCCTATAAAAAGTTGTAAAAATGGATACACTAGTCCAACTCAAAAATGAATAGCACTAAAGGATTCCTAATTCTTATTTATTTGTATACTTCACCCATATGTCATTGTAGGAAAAAGGTCCCTACTCAAGCATATCTCCTTTTTTGGATTCTACTCAAATGCAACAACATAAAGTAGGGGGGAAATCATAAAGATAGGTTAGTACAAGGTTCCAAGGTGCAAATAATAAATAAAAGGACACATGAATGTTCAATTGTATGGTCATTTAGCTAGCAGTTGACAATTGTTGATATTTGTCTAACCAACCTTTAGAAAAATTACATTTGTTCGCAATCTATTCCATCGTTTTTTGTTTTCCCTTAAACCAATTATTCTCATGTTCTTCTCTGGTTTTCCTCGACCACCACCCTCCATTGCATCTAGAGGTTTTGAACAAGTACCATTCTCTAATGCCATACTTAGAGAAAGGGATAATAGAGGGATTTCAAACAAAATTCCTTAATTGTGGTTGAGCAAGATCATTTCATCATTTCAAAATTTAAAGGATGACGTAAATTCTAAAGTGCCTATGAAGTGAAATACCATTCATAAGGAGAATAAAAAATCAAGAGAGGAACATCCATAACATCATGCTGAAAATGAAGAAACTGCAACAAGTTGTTTTCCAATTTACGACATAAATTCAACCTCTCCATTCTTATATCTCTCCCCCTAACCTTTACTCAATACTACCACCATTGATCATCACAATGAATCAAGATCTTCATGCTACTTCTGCTACATACAATAACACCATACCACCTGCTTTTAAAGCTTGGATTTCATGGATGCTCCCACTTATGGCTATGGCTAACGTATGGTTTTTTAACTTGTGAGATAAATTGGAATTTTCAAATTCCTCTTACCATGATTTAACAAGAAGTGGGGATTGGCCTTGGCCTAACATCCTAACATCCTTGTTCTTCTTCCTGGTTGAGCAGAAGAATCAATTGTTGACTTCTCAATAGTTATCACAACTCCTTAATTGGGTATGTTTCATCATCCTCTATATATTGAGAACGTTTCTTTTTCCTCTGCTAAATATCAAACTCCTTGGTTGCATTTTCATAGGTCCAACTATCTATAAACTGGGCTAAGTACAATCTCAACCCAAACAAATATTAGTATGTAGCGATAGAAATGGAATGAATATGATCCACAAGGAAGAGACATGATAGCTTAGTACCTATTTGGGTTGTTGTTTGGATTCATATCTTGCTTCTCCTAGTTTGCAATGGTTCATGTTTCCCTCCATATTTATTTTAGGACTATGGTAAGAAATCACATCAAATTTTTTGTTCTCAACAAATTTAGGCATATGGTTATGTGCATAACATACAAGGCTCATATACACACACCATATGGGAAATGGTCTACAAAATGGTAACTTGAACTTATCAATAACTTTTTATAGCAACAAATTAAAAGCATTACTTTTCCAATGAAAATTATATACTTTATCAAGAATCTATTTGATGGAAGCAAAACTTCCCCTCCTTGTCTCATTTGGAAATAGCTCTCCATGTGAATTGACATTTAGATGGTTGTGAAGAAGTGTTTTGATCCATCCACTTATGGATCTTTGCATAGATAATATTAGAAAATTGTGTATATGAGTGCAAGAATATTCCTCAACCAAATATGCAAAGAAAACCAATAATCACACCTTGTAATATAATCTAGAAAATTAGTAGCAATGATAATTTAAAGGGTTAATAAAAAAGTAATAGAAAACCAACAATTAGACCTCACTAATGTACTTTACAACATTAGTAACAATGATAATTTAAGGGATTAAGAGAAGATGTCACACTACCATTCCAATATCTATTATAAGAACTTGGTTGAGGGTAATGGAGAGGAAAACTATTCAAGTATTTGGTTGTTGGCATTGCGTGAGATTCATCATGTTCTCCAAAGAGGAACCTTGTCTTGATTTCTAAACAACAATCCTCTAATCAACACCAAGAAAAACATAAATATTTTTCTAACCATAAACAACAAAAGTGTAAACAACTTCCATATCAAAGATGCCTATTTTTTCACATATTTTCCCTACACATACAGTTTAATTTGTCATGAAACAGTTAAGACCGCATAGATTGAGGTACATAGCTTATTAAAGAGCCATGTTAATTTAAAAAAAAAGATTGAGGTACATAACCTATTAAAGAGCCATGTTAATTTAAAAAAATTTCCCTAACAATAGTACGGAGCCTAAACAATCTCTATAAGGCGAATTAGATTTATGTTGTTAGAAAACCAATATCTTAAAGAACTGCTATTTTCCCTTATCGATATAAAATTCCTTTATTACAATGTCCGTACTTGTAAAAAAAAGGCTCTAAGGAACTAAGTGAGAGATTGAAATTACATCCTTTTGAAATTTGTCATGTTGTCGACCTCTATATTTCTTAATGGAGAACAAAGTAAAACCTTCTTCAACTTTTAAATATACAAAGTTCGTTTTTTTTGAGTTTTTATAGGTATATATTTTGATATTTTTTTATTGAAATCCAAGCACAAATTGTTCAAATTTCATATTTGAGGGATTGAATTTGTATAATTTTAATGTCTCGAGAATTTTTTGCTAAATCTGTTTATGCATTAAAAAATACAATTTAAACAATAAAAAATGGTGATTTCACCAAAATCTATTTCACTGGATTTATATAAATTCAAAAAATCGAATGTTTAAAAACAAATCTTTGTGAAATATACATTTTATGTTGTTTAAATTGCATTTTTGAATGCATAAATGGATTCAGCACTATGAAAAACCCTCAAAACACTCGAATTATAGAGACTCAATCACTGAAATTTGGAATTCCAACAATTTTTTACGAGATTTCATAAAAACTCCAAAAAATCAAACATTTCTTAATTATCTTTGGTTCATTCACAATGTAAGGGGCTAGCCCCAATGTAAGGTGCTAGCCCCTTCTGGAGAAGGTTACTTAAATAGTTGTATGTATATATAGGATTTTTGAGGCCCACCGGGGGTTGTCCCTCAAATAACCTATTAAAATAATAAAACTAAACGAAAAAATATAATGTACCACTTGTGATGGTCAAGTTGCTGCCATAAATGCTATATAACTTTACCCGAATTTTCCATGAAATTACAAAAGGACGGGAATAAAAGGTACAATGACGTCACTTTACACATGGGTTGTCTTTTTTAGTTTGATTTTACTAACCTTCTTGCTTGTTGGTAGGAAATATATGGACTTTGATGCAGGGGACGTATAAAGACGTATAAAGCAATCATAAAGCAGGCTATTACCCTCTTTTTCTGACTCGGAAACAAAATTCCAAATAAATTATAAGTTGGAGGTACAACTTTTGAGTGTCGATTGTTGTCATCGACACAGAAAGAAAATGCACGTTCTTTGATTTACAAGCTCTGTGTGAATGATGACTTGTGACTTGTGGGGCGCTCAAGAAAAGCACAAATAAATGAATGTTGGGTAACAAAAAAAAGCCATTCAACAGAACCATTGTTTCTAGTTGTTTTTTGAGGAAGAAAATTATGCACTAAATAGTTGTTTTTTGAGGAAGAAAATTATACATTAAATAGTTGTTTTTTTGATAGTTTATCATCTTCTTCTATTTCATTGGATTCCACATTATTCACCATTCAATGGACATGATTGAAAATGCACATTACCAATGAGTGGTTTACTACATGGTGCATATTAATCGTCGTGATGTTATTAATGATTGGCACTAATGATTGGCTTAGTGCATGGTGCATATGCGGTCTAGGATTTTGAGATGATTAATTACAATATGAAATCGTTCTAAACATTCTAAGTTTTAGCCATTTTGAGGGGATCTTTTAGGTTCCATTTTGACCAAAATCCAACAAGAAATTGTTAGATCTTCATATTTAAGTAGCTAAGTCTATGTAATCGGACTGCCCCATATAATTTCCATCATGCTGAATCCATTTATAAATTTAGAAAACTATGATATCATCCAAGTTTATATAAACAGATAAAGCAAAAAAATCAAAAGTTAAACAACTTTTGTAAGGTTGTGAGGAATTTGCTAAGGAAATGTAATAAGTGAGGTTCCTTGAAACTTTACATGTGGAGTTCTCTTTTTCTAAGTCAATAACAAAATTTCGTAGTAATTATGGCGTGATGTCACGTACAAGTCATCGCCTTCATCAACAAGGAAAGAAAATGTATACTTCAATTTGAATTGTTAAACGTTGACCTTTAGCGGTTCTAGTTTTTTCTCATTGTGATATGACGCATTTATAACAAGTG
>ML794806.1:804046-822213 GCA_009831015.1 Picea engelmannii | reverse complement strand
GATGTTTCCCAGGCTTCAGTAACTAGCTGCATTCTTTTGTTGATGTTGTTCTCTACAAGGGCTCTAGAGCATGCAAGGAGGGTAGAGGATACTTTCATCTTCGTTGCAGTGGTAGAAGGCATGATTTTTGCCAAAGGATTGGCAAATTATGGTGTTGCAATGAAAGCCTGTTCAAATTCATTGAGGCAGTGTTTCAGATTGGCATAATCCGTCTCCATTCCTCTAATGGAATCACGAAGAATGTCACCAGTTACCTGGTGAAACGAGCAGATTTTGGACGGGGTCATTTGGCTAAAGTCAATCTCTGTTCGAGATTTTCCTTTCCTGTTTGTTACATCTCTCTTTTCAATGACCATACTTTTAGATTGGCTGTCAAAAATAGCGCTCCGGATTATGAAGGATTCATCTATGTCAAAAAATTCGGTGTCAGATATGTCCACCGCGGACGACCCAATTTTTTGCATCTGCTCAGCTTCAATTTCAATTTGCAATTTTCCACTATCAATTTCGGGTTCCTCCGCGTGCCCTGCATTGTTTTTTCTCTTCTTCGCTAGTGGAACTTTGTGAGAACTATCAATATTTATGCGAGGAGGGTTCTTATCTCCTCCTCCGTTCAAAGATTTCTAGGTTGCTTTCTTACTGGGATGGACCGTCGAAGTGACGCTCCATGGTGTCATTCTCTTGGGAGTGTTGGTAGGGGGTTGGGTACTCTTCTCACCAGATACTTTCCCATGTTGTCTGTACAATTCAGTTTTTCTTTGCAATGTCTCTGCATCGCAATGGGCAGAAGCAGGATTGTTTTCGACACTGTCCCTGTCTTGGGTCAGGTGTCTATGGATAAAAGAGGTATTAAAGCCAACACCCAGTAAATGTTCTCCAAAAATTCCATTGGGGTCGAAACCTTTTAGCCTTTCAGTGTACGTTAGGTTCAATTTCTTGAAATGGGTGGCAAACTCGTCAATGTTGTTGATGTTTCTGCACACGAAGTCTCCGACTTTCCAGGCCAGAGAAATGAACTGTTTTTTTTTCTTGTCATAGAAAAAATGCAACCATTGGTTGTATTGCCTTGCTATTTCTGCAAGTGTGCCCTTCTTGTTCAAAAACTTGCTTGCGTGGCCAAACATCCGCTGAGCATCCTTGCCTAACAATAAATCTTTGAAAACTGAGACAAAGCCATTAAAAACTTCATAAAAACAATGGGAGGCCTTGTGTCTCCATAGGGCGTCGTGCCAGAATGTTACTGGGTCGAATCCACAGTTTATTTTATTGGGAAGAGAAAGTTTTGGAAACGGGAAACAATACACAATTGCGAAAATCAAGTAGGATGACATATAAAATTTATTCGATTCTTTGAATCATGACAACTGGGAACAGAGTTCAATGGAGATTAGCTTTCCCCAATCGAAAATGTATTGTTCCTTGACTGTGAAATACAAAATATAAATAATTATATGGGAAATGCTTGTTGTGGATGTCTGTCCTGTTATTCTTGTAAACAACCAAGCAATTTTCCTGAATGGATTTCTTAAGGAACTTACCTGGAGGCTTGTGATATCTTCAATAACTATTGTCGGGTCTTCGAGGAAGTCGGCTAAGATGTCCAACCAATTATGATTTTTTTCTAGAAACTGCTTGCAGTCTTGTCCTCTGAACGTTAATGTTGGTTTCGGCAATTTCAACATCTCGCGAAAGAGCTGAGGTGACAAAGAAATGGGAGAATGGTTGCGCAGTGGAATAATTGTTTGGCCTAGAATATATTTTTCGGTGCACGAAGAGACCACCTCCTTACAATCAAAAACCTTAGGGACACAGCCTGCACGAGCAATTCCGGAGGTCCAAATCACTTCGTTCTGGGAGGAACGAGATGAATAGTAAAAATATGCCCTGGACCACTAGAACCTTTGATCCTCTTCTGCGAGCATATTTACTGTATCTCCACAAAACTGTTGTCGACCCACTGCCATAGGTCTACAAAGACATTTATTTGTTCCAGAGGATGAATGAAATGAAAGGTTGGAAGAGCTAATATAACCATGTGAAAATTTGAGTCGAAAGCGTGTGAATGGGAGATGTCCTCGAGACTTTCGTTGATTAATGGCAATCCGGACGGTTGTTGCATGATGCGTTGTTAACATTAAACACTACTAATTGCATATATAGAAATGCGAACATGGTGGATATTACAATGAGCGATTAAGCATTGCAGATTTCTTGAGCGGCCCAACACGATGACGCATGTTGGAGATGAACAATCGGAAGGGACAAAATAAGTTTCCGCGCATCTTGGTTTAATGCGTAATAATGGGATATCTCCTCGAGTTTTTCGCCCATTAATGACAATGTTGACGGTTCTTGCATGGTGACCTGTTAGCATCAAAGGTTTCTAATTGCATAGCAAGAAAGTATGGAGGTCGTGGGCAGGGGAACAAACCGCTACAAAATAGGGTTGCAAAGTACAATTGTTGAAGGTGAGAGCACCAGGGTCAAATTGTATGACTCGAAACTTTTTGATTGCAATACGCATAACCCGCCAACCGTGGCGATAAAATTGGCCAAGTATGGAGAGCAATAGTGGTCAGTTGGAGGAGTCGTGTGATTATATAGATGGAGATAAAGATATATCAACCCACCAACACTGGAACTCATGTTTATAGAAAGGCGACTATGTATATAACCACAAAGCGATAATACAAGGGAAGAAGAAAAGGGAAAAAGGACCAACGAGTGCGCAGTGGAAATGTACATCACGGAAATTTTGAGTGCAATATGCATATCAGGGAAGAAGAAGCAATAGACTTTGAATACACTAACCTGAAACACTGACTAAGAATTTGAGATTTCGTGAATCCGTGAACATGAGGATCCAAAATAGGGTCAGAGGTTTGGATGGTAAATTTGTATTATTCAGAACATTTGAATGCACAATCTATAACATGGAAGAGGGGACGATGTCGGAACCCAGTAGTCAATTTATATGTTGTGAATGGCTGGATGTGAATTGTTTCGTATTGTTGTGTGTAGCTGTCACTTGTAAGAGTAATTAGTAAGAGCATAGAAAATGTATATTAGGAAGCACATTTGTCAACCGTGGTACAATGAAGCTTGCGAGTTCGAGAAGCACGCGATAGAATTGTAGATTGCCAACCCAACAACTGTGGACATAAAATTGTTGAAGGTGTGATTATATACATGGAGATAATGAGAGCCAAAATATAGGGGAAGAAGAAAAGGGAAAAAGGAGAAAGGAGTCAGCGGTGGAATTGTAGATCAGGGAAATTTTCAATACAAGATGTGAACTCGGTAGTCAATTTGTATATTGCGGAGGACCGGAGTAAATAATTTGAATGCATAATTTGTAACACGGAAGAGCGGATGATGTCGGACCTGCACCTGTGTCCAGTTGTCAGTAATAAGAGGTAATTTAGTATTGAAAATAATATTTTAGATTCTGTTAAATACTTCATAGGGATTAGTATCCATAAACAATGGCAATCTCCACCCCGCCAGAATGCATTCCATGTGTGAATTTGTATATCGTAGAAATTGAAGGACTATTTGGAGGACACAAAACAATAGAAGTGCAATGTTGAGTCAGCCAGTCCGCAGCTTTGCTTCTCAATTTGTATATCGCGGAATTTTGGGTGCTATTTGTAACACACGCAACAATGGAGGGCCAATTTTGAGCCCACCTGCCCGAGAACCCATGATCAGAAATGTCGGTAGGTATGAAAAGGAATAGCTGCCGGTTCAATTCTCCATGCGAGGATATAGATAGAACTGAAATTGGTCCCAACGTCGCAACCGTGGACATAAAATTGGCCAAGTATCGAAAGCAATAGCGGTCGATCGGTTTTGTCGTCTGATTGTATAGATGGAAATAAAGATATGTCAATCCGCCAACGCTGGAGTTGCATATTTCATGAACCCACCAAAAGGAGGATCCAAAGCAGGCTGAGAAGGTATCTGCAGAGGAGGCGAGGCCAGGACCTTCTAATTTTATTGCTCCAAACATTTGAATGCATAATCTATAAGACGGAAGAGCAGACGATGTCCGGTAGTCAATTTGTATATTGCGGAGACTGCAATTCCAACTGTTTCGTACCTCTGTGTCCACTTGTCACTAATAAGTGCTAATTTAGTATTCTAAATAAATTTTTAGATATTGTTAGATACTGTTTCATTGGATTCCACATTATTCATCATCTTCTTCTGTTTCATTGGATTCCACATTATTCATCATCCAATGGACATGATTGAAAATGCACATTACCAATGAGTGGCTTACTACATGATGCATATTAATCGTCTTGATGTTATTAATGATTGGCACTAATGATTGGCTTAGTGCATGGTGCATATGCGGTCTAGGATTTTGAGATGATTAATTATAGTATGAAATCGTTCTAAACATTCTAAGTTTTAGCCATTTTGAGGGGATCTTTTAGGTTTCATTTTGTCCAAAATCCAACAAGAAATTGTTGGATCTTCATATTTAAGTAGCTAAGTCTATGTAATCGGAGTGCCCCATATATTTTCCATCATGCTGAATCCATTTATAAATTTAGAAAACTACGATTTCATCCAAGTTTATATAAACAGATAAAGCAAAAAAATCAAAAGTTAAACAACAACTTTTGTAAGGTTGTGAGGAATTTGCTAAGGAAATGTAATAAGTGAGGTTCCTTGAAACTTTACATGTGGAGTTCTCTTTTTCTAAGTCAATAACAAAATTATGTAGTAATTATGGCGTGATGTCACGTACAAGTCATCGCCTTCATCGACAAGGAAAGAAAATGTATACTTCAATTTGAATTGTTAAACATTGACCTTTAGCGGTTCTAGTTTTTTCTCATTGTGATATGATGCATTTATAACAAGTGCTACATGGCAGCGTAGTCCCTGCCAGGTTGGTATGGGAGTAAATGTGACCTAGTATAGGCAGGTGGCTAGAAAGTTGAAATGCATGTGGGTTGCATGCAGAACTTAGTATTCCTGAATTAGTTCTTCTTGAAAAAATATAAAAAATTATCAATGTTTTAATGGTTGTTGGACACAAAAAATTTAGCATTACCGAATTGGTTATTTTGAAAACTAGGACATAGAAAGTCATCAGAAATAAATAAATTATGCATACGAAATATCTATTTGTATAAAGTAGATATTTAGTAAATAAATTATACATACGAACAATGTATTTGTATAAAGTAGATATTTAGTAAATAAATTATACATACGAACAATGTATTTGTATGAAGTAGATATTTAGTAAATAAATTATACATACGAAATATGCATTTGTATAAAGTAGATTTTTAATTTTATAGATACGAAATTTGCAACTCTCATTGCATACGTAGGCATTTTTTGTATCGCGGGTTCTCGGGCTGGCGCGCTGAAAATTGGGTGTCTGATGTTTCGTGGTCTACAAATAGCACCGACTGTTCCACGATATACAAAATGAGAGGCGTAGTTGCGGACTATAGAAATTTACCAGAAATTAATAATGTGTGTTATATAATAGAATAGTAATAACATATGTTGCACTAAATTACTTTGCTTTAAAACTAAGTTTTTTTTTTGAAAAAAAAAGATATAGCATTGCCGAATTTGTTTTCTTTGCACATGTTTTATAGAGCATGGACGGAGTGCTCATTCCATAATTAGTAAGTCTTTGGATCGCGGGTTGTCGGGCTTGCGGTTTGAAAAATGGGCCTCTGTCATTCCGTGTCCTACAAAATCCATCGACAGTTCCGCGATATACAAATTGAGAAGCGGGCTTGCGAACTATAGAAACTTATTATAAAATAAATAATGGTTGTTACATATATCAGGAAATTACATCAACATTTAAACCATCAACATCGTTGAAGACCCAAAAATTAGCATACAATAGGAGAGAAGAAATGTATCATATCCGAATTAGTTTTATTTGGAACAAACAAGAAGGTTCCTGGAAACCCAAAGTTTAGTATACAATAAGGACATTTTCGAATCAATTTTCTTTGAAATTTAACAAAAATTAATAATATCTATTACATGTTTGTGGAAATTTAAATGCGTTTGTCATAGAGACTAGGATTGGGGCTCCCACGGACCATAAAAAGAAATAAGTACAAGAATTAGGAACGTCGAAAGAAGTGTGCGATGTTAAACAGGAAGACCTGAAAAGAATAAATTGGAACTTATGAGTCTTTTGTTACAGTTTTCTATTTAAAGAGGACATAAGTGGATTGATAAAGAAAAGAAGATGACAACATAGAATTAAACTAGAATGATAAACAAAACAAGATGGCAGTATAGACTTACTATGAAGTTGATGCATTTTTGTTGCTGTCGTCGATGCGCAGTGGACTCCTATTGATCGGTTGTTACCCTTCCTGGATGAGGCTTTCCATTCTGAGTTGGAACCATTCTTCGATGTAGCTTTTCATGGGGGCTGTGTCGATTTCATCCCGGATCTCTATGTCATAAAGGTCGTTTTCTAATTTGCTTAGATCCATTGAAATACTATGCAGACTCTATTCAATTTCTTCATTGTGTGAGGCATAGTCCAGTACCTAGAGCTCGTGCTCATCTAGATGATGTTCAAGTATGTCGTAAAACTTTTCGAAAGACAACCCCTTTAAAATATCAACTTGTTCCTGGAACGCTTCTTTGGTGACTGACAAGGATTTGAGAATTAAGTTTGGGTCTTCAACCTCATTGGTAGTTCTGGCTAAGTCCATCTGGAGCAGGCTTGTGAATAAATTTCCCTTTTCTGATATCACTTGTTTACATGATTTGACAATGAGGTGCAGGTTCTCAATTTTTTTTTGCTAGCATGCTTTTACTTTTTTGGTGCGCTATGGGGAGGGGAGTTTCTCCTGTCTTCTTTTTAGTTCCGATGTGTTCATAGCATAGTTGGCAAAAGGGTCGAACACCTGATGACAGAAAAGCTATTCATTTTTTAAATTCGTCTCCAAATGTTCAAGCAAATCATTGGCCTTCTTTTCGAAGGAAACTAAATTTTGTGATGTTTCCCAGGCTTCAGTAACTAGCTGCATTCTTTTGTTGATGATGTTCTCTACAAGGGCTCTGGAGCATGCAAAGAGGGTAGAGGATACTTTCATCTTTACTGCAATGGTAGAAGGCATGATTTTTGCCAAAGGACTGGCAAATTTTGGTGTTGCAATGAAATCCTGTTCAAATTCATTGAGGCGGTGTTTCAGATTGGCATAATCCATCTCCATTCCTCCAATGGAATAATAAATAACGTCACCAGTTACCTGGTGAAACGAGCAAATTTTGGACAAGTTCATTTGGCTAAAGTCAATCTCTGTTCGAGATTTGCCTTTCCTGTTTGTTACATCTCTCTTATCAATGACCATACTTTTAGATTGGCTGTAAAAAATAACGCTCTAGATTACGAAGGATTCATCTATGTCAAAAAATTCGGTGTCATATATGTCCACCACGGACGACCCAATTTTTTGCATCTGCTCAGCTTCAATTTCAATTTGCAGTTTTCCACTGTCAATTTCGGGTTCCTCCGCGTGCCCTACATTATTTTTTCTCTTCTTCTCCAGTGGAACTTTGTGAGAACTATCAATATTTATGTGAGGAGGGTTCTTATCTCCTCCTCCGTTCAAAGATTTTTGAGTTGCTTTCTTACTGGGATGGACCGTCAAAGTGACACTCCATGGTGTCGTGCTCTTGGGAGTGTTGGCCAAGGCCTGGGTACTCTTCTCACCAGATACTTTACCATGTTGTATGTACAATTCAGTTTCTCTTTGTAATGTCTCTGCATTGCAATGGGAAGAAGCAGGATTGTTGTCGACATTGTCCCTGTCTTGGGTCAGGTGTGTATGGATAAAAGAGGTGTTAAAGCCAACACCCAGTAAATGCTCTCCAAAAATTCCATTGGGGTCGAACCCTTTTAGCCTTTCAGCGTACGTTAGGTTCAATTTCTTGAAATGGGTGGCAAACTCGTCAATGTTGTTGATGTTTCTACACACGAAGTCTCCAACTTTCCAGGCCAGAGAAATGAACTGTTTTTTTTTTCTTGCTATGGAAAAAATGCAACCAGTGGTTGTATTGCCTTGCTATTTATGCAAGTGTGCCCTTCTTGTTCAAAAACTTGCTTGCATGGCCAGACATCTGTGGAGCATCCTTGCCTAACAATAAATCTTTGAAAACTAATACAAAGCCATTAAAAACTTCATAAAAATAATGGGAGGCCTTGTGTCTCCACAAGGCGTCGTGCCAAAATGTTACTAGGTCGAATCCACAGTTTATTTTATTGGAAAGAGAAAGTTTTGGAAACAGGCAAAAATACACAATTGCGAAAATCAAGTAGGATGACATATAAAATTTATTCAATTCTTTGAATCGTGACAATTGGGAACAGAGTTCAATGGAGATTATCTTTTCCCAATCAAAAATGTATTGTTCCTTGACTGTGAAATACAAAATATAAATAATTATATGCGAAATGCTTGTTGTGGATGCCTGTCCCGTTATTCTTGTAAACAACCAAGCAATTTTCCTGAATGGATTTCTAAAGGAACTTACCTGGAGGCTTGTGATATCTTCAGTAACTGTTGTTGGGTCTTCGAGGAAGTCAACTAAGATGTCCAACCCGTTATGTTGTTTTTCTAGAAACTGCTTGCAGTCTTTTCCTCTGAACGTTAATGTTGGTTTCGACAATTTCAACATCTCACGAAAGAGTTGAGGTGACCAAGAAACAAGAGAATGGTCGCGCAGTGGAATAATTGTTTGGCCTGGAATATATTTTTCGGTGCACGAAGAGACCACCTCCTTATAGTAAAAAACCTCAGGGACGCAGCCTGCATGAGGGATTCTGGAGGTCCAAATCAATTCATTCTGGGCGGAATGAGATGAATAGTAAAAATATGCCCTGGATCACTGGAACCTTTGATCCTCTTCTGCGAACATATTTACTGTATCTCCACAAAACTGTTGTCGACCCGTTGCCATAGGTCTACAAAGACATTTATTTGTTCCAGACAATGAATGAAATGAAGGGTTGGAAGGGCTAATATAACCCTATGCAAATTTGGGTCGAAAGCGTGCGAATGGGAGATGTCCTCGAGACTTTCGTTGATTAATGGCAATCTGGACGGTTGTTGCATGATGCGTTGTTAACATTAAACACTACTAATTGCATATATAGAAATGCAAACATGGTGGATATTGCAATGAGCGATTAAGCATTTCATATTTCTTGAGCGGCCCAACACAACGACGCTTGTTGGAGATGAACAATCGGAAGGGAAAAAATAAGTTTCCGCACATCTTGGCTTAATGCGTAATAATGGGATATCTCCTCGAGTTTTTCGCCGATTAATGACAATGTTGACGGTTCCTACATGGTGACCTGTTAGCATCAAAGGTTTCTAATTGCATAGCAAGAAAGTACGGAGGTCGTGGGCAAGGGAAAAAACCGCTACAAAATAGGGTTGCAAGGTACAACTGTTGAAGGTGAGGGCGCTAGGGTCAAATTGTATGTCTTGAAACTTTTTGATTGCAATACATGTAACCTGCCAACCGTGGCAATAAAATTGGATAAGTATGGAGAGCAATAGCAGTCAGTCGGAGGAGTCGTGTGATTATATAGATGGAGATAAAGATATCTCAACCCGCCAACGCTGGAACCCGTGTTTATAGAAAGGAGACTATGTATATAACTGCAAAGCGATAATACAAGGGAAGAAGAAAATGGAAAAAGGACCAACGAGTCCGCGGTGGAAATGTAAATCATGGAAATTTTGAGTGCAATATGCATATCAGGGAAGAAGAAGTAGCAGACTTCGAATGCGCTAACCTGAAACACTGACTAAGAATTTGAGATTTCGTGAATCCGTGAACAGGAGATCCAAAATAGGGTAAGAGGTCTGGATGGTCAATTTGTATTATTCATAACATTTGAATGCACAATCTGTAACATGGAAGAGGGGACGATGTCGGAACCCACTAGTCAATTTATATGTTGTGAATGGCTGAATGCGAACTGTTTCGTATTGTTGTGTGCAGTTGTCACTTGTAAGAGTCATTAGTAAGAGCATAGCAAATGTATATTAGGAAGCACATTTGTCAACCGTGGTATAGTGAAGCTTGCGAGTTCGAGAAGCACGCGATAGAATTGTAGATTTCCAACCCAACAACCGTGGACATAAAATTGCCTAAGGTGTGATTATATACATGGAGATAATGAGAGCTATAATACAGGGGAAGAAGAAAAGGGAAAAAGGATAAAGGAGTCGGCAGTGGAATTGTAGATCAGGGAATTTTTTAATACAAGATGTGAACCCGGTAGTCAATTTGTTCATTGTGGAGGACCGGAGTAAATAATTTGAATGCATAATTTGTAACACGGAAGAGCGGATGATGTCGGACCCGCACCTGTGTCCAGTTGTCATCACTAAGAGGTAATTTAGTATTTAAAATAATATTTTAGATTATGTTAAATACTTCATAGGGATTAGTATCCGTAAACAATGGCAATCTCCACCCCGCCAGAATGCATTTTGTGTGTGAATTTGTATGTCGCGGAACCTGAAGGATTATTTGGAGGACACAGAACAATAGAAGTGCAATGTCGAGTCATCTAGTCCGTATCTCTGCTTCTCAATTTGTATATCACTGAATTTTGGGTGCTATTTGTAACACACGCAACAATGGAGGGCCAATTTTGAGTCCGCCCGCCCGAGAACCCGTGATCAGAAATGTCGATAGGTATGAAAAGAAACAGTTGTCGGTTCAATTCTCCATGCAAGGATATAGATGGAATTGAAATTGGTCCCAACGCGACAACCGTGGACATAAAATTGGCCAAGTATCGAAAGAAACAACGATCGGTCGGATTTTTCATCTGATTGTATAGATGGAAATAAAGATATGCCAACCTGCCAACGCTGGAGCTGCATATTTCGTGAACCTACCAAAAGGAGGATCCAAAACAGGCTGAAAAGGTATCTGTAGAGGAGGTGAGGCCTGAACCTTCTAATTGTATTGCTTCGAACATTTGAATCCATAATCTGTAAGACAGAAGAGCGGACGATGTCTGGTAGTTAATTTGTATATTGTGGAGACTACAATTCCAACTGTTTCATACCTCTGTGTCCACTTGTCACTAATAAGTGCTAATTTAGTATTCTAAATAAATTTTTAGATACTTCATAGGGATTGGCATCCGTAAACAATGGCAATCTGCACTCCGCCATTTCCGCATTTCGTGTGTCAATTTCTATATCACGGAACTGGGAGTGATATTTGGAGGACATGGAATAATAGAAGTGCAATGTTGACTCAGCCAGTCCGTAGATTCCCTTGTCAATTTGTATATTGCGGAATTCTGGGTGCTATTTGTAGGCTACAGAAAAATGGAGCCCCATTTTTGAGCTCGCCTGCGCGCTTGAGAACCCGCGATCGAAAATGTCGCAAGGTATGGAATGCGGAATTTGTGCGTGCTTTATAGAATATCATTTCCATATTTTATAGTTCCATAATACATGGGAAGACAATAAGGGAAAAAGGACGAAGGTGTTGGCAGTGGAATTGTAGATAATATACGGGAACAAGAGAAGGGAAAAAGAACTAAGTATCTCGCAGAAGAACATCAGGGTTCGCAAGCGTCGGTCCCGCAGCGACGGGCATAAAATTGGCTAAGTATGGAAAGGAACAACGCTTGGTTGGATCCTTCGTGCGAGGATATAGATGAAGATGTTAAAGCATGAATTGCAGACGACGAGGGTATCTTTCGTACCACTTTCTCCATTTGTCACTAGTAAGAGCAATGTTGATGTATATCAGGAAGGATGCGAAGTTTCTAGGGATGGAAAGCATCAACAGATACTTTGAACGAAGTCAATGTGTATGAGGAGCCCGCGGTGAAATTGTAGATCATGGATCTTTTCAGTGCAAGATGTATATTGCGGAACGATAAGCAGCCGGGTTCGCAAGCGCCAGCCCCGCAGCGGTGGGCATAAAATTGGCCAAGTATGGAAAGGAACGAATCACTGACGTTGTTTCGCTGCAACATGTATATGAAGAAACAAGGGACATAGGGGTTGGGTACCGCGAAACCAAGGCCTGGTGCCCAGATAACTGGGAAAGTATTGGCCAAGACAAGGTGTGATTATATACATGGAGATAATGAGAGCCATAATACAGGGGAAGAAGAAAAGGGAAAAAGGAGAAAGGAGTCGGCGGTGGAATTGTAGATCAGGGAAATTTTCAATACAAGATGTGAACTCGGTAGTCAATTTGTATATTGTGGAGGACCGGAGTAAATAATTTGAATGCATAATTTGTAACACGGAAGAGCAGATGATGTCGGACCCACACCTGTGTCCAGTTGTCAGTACTAAGAGGTAATTTAGTATTGAAAATAATATTTTAGATTCTGCTAAATACTTCATAGGGATTAGTATCCGTAAACAATGGCAATCTCCACCCTGCCAGAATGCATTTCGTGTGTGAATTTGTATATCGTGGAACTTGAAGGACTATTTGGAGGACACGGAACAATAGAAGTGCAATGTCGAGTCACCCAGTCTGCAGCTCCTCTTCTCAATTTGTATATCACGAAATTTTGAGTGCTATTTGTAACACACGCAACAATGGAGGGCCAATTTTGAGCCTGCCCGTCCGAGAACCCGTGATCAGAAATGTCAGTAGGTATGAAAACGAACAACTGCCAGTTCAATTCTCCATGCAAGGATATAGATGGAACTAAAATTGGTCCCAACATGGCAAGCGTGGACATAAAATTGGCCAAGTATCGAAAGAAACAACGGTCGGTCGGATTTGTCGTCTAATTGTATAGATGGAAACAAAGATATGCCAACCCGCCAACGCTGGCACTGCATATTTCGTGAACTCACCAAAAGGAGGATCCAAAATAGGATGAGAAGGTATCCACAGAGGAGGCAAGGCCCAGACCTTTTAATTGCATTGCTCCAAACATTTGAATGCATAATCTGTAAGACGGAAGAGCAGACAATGTCTGGTAGTCAATTTGTATATTGCGGAGACTGCAATTCCAACTGTTTCGTACCTCTGTGTCCACTTGTCACTAATAAGTGCTAATTTAGTATTCTAAATAAATTTTTAGATACTATTAGATACTTCATAGGGATTGGCATCTGTAAACAATGGTAATCTTCACTTCGCCATTTCTACATTGTGTGTGTCAATTTCTATATCGTGGAACTGGGAGTGCTCTTTGGAGGACACGGAACAATAGAAGTGCAATGTTGACTCAGCCAGTCCACAGATTCCCTTGTCAATTTGTATATCACGGAATTCTGGGTGCTATTTGTAGGCTACAGAACAATGTAGCCCCATTTTTGAGATCGCTTGCGCACCCGAGAACCTGCGATCGAAAATGTCGCAAGGTATGGAATGCAAAATTTGTGCGTTCTTTAGAGAATATCATTTCCATATTTTATAGTCCCATAATACATGGGAAGAAGATAAGGGAAAAAGGACGGAGGTGTTGGCCGTGGAATTGTAGATAATATATGGGAACAAGAGAAGGGAAAAAAAACTAAGTATCTCGCAGAAGAATATCAGGGTTCACAAGCGCCGGCCTCGCAGCGGCGGGCATAAAATTGGCTAAGTATGGAAAGGAACAACACTCGGTCAGATCCGTCATACGAGGATATAGATGAAGATGTTAAAGCATGAATTGCAGATGACAAAGGTATCTTTCGTACCGCTTTCTCCATTTGTCACTAGTAAGAGCAATGTTGATGTATATCAGGAAGGATGTGAAGTTGCTAGGGATGGAAAGCAACAACAGATACTTAGAACGAAGTCAATGTGTACGAGGAACCCGCGGTGAAATTGTAGATCACGATCTTTTCAATGAAAGATGTATATTGCGGAACGATAAGCAGCTAGGTTCGCAAGCGCTGGCCCCACAGCAGCGGGCATAAAATTGGCCAAGTATGGAAAGGAACAAATCACTGACGTTGTTTCGCTGCAACATGTATATGACGAAACAGGGGACATAGGTGCTGGGTACCATGAACCCCGGGCCTGGTGCCCAGATAACTGGGAAAGTACTGGCCAAGACAAAGTTATGATATCTATTTCAATATTTTTCATACTAGAATCTATCAATGAACAAAGTTTTCATATTTATCTGAATAGTATTCATAGTAATATATATTAATGGATTGGTTGGCTCAAATGCAAGTGACCTCCCAATCTGCAAGATGCTTCTCGTCTTGCAAATTTCGTTGGAACCTCAAAAATTTTGACTGCAACATGTACATAGCACAACAAGAAACATGAATTTGCATTGTGGTCTCAACGACATAAACTCCTTATCATCTCTTCATCTTGTATTCGTTGCAATGAGATCAACAAACGCTGGCTCTCCATAAACATCAATACCCAAATTAAATTAAATGCAATCAAAATTTGGTGTGACTTTTAAGTAATTAAAGCATAAATTGCAAATTACGAAAGTTCTTAGGCTGGAAGATGTATATGACGGAACAATGAACATAGTTGTTGAATACCACAAACCCAAACATAATTGCCTAAGCTTTGTCGAAGAGGAATGTTTTTGTATTTATTCCAATACTATTGATATTAGTGTATATGCACGGATATTATCAAATAGAAGAAGTTGCAATATATCCAACAAACTTCATAAGAACATTGTGTCAACAATTCATCTCCCTTGTCGTTACTCATTATTAAGTTTATTCATGGAACTCGAACAATGGGAGCAACACGGGTCCTCCAATTTCTTTCTTTAAATACAGGGTCGTTGCCACATAAGTATGGCCTATGAAAAGTTATTCTTACATGTAAAATGTAAACAAAGAACAAGGAAGGTTTTATTTAGATTGAAGTATTGGGCAACAGAAACAAAACCTTATGTTTCATGTTTAACCACACAGGGGAAGAAGGTAGAAAATACAATTAAAACAAATACCAGAATTTGGAAAATACTGTTAAAAAATAAACCAAAATTATTCTATATTCAAATAAGGTGGGTTACAAAATATAGCCGAGGTTATCTTCGACAACGATTGCGATTTTGCCTGCCATCGACCAATTTAAAATATGCACATTGATGAAGCTTCTTCATAGTTTTGTACTTAATCGGTGCTGCCAAGTACATCTATCCCACTTTTTTGAATATCGTCTCTCTTCTAGATATGGCCTGCTTGCAATCCCTGTTTATTCAACATTCCATTCTTTTTCAAGTATCAATTTCCCTTTGTTGTCGAAAAGTTGGGGTTTAAGGTGCTTTTCTTGCAATGTTCCTGACCCTTGACATCCGAGACAACTTACAAATGCCATTCAGGCCGATTTCAAAGTGGAAGGAGTTGTTCTATGTCACAATAGCTAAAGCAGCGGAAAATAATTCAAGTACGTAGTGACTGGTATTCTCCCTATATTCGATCATCTGTTTGGTTGAGAAGCCTCCCCGAGAATTTGTATGTGGAACTTCTTTGCTTTATGACAGTAAATTGGAAGGAACGTCCAACCCAGATGCAAAAACAACTCTGTTGAGGTACATAACTTCTTTGAGCAGTAGAGGTGTGGCAAGTGCATCAAATGCTACAGAATGCACTAGAACAGGTGTGGCAAGTGCATCAAATGTTGCAGATGGCATCAGAATATATCTTTCTTCATAGCTATGGAGATATGGCGGCCCACAGAAAGGTCTAGAATGTTCAGAGGTGACGCCAAATATGTAGACTCTACAACTACATCCAGAGGAAACCGAACAAACTTTCACAAAGAACATAGCTTTCTATCAATTCGGCTACCAGACCCACAATGCAGGTCACCATACTATGAAATAGAAACTTTTGCAGTGATAATATGTCATTTTATCCACCCATATAGTTTCTGCTACCCGCCTTCGAGGTAGACAAATACTTGTGCAATCTGTACAACTCGATACACTTGTCAAATCTGTGTTGTTGGAAGAAGCTATATACTTAAACGAAGAACTATTTTGCACCCGACCTCAAAATTCATTACAATTACCAACAATAAAACAAAGAAGTTCAACAAACAAATCTCCAACCAGCATTTTCAATGAACCAAAGCATCGAACACAGGGAGAACACCAACCAGAACATACTTGTTATGTTTTTTTCATCCTCTCTGAGTTTCTCTTTGTATAGCAGAGTTTTGTTTTTACTCAAAGCTCACGTCACATAAAACCAGGCTCTATTATTTCATCTGCTCGTCCATCACATCTCTAAGTTGTCTTACATGTGCATGACCAAGAACAATAGAACAAAGGCACCCTAAACCGCAACTCTTTGATCATAGAGAGCAATGGAAATAAGTATTTAAAAGCAAGGCTGGATGGTCTGTCGTAGATTTTGTGTTGATTCGTTTTAATGACAGATGTTCTTGATATTTTCACTTATTAATGCCAATCTTTTTGAATATGTACGCTCAATAGTGACCACCAACACGTACTAAAATTCCCATATCCGAGCAGATTCTAAAATCTGACATCTAAGATATGCACAATATTAAAGAGGGACATGACGTGAAGGCCTTTGTGGCTGACACGTTCGTGAAATTTTCCAAATCTTTTAAGAAAACTAAAACTGCACAAGGAAAAAATAAAATAAAAAGTATTTCGCAAATTCAAA
This sequence comes from Picea engelmannii, assembly GCA_009831015.1. Taxonomy (NCBI): domain Eukaryota; kingdom Viridiplantae; phylum Streptophyta; class Pinopsida; order Pinales; family Pinaceae; genus Picea; species Picea engelmannii. The sequence continues at coordinate 805,570 of ML794806.1, read as the reverse complement.
ATGCAGGCAAAAACAAATTACCAGATCCCATAATATTCGCCTGTCTATTCATTTTAATGGGAGATGTCCTCTAGTTATTAAAGCCCATCATTTCAAAATGCACAATATTAAAGAGGGACATGACATCAAGGTCTCTTTCGCCAACATGTTCGTCAACTATGTTGAAGCTTTGAACAAAACTAAAACTGCACAAGGAAAATAATAATAATAATAATTTTGCAAATTTAAAATGCAGGAAAAAACAAATTACCAGATCCCATAATATTGCCTGTCTATTCATTTTAATTGGAGATGTCCTTGAGCTTTCCAGTTATTAAAGCCGATCTTTTCGAACTTGTCTGCTCGGTTCTAACTTTTCAAAGCATATTTAATGTGTATTGGGAAGCATAGAAGGTAGCGGGGATGGAGCCCTATCTAACAAACGTTACTACTATTGTTCTGTTTTTGTTCACGAGCGTATGTAAAATGTACGCAAAGAAAAATAATTCAAGAATGATAGTTGTTTTGCAGGAGCCCTTCAAATTCAAATAGTGTGCAAGCCTGATTTTCATTTTGTATATCGCGGAACTGTCCATGCTATTTGTAGGACATGAAACAACAAGGACCGAACTTAGAGCCCGCCATCCCAAGAACCCGTGATCCAAAAAATGCTCACTATTTTTTTTGTGTGCTTTTTGTCCACCAGGGTATGTAAAACGCACATAAAGTAAACTATTTCGACAATGTTAACTTTTTTGGACACGACGGCCTTCAAATTCAAATAGTCTGCAAGTCCGATTGTCAATTTCTATATCGCTCAAGTCTCCGATTGTCAATTTTCAGCCGCCTACCCTAACAACACGCGATGCAAAAACTGATTAAGTATGGGATGACGGCTCCGTGCAGGGTGTATATATCTACTCTATAAAATTACATATTTCCTATGTTTAATTTATGTTGTCCAGGAAACCTATAATTTGATAAATTTTAATGTTTTCTGTCTAGGAGCCCTACTGTTAAAGAGAACTAATTCGGAAATGCTAATGTATACACCATACTTCGATACAACTTATTCGCGAAGGCACGTCCATAATATTGCCTAAGTATGGAACCCAACTGCGATCGGTCAGAATGATCGTGAAACTCTCGCTGCTGACCGATTGTCAATTTGTATATCGCAAAATTCTCCGATTGTCAATTTTCAGCCGCCTACCCCGTCAATCTGCGATGCAAAAACTGGCTAAGTATGGAATGACAGCTCCACGGTCCACAAAACCTATAATTTCATAAATTGCATTCTCTTTTGCCTAGGATTCTTTTAAAGAAAACTAATTCGGGAAAGCTAATTTATACACCGAATACGACATGTCATAGTCTGATAGAACCTATTCACGAAGCCGCGTCCATAAAAGTGGCCAACTATGCAATAGAACGACGGTTGCTCGGAATGACCACATAAACACGAAAAACTAAAGTCAAACGCAGTTTACAACAGAAAAGTAAAAGGGAGAGAACAACTATATCTCCCACATAGCAAAAGCCATT